>JAOYMR010000001.1:6887110-6898363 GCA_025802075.1 Tenebrosternarchus preto | reverse complement strand
ACCCTGCTTAATAAAATCCCTCTTAAGCATGTTCCCTGCAGCGTCTGCCTCTGCTCCCTCCGCCCCGCCGTCACAATACACATAAAATGAAACAAAACTTTGAATACAACTGTAATGTCAAAAAAAATCAAAATGATTTTTTTTCAATGAACCTCCACCAAAAATGGGGATAACTGTAGGAATGCTGATTAACTAGTGAAACATTTGCATAAATGTTCAGTAACTCCTGTCTCTGAATTCTGTTTGCATGGGTAGGAAATTCATTTTTGTTTGATATCAAGAGTACAGCCACATTATTAGATGTTGCAATGAAGGGCAACAATCTGGAAAAGGGTTGAAATGGAGGATGAAACTCATTCATCCCAGAAATAAGTCCTTACCACATAGTTGCAAACACGAGGCATGAATCACATATCATACAAATGAAAAGCAACGCCTCAAGTCAAAAAAACGTCAGCACTTCATTAATAATACACCTAGTTTCACCATTTCAAACTAATTTGAATGACATTATCAGATTATATCAGAAAGCAACAGAAACTGGTAAAAATGCTCTTAAGCACATGCTCCCATCACAGACATGAATTGTATGACAATCTTTACACAAATGGAAGGTCTACACAAACATGCTCATTTTAAACGTCTACCATTACACTTCTGTGTGCATGAGTGTATCTGCACAAGGTGAAAGCACAGGTCCATTGTTCCAGCTCCTTGTCTGATGCTCATCCCTTCTATCTGTATGCAACTAAACATCAAGCTCTTTCTCTTGTGCATTTCGAACAGCCGCAGAAGCTCAGTGTGAGCTACGGTATTTCTGCCCTGTAGGGTGGCAGAGGTATTCCTGAATTCAACCATTCAAAAGAAAAAAATGATGTATTTTCCCCTTTTTATTTTTACTTCAGCTTAAAATATTTTAGTGTGTATAGAGTCTTTTGGTATGGTGTTTTGAACACCAATTGCAAATTCAACAGACCAGATAATGGTTTGAATAAATTCAAGATGAATCGTCAAGGCTGCGTTTTCCAAAGAGAATCAGTCATTAAACCTTCTGATGGTCTTGCTCAGTACCATCAGTCGTTACAGCATTAACCTCCTCAGTGCTTCAAACGCCCCAGAAGCGTTTATGGGGACCTCGGCCGTAATTTTTCACGCAGCAGCGTATTTAAGTATCTGGTCACTGGCATCGAAGGCCACCACTCAGGTGTGCACCCACACACAGGAAGTACTAAAAGGTCCTCAGCTCATTTATGGATTATGTGCTTCGTCAATTTGTACTCTGCAGTACAAGCATCATGAGAATTACGACCAAGGATCCCATCCACGCATTCTGCATAACAGCTGCTGCTCTGTCTGAAGGATCTTTTGGGATTTACTGCAGGATGGCCAGTGGCTGCCTGCCGTGTGCTTGCCTGTGCTTTCCCAGGATGCGTCTGGCCGCAGCCTGCAAGAGGCTATCGGCACACAGGCTTCAGGAGCACGGCTGAGGAGTGCCACCGACACGCAAGTTGACATTTTCTGACCTTTAGTTACATTATCAGCGGCCCTGCAGGACCGGCAGTGGTGCTGTGCTTGGCCAGCTTTCCTCACACACACACAAACACATGCATGTGCACACACTAACACTAACACACTCGTGTAAACCAACTCAGTTATTCAGCTATTCCCAGACAATGCCATGTCCTGGAATAGACTGATTCTGTATTTAGTTTTATAAATAAGACAAATGCAGACAATTAATAAACTATCAAAAAAAAAAAAAATAGATAACACTATTAATAGAGAGATAAATATACAGATAATCACTATAACAGTGTAACTAATTTATTAATTACAGTGTAACAAACTGAATAACAATGTATAGCAACAATTTGATAACCACTTACGTGCTCTATACTAACATATGCTGTATTACATGTTTATGTACCCTGATACTGCTTTACATTAAGTAAGAACAGATTGGTGTATTATGCATTATTACTCATATATTCTTACTCGTATATTACACATGGTTTATTTACAGTTAATATTTTAGTTTTTTGCAATTATTAGTAGTATGATCGTACAGAACCTATCAAAAATACAGCAAAACAAATCTGAACCGTTTGTGTGTGGAACTGCATGAATTTTATACATGTATAATTTACTTTACAGTACAACTACACAAATAATATGTGTACATTTTTTCAATTTGTTATTTAAAAAGAAATAATTAGGGTCATTTTTGAATCCTGGGAAATAGTGTACAAGAACATATTTAAGGAGGAGAAAAGGGGTGTTGAGAGGGACCAAGACAGTTGGTTGATCCTCCATCTGTGTCTGGATCAGTTGGAGGCGGTTGGTCCGGGGAGGGTAACAGGAGAACCTCGTCAGTCCTTATTCAGTATCAAGCCAGATAGGAGGGCACCCATTAGCTCAGAAAGAGTAACAGTTAGCTCCGTGTGGGACTAAGTATGGAACATGAAATTTAGATATATAATAAAATTCATCGATATTCCAGATGAGTAACTCAATTCAGTTTCTTTAAATGTTAGGCTCATATGAAAATACAAGTTTATTAGGTTTGAGGGACCCAAGATGCTTTCAGATGATAGAAGGCAAACTGTTTGTTCCTATGACTCATGGTTTTGAATATCAACTATTAAAATATGTGAAATCTTTTGTTCTCACCCTTATTTGGCTGCATAAGGTGACTCTTGAAAGCAGGGTCTTTTTTTTTTTATAATGGAACCCTGCACTGAAAAACACATCTGTATTAGGACAGAAAATGATTTATATTTATCGCTGAACAATAATGATGCTTTTCCAGACCTATGTGCTTGGACTCTTCGGTACCTCTGGATTTATCAAGGAAATAAAAGAGTCGCTCTGCGCTCTCGAGCTGAACTGAGCAGCAGCTCTGCAGTGGCCTCATCAGCTGGGTGGGAGATGACCACGCTGGCATAATACACTTTTATATACTGACCAGCCAAGGACGAAGAAAGCCCATAACATTCTTGGCTAGTCCGTCCTGCTATAATTGAGTTGATAGTCTAGAGTATTGGGATAGAGCAGAGGAACAAAAAAACAAGCTGGGGATAATTGGACATGACACCATTTTCTTGTGTGTGTTAATATATGTGACTGTGGAGGATCACTTCAGACTTTATACTGATGAGCAGTGGAACAATACTGAATCATACAGGTAAGGCCAAAAAGTGGAGGCTTTTAATGATTGGCTGAGGTTGGCAGGCCAGGCTTCATGAATCATGCTGATGCTCTACAGAATGGAAGTTCTTGTAATATTTCACTATGTGAGATGCATTGCTTCACACACGTGCACACACTAGTACATTCACACACACACACACACAAGTGCACACACACACACACACACACACACATAAGCAGGTTGTCCAGATGAAGACCAAAGGGGTGAAACTATCAGCCATAGCAAGAGAAGTTGGTCGTTCCAAGTCTGTGATTTTCATAGCAGAAAGAATCAAAAAGCTAGACTTACCTTTGCTGAGGAGCATGTTATGTTGACAGAAGAGAAGTGGTCTAAAATCTTAGATAAACAAATATCACAACATAGTCACATATGTGTTACTTCACTGGTTTAATATGTTTGTTTTTTATTGTAGAATATACTAATAATAAACAATGAGTAGGTGTGTCCAAACTTTTGACTGGCACTATACATGTATTATAAGTGGCTGCCCAATTATCTATAATTATACATTATAGATTAGTGCAGCTGAACCGATGCAATATAGGGGCCCCAGTTGACACCCGAGAATAAACTACAAGGTAATGGATTTGGTTACAACCGTAAATGTATTTTATTCTAGTAAATGGTAGAAATACAAATGAAAGTCCAACAAATCCTTTATTTTATGTTAACCTTTGCAAAGCAGGCACTTACTGGGAAGTCAGCCATCACTGACACACTTTTTAGCTTGGTCCACAGACACTTGCACTGACTGCTAATGTGTGTTGGGGTTCAGGGATGGCAGGCAGTGGATCCAACCACTGTGAGGCATATAAAGGAGGGATGTAGTCTTTTGAAACTTAAAAATTAATTGTTATTATGTGATGCATGTATTACTTTCAATTGTATAGTTATGTTTGGAATTATATATTTAGAGGTACAGTTTTGTGTTTTTCCCAGGAAGGTGAAGGGTTTAGAACCCACTTGTCACTCCCATAATTCCTCCTTATTGTTGGGCCATGTTCCCTATGCTTTGGTCATTTGGATTGCCTTGCATGATCCATTTATGCAGTTTTAAAGCAAAGACATAGGCAGATATGCATATCAGGAATAAAATCTCTACTGAAGATAACAGCTCTAGAATTGTCCTTAGAATTAGAAAGGACCTTGCGACACAAATCACATTGGCACCAACCAAGAGAAATTAGTTCTGTAGGTTTATCATGGGTGACTTTAAATGGTGTCGTCAATGGGTCCAACACAAACTTGGTGCTTCTGGGATTTCTGTTGCTGTGGCACCTCATTACAGAAATTTCTAGGTAGCACCATCTGGTCAACAACAGCCCAGTCCTCTGTCACAAGTTGCTCTGGGGGCCCTCCATCCATTCATCACGACAGCCTCCCCTAGATAAAATCCTTCTGGGCTTCAGGATGGAGCCAGTGGTTGTGACAGCTCACACACAGCAAATGTTCCACTGCTTTGTGGTATAAGATTATCACAACCTCCCATTCTTCCACTGGACCCACAACAATCTCAATGATGACTGATGATGCCACCAGGATGTGTATAATATTTTCAGCAAGAGGCCATCTCCAGCCTTGTTTTTGTACGTGTTCGGAAAAATCATGCAGAGATGTTCTGGAAAAAAACGTTTACCAGCTGTGGAGTATTGGCTCCAATCAGTAGTCTGTTGAATCCTAAGGCATTTGTCTTTGGAGTTGTTTTGTAGGTGATCCTACAAAAGGCACTGTGGTGTGTTGCAGTCACATGTATTTTGATAGACCACAGAGCAGACATTATGGTCTAAGAAATAGAAACAGATGGAGTAAAATGCTGAGCAAGTTTATTTTGAATGTAGGCCTGCACCTTCATTCCCCACACTGACCACAATGCTGGTCTAAGGACAGAAGAAGAGGGTGGGCAACAAAGGGTTATTAGCACATCTAGAACTGCATATTAAACACCCAGCAGAGAAGAGCTGATGGGAAGGAGCTTGCTTTCTCAAATCGGTGGCCTTGCCAGCTTAGGTATGGGTTGCGCGCGCGTGTGTGTGTGTGTGTGTGTGTGTGTTTGTGTGTGTGAGTGTGTGTGTGTGTGTGTGTGTGTGTGTGTGTGTCTGAGCCTTTTTTGTCCCCGCCCACCCTCTTATTTCCTCCAGTTGGCCTCATTATCATGTTGACAGCATTTCCTCTCCTGCCTGTGACTCTGCAATTCACAGTGTGGAGCAAAGCGTGTGGAGATTTCTGCTCTTTATTTTCCAAAAAGTGATGGACGCAGGAAGAATGTCCTCATGAACTGTTTCATCCATATAATCATGTATAATCAAGACAATGACCATCTCTGCACGTTTACATCAGAGATACCTTTCCTCGTGTATTTTTTATTGTACCTAGAACGATGTGTGTATCTAGTTTGTACCTATCAGTAACTCACCGAGGAACGAAAAGTGCAGGCACGGCTCAAAAATGGCCAAATAAAACTGCTTACCTTTTCCAAACTTGAGAGATTTATTCCAGAAGACACTGAGAACCAAGAACAAATAAAAACATACGCCCTGAGGCAGTGTCTTGGACACTATAGTAAAAATGAGACACTGGTGTTTATTTACGCTGTTTAAAAGACGTAATATAAACAATGATCCAACTGCAGTTATTGCAATTCTAGAATGAATTGTTGAAATGTAACTTTCATCTCTTTTCCAACATTATTTTTTGACAGAACAAAAACAACTTGTTGTATGTTTAAAACATTGTATGGTTACCACAATGTTAACATAGGCTTCAGTGGCAAATAGTACTAAATGCATTCAAGTATTTTTGTGCAGTCTGTAAGCATTGTTCATGCAAGTAACGTATTCTTTGATCTGTTCTTTTGCTACCAGTATTCTTATGCAACTATAATATAATAAATATATAATAAAAAGTGTATAATAAAAACATTTCTGACCAGTCCAGTAAACTGCTCATATTGCCAAATTTTACAACAAATTTCCTTCTCCACCTCTTCTTGATTTCCTGACTGTTCTGTGACTGTGACCCTAAATAACCCCTGTGAAGGCACACAGGGCAGATGGTGATGGAGATCTAGTCGCTCCTCCATGTGGGACTTGTGTGATCTGTTCAAATTCTGTGTTTCTCATGTGCACCAAAAGTACTGAAGATGGTGTTTCTCATTTACAGGACACTACCACAATGTGTTGTATTGTGTAACTTAGTAAGACTCTTTGAAATGGATGTTCTCTGTATTCTGTATGTAGCAGCTTCAGCTATACTCTATACTCTATACTCTATACTCGAGAGAACAGCACAGTTTAGTTTTCACTGTTTAACTCATTTTTACACATAATTTTCTTCCAGGATTTACAATAATGTTGTTTCTAGTTATTGCCTATTAATATTTATCAAAGCATTCGTCTCAAGTAACTAACAAACAAACCTGATGCCCATCTCACCAAGAAACACCTCAGCGAAGCCACGGAGACCAACTGCATTAGAGGTCGGCCAGGACAAAGTCAAAAGAAAGAAGAAAAACTTTACATTTCAATTGCGGTGCGCGAGGTCAGCCGATCACGGGGTCTTCGAGAACACACTCAACAAAAAGCTGTTCATGAATTGTGCTGCTACAGACTAGGCAATAAAAAGGCAGGAAATTACTACCAAAGGCTTCACTCTGCTTCACAACAACAGTAGCCCAGGCTGAAAGCCTCATTCAAGTGTGTGTTCCCTGGATGCAAATTGCCTTTTTGCTGTCCTCTGCAGTGAAAGTACAGTGTACAACCGTGGCTCTCCCCAATGGTTCCTGCTTCCACAGGCGTGCAAACACTGACTGGTCTACCAGGTCGTCTCTCTTTGGTAATGCTGGTTGCAGATGCGGTAAGAATGTGTTAAATGTGACGGTGCCCATTTTCTAATTAGAGGTTATTTTGCTTGGACTTTCTCCCACTTACGGCGATTCTGTGACAGTGGTCCTCTATCATCATCAGAGAACACAGAGATAATTAGAACATATAGGTCTAAGGAAGATAGAAAAAAATAGGTAAGTGAAGAAAAATCAATTGCAATTAAGCAGGGTTTTGCTTGTAAAGAAAATAGCTCCGCTTGTCAGAGGTCGCTTAAGAAGGGTATGACCTTTTCCTTAATAATTCATGAGGCAGTCCAGCAAATGAAGATCAAAAACAGCTTTGCATGGCAACAAATTAATGCAAGTGTATATTGCAAGAGCCAGCACTTCTTTAGTTATGGGGTTACTTAGGGCTGCAAAACTCAGGACGGTTAGGAAAGGAAGAAGACGTACAGAGGCAAATGACTTTGGGTGCCCAAGCTTGAAATAAAGGTTAGCAAACAGGTTAAAGTGTCAGGGAGCATTTCACTATGCTAACACCATCGTTCTGGTCTACAGAGAGCACAGTGGAAAGAGAAAATACAGCAAGGGTGTGAGAAGATGAGGTACTAACCAAGGTAGCTAGACATAATACATAAAAAAAATGCCTAACCAGACAGTGTATAGTTTCAGTACAGACAAGGGAACACTGACGCATCTTTGTATATCCATATTCAAACTGCCGACAGCTCCATGAGGGCACATGCAATGAGTAAACAAAAAGAGAGCAGCAGGGGTGAGAGCTTCCCTCTGTTCCCATATCGACAGCTACCGTGGCAACAAGCACTGACATTTAGGTCATTTCCTGAAGGAGAAGGCAAGGTGAGGTGGCTGAGGGAACAACAGAGAGGGAGAGAGAGAAAGGAGTTTGAGGAGAGGAGAGGAGAGGGAGAGGGAGAGCTAGTGTGAAAGTGGGAGGATGAAGAACAAAGAGAGAGGAGCTGTCTGGCAGAGGTTCCTGTTTGGAAGCATGCTATGCAATTCTAAAATTCCACTTCTAAAACTGGGAGTCGCAGTAGTGTCCTGGTTTTTTGGTTGTAGGTCCCAGTGGAATGGCCTCCATGGGCACTTAGGTGTTGATTAATGCATGGCTGGGCGTAAGTGTCACACCCACGTCCTTGTTTTAGAGACTCAATGTCACCCATCCTTCTCTGTGTGCCAAGGGTCACAGCAGGACCACACCATATGCCACTGACTGTGAAAGCTATGGCCAGGTGATGCCGCATGTACCCGCATCAGCTCTTTGTATGTGGAAGTGACTGTTTCTAATCATTCATGTCACTGAGCATAAAAGCTTGTCTTCGCTGATTGCAAAAAGCTGAGTTGCTTGATTGTGGCAATTTCTGGCAGTTTGGCAGAACTGGGAGCAGGTGCTACAGTAAAGCTTAGGGCCTTTTCATGCCAATTAGTTCAGGTCTGAGGACCACAAGGCCCTGGGTCATTATCATCCTTCACCACTATGGCAGGGATGTGGGCTGAAAGGTGACGCTCAGCTATTGAAGATCAAAGCAATGCTGACACATGTGAGATGTGACCTAATTTTCCAGCAAAACAAAGCATGAAACTGGTTTTATTTTAGTGAATAATATAAGGAATACTTTATGTGTGCTTCACACCATTGTATTATTATTATTATTATTGCTTTTTACTAATCTCCTGATACAGATATGCTTTCTGAAATGGTTTGTGGCTTTTTCCACTGTAAGTTCTGCATACACTCCAAAGGGTACTGATACATTAGAAATCGCTCCTGTAAGTTAAGTGCTGTTTTGCTCTTATCCTACATCACACAATAAGAAAGTAGTATGAGTTTGTTAGAGGATTAGGTTCTGTAGTACAGCTTTCTACAATATGTGGAAGCATGTCTTGAGATAATGGTTAAGCAACTAAAGATTTTGCAGGCCTTCTTCCAAAGGAGGATAGTTATTTTCAGAGCAACAGCACAATCACTGATGTAATTTTAGGATGTAGAGCTTGTCTTAGAATGTGAAACATAGACATAGAAAGACAGAGACATGTACATTAGCTTTACCAAAACTTGAAAATAACTCTGTGCAGGCCTAGAATCTTCTAGAATGCTGGTCTTAAATTTTGAGCAAGAGTTTCAGATTCTGTATTCTGAGATTCTAACAGTCAAAAATGTATTATTCCAAAAAAAGTTAATGTAATAACAATCATTTGTGAAGTATCACTAAATATGTATGGCTTGTAAAGACAAAGGGACATGTCATTAATAACATTATTTAATATGGTGCATTTCAGTTTCTGCTACAGTTTTATTTTGATGTGCCATACATTAATTTATGTTTGTTTACCAAATAGAACAAAGAAGAGGATGAGATAAAAGGCTAAAGAAGTTCTGAAAGTGAAAAGCCATTTCACCACTCTACAGTTTACAATGTGGTTTACTGTGCATTCACAATAATGAACATTTTTCATCTAAATGTAGGATTACATCTAAATGTAACATTAGAATGTAACATTCTAAATGTAACATTTACATCTAAATGTAACATTTTTCATCCTCAATGTAATTTAGCCTATTTATAGAAAAGATTTGGCACGAAGAACATGCACCTGATGATTTTTTATAATAATAAAAAAAAAAACACACATATTATTTTATAAATATATATTATGAACATGTAAAGGTTTTGAAAAATATATACGTTTATGACAATACTCTTGTATTATCAGTGGATCTTGATTTGATTGTGCAGTGTTACAATGTTTCTTCTTTTTATCATTGTTTTTAACAGGTTCTTCTATGTTTACGCTATGGTGCAGTTTTGCTTATATTCCATGCAAATTGGAGAGTCTGTCACAGATGCCAGCATGTGTAAAAGCCATAATGAAACCTAGAGAATCTAAATGATTACTGGAGTGAGTCTGGCAGAGCAAAAGGATTGTGCTTTAGGGAGCACATGGATCATATTCCTTATACATCTCCTCCATGCTGACAACAGGGACATGATGATTAGTCTGTGATTAGTCTAATGTCCTGGCTACAGGGCAACACCTTGTCCTATGTGACAACTGCTAAATCAATAAATATATTAGATAAGTATGTATAAGTTATTTAGCAAATTTGATCATAAAACTGAACAAACACTATGCAATCAGGAAGTACTTAGACGAACGCACTCTTTGTGAATAGCAAAATATAATAACATTGATGGGAATTGTACAAGTGAACATTACCTGTCATCCACAGAAGTGTATATTATTATACAGACATATACAGGCATACCAAACTACAAATTATCCATTGAACAGTGATGATAATCACCAATGCATTGATGCACATAATCCATCTCTGTACAAGCTTACTGGAATTACTCAACTGGATGGCATCCACAGATCCAAAGACACCAAGCATTGAAATTAAGAGGACTGTTCAGTCAGCAGGGAAAATTAGGGTACAAATGCTAGAGCAAGTAAACAGATGTACTGTTGGTGAGCTCTTAAATATGAGTATAGAGTGCTTTTTATTGCTAATCTTCAAAGAAGGAAGGGCTTTTACAGACAGAAGAAGCACAAGCAGAAGAACAGAATGAGACTGAGGATGAGATGGAAGGAAAAAAGATGGCTGTGGTTGGGGAGATAAAGAGAAAGAGAGACAGAGAGAGCAAGAGAGAGAGAGAGATAGTCATACAATTAATGCTAGCCAGAAGATACTGGTTTGAACAGCCTCATCACCAGCCCCCATCACACAAAGAATGTTGTGAGTAGTCGCTATACATCAGATGCGGGGCTATGTCACCACTATACCCTGAGCTCTTCTCTACAAAAGCTCGTTTGTTATTGACAAGCTTGACTAAATATCATTGTCCTGCCTGCTGCAGCTTTCCAATTCAGAACCAATCAGGTAGAAAATGAAAATATCCCCAGGCTGTTTTATTTATAACCCCAAACCACGCATTCTTCGCTTTCACATTCCACCAAGTTATCTCTGGAAGCCAAGAGAAGAGAAGAAATGTAGGGATGAGAGAGAAAGAAAGAAAGAAAGAAAGATTGACTGGACAATTAATCTTTCATGACTTCAGATTAATAGTCCAGAACACATCCATCATCTTGTCAGAAAAAAAGGTGAATAGAAGGATGTTTCTTATGGAGTGATTTTTGTGTCAAAAGTTCCACAGAAGCAAAAGTAAATCTGCAGGCAAAATTCTTAGCATCAAGA
>JAOYMR010000001.1:6858266-6885879 GCA_025802075.1 Tenebrosternarchus preto | reverse complement strand
GATGAGGAGGGAGGAGTTAATAGAGAGCAGGAAGAGATGAGGAGGGAGGAGTTAATAGAGAGCAGGAAGAGATGAGGTGGGAGGAGTTAATAGAGAGCAGGAAGAGAGAGCAGGAAGAGATGAGGAGGGAGGAGTTAATAGAGAGCAGGAAGAGATGAGGAGGGAGGAGTTAATAGAGAGCAGGAAGAGATGAGGAGGGAGGAGTTAATAGAACCACCCAATGGAGGATGGGTTCCCTTTTGAATCTTGGTCCTCCCAAGGTTTCTTCCTTATTCTCCTAGGGAGTTTTTCCTTGCCACTGTCGCCCTCGGCTTGATCATTAGGGATCTGGATCCATACTTCTGGGAAGCTGCTTTGTGACAATATGTGTGGTAAAAAGCGCTATATAAATAAATTTGAATTGAATTGAAGTTAATAGAGAACAGGTTTATCTGCACACGTTTCCACAACGTTCTCATTTCTTTGAAACCTTAAGCTTGAAGCCCTGCCTTAAACTTCAGAATAAAAGAAGCAGGCGTGAAAAGCCATAATAAGATATATAAATAATTTCTCTTTCTTTTGTTTTGTTCTTGAAATTGTACTTGTAATTAAGGCTTTATAGATGAGAGAATTATAGGCTTATCATTTTGAGAGAACAAAATGTATACTGTAGAACATTATTCACCTGAACTTGGACCTTTCAGACCTCTTCTGCTAATTTACAACTGAACTTCATATAACAAGTAGCACTTTATGCTGACAGATATGAAAAGGTTGAATAAATAAATAGAATGGCACAATTACCCAGCAGTCAATCTGGGCTAAGCAGAGGCACAATCAATCAGCCTAAGCCTTCCTGCGAGTAGAGTCCTTAACCATCTCCCACTTCCTCTCTCCACTCCTGAATGCTCAGCCACTGTTCCTTCTTCACAAAGCTTTCCCCTCAAATCTGCCTCGCCACATTAGTGCTGTCAGCGAAACACTCCTGCAGAATGACAGGAACGGCAAGAGGCTAAAAACAAGTGCAAGTCAGGAGCTCACAAGGGCTCGAAATGAGCAGAAGCAGCAGGTAGCACACTGAGACTGAGTCCTGGGAGGAGCATGACAAGAAATGGAGGATTTCTAGAGTTGCGTTTGGGGGAACATAGAGTAACAGAGCCTTTACTTTGCTTAAGTGATATTTTATGACAATACAGACAAAAGCCAAGTTGGGATGAACAGTGGATTTAAAACCCACAAAAGACTGAAATGAAGTTATTGCATAAGCCGAGAGAGTGAATGGAGGTCAGACATAATCCATTTCTCTCAAACTTATTTAACTGCATAACTCCATTTATGTAATTTAGAAGCTGAAAGCCTGATGGTTTCTGAGAATAATTCAATTATTTGGGGCCAGATGCTCATTTGGTGTGGGCCATTCTGTACACGGTTCTCCTGAGAGCTCTTGTTGTTTCTAATATTGAAATCTGCCTTGCATAAGTGCAGCATGCATATGGGAAGCGCATACATTACGTGAAAGAGGTGCATCTGTGTGGGAAACATTAAATAAACTGTGTGCTTTATAATTTAATACATTTTTTTATTTCTATCACAGTAAGTAAACGGCAAATAAAACAGCTGTGTCCTGTGAGTCCGTGGTTAAATTGTTGTACTTTCAAGCCGTTTCACCTCTCCACCCAGACACCTACACACACAGGTGCATGCACACACTGTCAGTCATAAGATACTTAATTCACTGCACATCTGCAGAAATAATTGCTGAAGTGAAGCGTAAATCCATCGAGTGTGCAATAATACACCTCGTGTGTCTTTAGACACACAAGCCTGATCCAAACTTGCTGACTGTGCACTGTCCTTCTGTCGTTCTTCCTCCTCTCCCTCTCACCCCCTCCGTGGATGTCATGCTGTCCGGTATAAGCCTCCGCTGTGCTCCCGCCTGCAGACGTGCACGGCCTCGCGGGGCGTGTCTCCACAGGGGCTGGGCAGCCCAAACACTTTTTCAGAATCAGACATCTGTATTCCTGCCCTGTGTACACTGCCTCTGTGCTTCTCACTGTTCCACACAAGAGGCCTTGTTGCTTCCAGAGAGATGAAGGATGGAAAGAAAGCACACAAAACTCACCATTGCAATCGATTTCTCTTCCTGCCCAGCAGCACCAATAAAGGGCGGAGAGAAAAGACTAAATCACATGGAGGGCTTCAAAGAGCACCCCAAGCCAACACACACATGGGAAACCATATTCCAACAAGCTCCGTCTCCCTGCAGATTACACAACCGCATAACCTAGGGTTGTGTGTGTGTGTGTGTGTGTGTGTGTGTGTGTGTGTGTGTGAGAGAGAGAGAGAGAGAGAGACTGTGTCTGTGTCTGGGTGTGTGTGTGTGTGTTCGAGCATGCTTGGTGAGCTCTCCTCTCAACATTGGAGGACACGCATTATGACTTGGCCTTCCTTTCAGTAC
The DNA here is from genome assembly GCA_025802075.1 of Tenebrosternarchus preto. Taxonomy (NCBI): domain Eukaryota; kingdom Metazoa; phylum Chordata; class Actinopteri; order Gymnotiformes; family Apteronotidae; genus Tenebrosternarchus; species Tenebrosternarchus preto. The sequence continues at coordinate 6,883,442 of JAOYMR010000001.1, read as the reverse complement.
AAATACAAAAAAACACATACAAAAAAAAAGTGAAGGACAGAGAGACAGACCACACTGAAAGCAACAGCAAATTGGATTCAATATCAACTGTAGCAAGACCATTAAGACCATGAAGGTCAAAAGGAATAAAGCTGTTACAAGAAAGATCTGAAGCAAAAACCTACCAAGACCTTTAACTTATTTATCTTGGAAAGTTTGCCATGGATGGGCACAACAACTGTTGGAATTTAAGGTCTAAAGAGACTTTATAATTCCATGCCACGAGTTGCCGTAACTGCAGCCTTGTGAACACCGTTGATGAAACAGTACTGCAGTACTTATGTTTACCTTTCAGAAGAAGTGAGGAGTCAGATACACTGAGGAATAAAGTTCTTTTATCATAATAATAATACTTAATATTCTTTTTATACGTGTATGAAGCATGCATGATATATTCAGTAACACTTTATGTCACGGTGGCCACCCTGGCCGTCTCCCCTGTCACGTGTCTGTGTGTGAGTGTGCTCTGTTGTGGTGTCAGCGTGGTGTGTGTGGGTGTATACCTGTGTGTACGTCTGGCTGTGTCGTGGGTGTGGCGTGTGTGATTGGGCTCGTTGTCGTTATACGTTTCACCTGTGTCTCGTTAGGGTGAGTGTATAAAAGCGTGTATGTGTCACCGGGACTTTGTTGGTCTGTGTCGCTACGGGTCTGAGCAAACACGGCGTCGCTAAATTCATGTGAGTCTGTCCGTTTTACATCGCTCTTTGAAACTGTAGAAACCGAACCTAAATAAGCGCCTTTCTTCCGTGCTCGGCATTCCTGCCTACCTTTTTTGGGACTCCCCTGAGGGCATCCCGTGACACTTAAATTTTAATGTCAATTTGAAACATTCATTCAATGTCTTCATTAATGCTGTAATATCTATTGTACATACACTGATGCGTAATGTATGCTTCATGATGCCTATGAAAAATGTAAACGCATCATTTATTCTTGAGAAACAAATGAGCCCCTATATGTATATGATACCTAATCGATATCAATCTTACATTTATCGTTACTGTTGCTGCTCACTGTTCTAAGATGAACAGTTATAACCTCATAGTAAACCTCACAGTGTATGCTCTAAAAGAAGGGTTAATCCTACATCCTGTAGGATCAGTAGTGATGACCCTATATTAACTCCATGAAATCTAGAAAACTACAAGTGCATAAAGGTTTATGAATATTTCAAAAAGTCTTGTGACAAATGGTCTCTTAACTACAGATCTACAAAAAAATAATAATAATAGTTGACTCATTAATCTGCATTACAAGCCCTGGAACTCAACTCGCAATTGTAGAAAACCAATAATTCTTACTTAATATTACAGTAGAAGAAAGGCATTTGTCTACACATCAAATACTCTGTAATGTAGGCTACCTTTAAAAAAAAAACAGAACCCATATATATGCAGTGAATATTTTCTGCTTTGGTTTTGATTTATTAAACATGGCAGAAAGAAGTTCTACTGTAGAAAGTTGTATAAAAGCTCAAATTCAGTGCACACATTCATAAAAACAACAGGAAGCACTGATCTATGCAGTGTGGCCCTTCGGTAAGGACTGATCTATGCAGTGTGGCCCTTCGGTAAGGACTGATCTGTGCAGTGTGGCCCTTCAGATACAATACAAATAGCAACAAGAAGTTGTCAAATCTTATCTTTTTTTCAAGAATAGTAAATAATGGTAGGGTTACATTAAAAAAAAAAAACTCTAGAAAATGACCAAAAAAAAAAGGTTCTTTTGTCTTTAAGTAAATTTCAAGGATACGTATGTCTGTATATGTAGGTATAACAATTACAATTAAATTCATGTATAACCTAAATAATTTATCCAGGCCTGGTGCACAGGGATATAAGCCCAGGTGAAATGCCATTCAACTATACGTGAAAAGCATTTTCCATATTTAGTTACTCTCTGAAAGAAAATGAGATGAAAGCTACATTTTACATTATTTAAGAGTGTATCACAAAATACAAATTAAGCATCCATGAGTACATTATAGCATGACTATACATTAATGAAGCTGTTAGTCTTCAAATTAATCATGTAGTTGTATTGCCATGTTACTGTACCAGTCGTTAATATATCTTGAATGATTTGTATACATGTAAGTTATTCTAAAGAATGACAGAATATTCTAGAGACATTTACATAGCAATCAAACATTCGGTTGTGCTGTTTGTTAGACTAGGGTGCAAGGAGCCTAAACAAAGACCTTGTCATGATGCCATGACCACAATGCACAGACAAGACAGATGGGGATAGACTGGGCATACTCATAAAGAGGATGTAATAACTCTCTAATAGTCGCCAAAGGGGAGAACATGCCCCAGATCGAGATGGATCGAAGTGGACATCAATGAACCCCACCAGAAACTGAGAGTGTGGTCCACCCTGGATAGAAGAAAGCTCAGGAGTCTTAATGCCCTGTGAAGCTGTGCAAGAAGAGAGATATACGTGTGTGTGTGTGTGTGTGTGTGTGTGTGTGTGTGTGTGAGAGACAGTTTTTGAGTTGAAGGGAGTGGAGAATAATGAGACAAAACTGAAATAAACTGAAAGGAACGCTTATTCTCTCACAAATAGACAAATTAGTCTAGTAACATTTTATGAAGTTGCAATAAAAAAGGCACAAACAGAAAATTTACTTACTGCCTTTAAATCTTCTAAGTGTGTTTCAGCCTTTTTCACTGGACAACAAGTTTCATCATAGATTCTTAGCAGACAATACTCACAATGTTGCCTCCTCTTGAATAATGGGTCTTCTAAACAACTGTGTAATAATATGCATCATTATTGTTATAAATTATATATATTTTTTATGTAGATGTAAAGTATGTTTTTTCCATTAATGTCAGACATGGAAGAGGAATGACTTGTATATAAAAACATTCACACCCACCCATTGATTTAAGGCCAGACAGGGATGTCCATCACCAGTATGAAATACACTGACGTCCCATTGACATGCTGGACATCCAAATATCTGATGGGGGTCTTTGACATCTGATATGACAGTGCTGTCATTCGCCATCATGTCTCACGCATGTCAAAATATGTGATAAAAAAAAACAAACACGTGTAATAAAAACAGCAGGTTGAGCAATAATGTGTGGAGTTTGGTTGGCACAGAAATACAGGTGTCGAGATTGAGCACATCACTGCTATAGAACATTCTCATCAGTTCCTTCCTCGCAGCACAGATGGTTATGAAGAATAGAGCCAGAACCACCATTTAAAGGAAGAAATTGCAGCCTTTTTCAGACAGTCAATGCCTGCATGTTCCTGAATGCTGAACTTTGAGGAGAAATATAAGAATATAATTAAAGCCTCCTTAGATGTTAGTAAGAATGAACTGCCAACTCACTGCAAATCTTTAATGTCAGAGATTTCTCACCTTTGCAATTATCTGTTAACAATTATTTCCATACGTTAACTTTAATAACAAAACTTTGTACTCAACATTTAGCTGACCAGCACTGGGTAGCTTTTACAACTGGTTTTTAACTTCCAGCCCTCCAGGTTAGCTCTGCTGTCAGGGCAATGGTATCTGAGTGGTGAAGGCACTCAACTAGTAAGCAGAAGGATGCCAGTTCTTGCCCCACCACTGCCAAGTTGCCACTGTTGATCCCTCAGCAAAACCCTTAACCCTCAATTGCTCAAGATGTATTCAGTCATAATTGTAAGTTGCTTTGTATAATGGCACCAAATGCTAATAGCTGGTCTAGGCTAAATTTAAATGCAAGGATCCTTGGGCTTTTCATAGACATGCTTCCCTCAGACACCTGGTCAGTGGTCACAGGCGTGTCTTTGCTTTGTTTTACTACAAATTAATTTACAATTAGCTCATGGTTTTCGTTATTGTAAATGCTCTGTAGATAGATGGGCAACAGAACCAATGTATTTTTTCACACATGCTCAGAGGATATTGAAGTTGTTCGCTCTTTATTTAACATCGTAATCTCTGCTTTATGGTAATATTTTTGATGAGGGTTTTGAGGTTTGAGGGTTTCCTAGTGCCCATTTGAACTGTGCGAAGAAACCACCTCTGCAGTTTTTTGCTGTGATTGCCAAACTAGCCCTAGTGATAGAAAACTCACCACCAAAACCTCCTTCACATTTATAGAGTGAAGTGCTACACAACAGCTGAGGGTCTCGGAGCAGCCGGTGTGTGGTCTTGTCAGCACAAATGATGAATGGACAGGCTGAGAAAAGCCTGCTGTGGAGGAATGGGTCATTCTTTATAGAACGTCTAACTAACTAATCCCAAAGAAAAACTGAGGACACTTTTTTTATCAAACTTTTTTTTTGGGGGGGGGGGTATTTTGTTTTCTTTTCTTTTTTTGTTGTTGTTGTTGTTTTTAAATCTGATCGATTGAGATGTCCTGCTGAGATGGCCTTCAGACTCTGCCACACAAGCTCCCCACAAGGGCCGTTGTGTAGGAGTGAATGTTTGTAGAGAAAGAAAGGCCAAAAGAGAACAGTCCAGGCCAAGCAGTTCTTTGTTAGTGGTGGTGTTTTGAGATCTGTTGTGATGGCTGCACATAAACTATTCAGCTCAGAGAATGTGTTTGATGGCCTTGGCTAGAAAGATCCAGAAAGATCCAGTGTATGAGGAACAGCCAACAAGAGGAACAGATTCTTACCAATAATACAATTAATATTTACAACTTCAACTACAGCTAAGTTACAGCAGAGGCTTATTGAGTTGTGCAAAAACATCATTTAGATTGCGTGGTTTGTAGAATAAATCTTATTCTATATTGATGGTCAGTATTATGATAAGTTCGAATAAAGATCAGATCACATTTTACAACTGTACACCAGACTTGATCTCCTTTCTTACAATCTCTTGAAGGAAAAAAAACCTTACCTACTGTAATATGCTGTATAATACACTGTTGCCATGATACAAATAAAAATAGCACAACTGTGATTTTGCTTTAGGAAAGAGATTCAAAACAGAAGAAGGTATGCTGAAACAGCTCTGTTCTTCTGGTTAAAATGAGTTTAGTACTTAAAAACTAACAGAGAGAGAAAGAAAGTGATCTGAGGGAGTGAGAGAGAAATGAGGACATGAATACACTCAGTACATTCACTCTAAAATGAATTAACTCCCATCATTTATTGTGGCTTGTTCACTAACTCTATTACCCAAACAGGGTAATTGCTCTCTGTTTCTTAAACGTGATGAAAATGCATCCAGAAAATAATTCCCAGTGACTGTGACAATTGGTAAATAGGTCTATGAGGAGAAGAAAGTACCCTATTTTTCATCCTACTGTTGTTTTCTGAAAAAAAATAAACACAAACAAATCTTTGTACTTATTCCGGAGCTTGTGGTTGTGTTCTCTTTCCATATCAGTAAATACCTTGGTACCTTACCAAGTTTTCAAGCCAAGATTAACTAGGAACTGATGACCTACACCAGTGACATCTGGTGATGTGCACAGATCTACTGCATTTTCTTGCAAAAAAAGTCTACGTCTGTGTGATTTTGTGATGGTCGCAAGAGGTAGCTAACCAAAGTTAACCAAAGCTGGTGCGTGTCTGGCCTTGCTGGAAATATACATTATATAATTGTTGTCGTTGTTACCATTATATTATAACACATACAATGTATTATTGGGGTGTGAGAACATGCTGTATTGGTAAGAAAATGTTGTATTTATCTTGACTGCTCCACCATTATATGAAGTATTGGTGTGCTATGAATGGATGAGGGTGAGGTGTGAGGGCATGCATGGGTTGGCATAGCGACTGGCTGCATTTATCTTGATCACCATGTCATTTTTGTAGCTACCTGAGAAAACGCTTGTTCAGTGCTTCGCTTGCCGGGAAGCAGCATGTGTCCACGGCATTTGCTTGCAAACCAGCCATCCTTCCTGCTCACTGATCCCTTGTGCATCTAAACCAAAGTCAGTGGATCATACAAGGAGTCGATCAGTACACCGTCTTTAGCTGTGAGATGACTTCTTTTGTTCTGAAATGGCCGCTTCCATTCTTCTGAATGCCGCCCTCTGTCACAGATCTCCAGTTGTTATTGTGGTGTAACCAACACTGATCTTAATTAGCTCAGATAAGTACAAAAAAAATCAACTAACATTTCACTTAACTCAGGGTGTTTCAGAATGTGGCATCGAGCGAGATGTGAGCAGCTGAGCAGAAAACAGGTTTTATTAGAGAAAAAGCAGAAAGAAACCAAGGCAACACAACAACACGGGGAAGAAACGAGAATAAACAGGAGAAAAGGGGCCGGATGCTCTCCGATAGGCTAGACTGTGGAAGACAGGCTAATGTGCTGCACTGCTGGAATGAACCAGTGGGATTCAAATAGCCCTAATTAAGGAAACAGGTGGATTCGCTTAGCATGCGGGTGAAAGGTCAGCGGTGATGTCACTGGGTAACAAGTTCTGAGATTGGGCTTTGTGTGCGTTTGTGGTTTTGGGCGTGTGCAAATGCTCAGTGCTTTGTTCTAGGCTAGGTGTCAGCCAGGACTCAACATGGAATAAATAAATAATGAAATAATCTAAAAAATAATAATAATGACAGCATAGCGAGTCCAGGTGCTCTAAGGTGTCTTAAACCCAACCACATCGTCAGTTGAGATTACCTGCGCCAAAGTCTCCCTCACTACCAGGCAGAGGAAGCTATATTGATAGCAGTATAGCAAGTGCACGCCTTTGAATTTGAATTGCCACTGTGTATGAAAAGTGCTATACAAATAGGCTTGGCTTGCCTTGCCTTCGTGACTCTAAGCCCAGTACAACAAAGAACCGTCACCTGTATTGTATTGAGACTTATTTAATAACCTGTGATGAAGAAGAAGATAAAAATCCATATGTTTGGATCCTGTTCATTTCAGTTTGAAAGGTAACAGATGAAGAGGAGGGGAAAAGGCTGAAAAAAAATAAATAAAAAGAGGTAAAAAAAAAAAAAAATTGGGTTAGACTCCAAGCAATAATAGCTGCATAATATACCACAGCAGTGGATTCAAAAGCACAGAAAAAAAGGCAAATCAAAGATGCAAGACCCTTCACAGATAATGACAGCCAACAATCCCCTTTAACATTATGGATCAACCCTGGGGAAAAGGCAGAGAAAAGGGGAGAAAGGCAGAAGGAATCTGACAAATGCATGACATGCCCTCAGCTTCCAACACTGACTGAATCACTCTGACACTCCCAACAACTTTCGCAATGGCCTCGTTTTAAAATGGTATGGACCAAGATTGATCAACGGTAGACGAATAGCTGGCACCCAGGCCAGCAGGATAACATCAGCCAAACTCTTCTACAGAGCTCTGGATGAGTCTGTAATGACACATAATTTGGTAGCACCAAATGGAGCCAGTGATACCTACCATGTTATTATATAACGGCACATTTCTTGAGACAGACAAGGAAGGCGGTTAACACTGTTTAGTGCAGTTAAGTCACTACTTCGAGTTGGATTTTCAAGAAGAAAAGGGAAATGTCACTTATAACTAGGTCTGCAGTACCCGGGTTCAGTCAGAGTCAAGTCCACAAATGAGACTTTGTTGTTTGACTTTGTTAGTGTTTGTTTCAGTCTTTCCAAGTTTCTTTTCAGCCTTGATCAAAGCATTTCTGCTGTTCCTTTAAAAAAAATACAACACAAAATATTTGTAACTGTTTTGTGTATTCAGACTGAACACCGCTGAAGCACAGGTAGCTTCTTCGAAAAACACAGTCAGTGGTTTCATTTTGTTTGATTTAGCCAATAGATTGAGAAAAGGGGCAGTTTTAATTTTACCACAGGCAACTCAAATCCATATTACCATATTGGCAACTCAAACCTGGCTCAGTGCAATATCAGACCCAAAACACCTCCCCCTTTAAGAACTGCTTACTGTATATCTAATTTAATATTCTGTTCTGGTTTTCTTATATACTTATTGATCTATTGACTTTTCAAGGAATACAATTCAATCAACCTTTAAAATAGATGTGTGCATTTTTAATATCTTGTAAAAAATGTTCAAATGTTCAAGTTTTAGCCACATCATAGTTTCCCTTACATGTATAGCCATAAATAATCCAAAAACACTATTGCACAGGGATTTTATTTCTGTTATATTTTTGAGAAGATTTCTCTCTGACTGGATTCAGTGTTGAGTTGGTCTTGATACTCTTTGGATTCAGTCTTGACTCACTCTTGAATCCCAACTAGTTATGGTCTTGGACTTGTCCTAAACGTAGCCATGACGGTCTTGATTACAGTCAGTAATATGAGTTCTGTTTTCCCTTGTCTTTACATTTCAGTATCATGCATCTCTAATACTGCCCCATTGAGTTCACTGAGCACCAGAATTATCCAGACATCCTGGTCTATATTAAAATGCAGGTGTAAATGTCCTGACACAAAATTAATTAATCTCTCAGAGCTATACCAAGACCTCTAACAACACATGACATTACGTATGTAACAGAATCTGCCCCAAAGAAAAAATACAGAAGTTGGTGCCTCTCTGTAACTTTAGGAAAATGACAAAATGGTGTAGAAAATTGACATTTTCAAAGTGATTATTATTAACCCTATGCAGCATAACAGGAAAAGAGGACCAACATAGAACGTTATAGCAAGGTGGTATGAGTGGATTTGCATTTATTTGCACCACCAATTGGGTTTTAATCTAAATAACTGGAAAGATACTTGACTACAAAGTATAAGTGCATGTGGTTAAAATTCAAGACACATGAACTGGCCAAGTGTAAACTGGCTTGAGAGACCCACCTGCATCTTCTAGTGTTGCCTTTCCTTTTTTTTGTTGCAGTTAAACAAAAACACACCCTCAGACATTGAGCCTGTTACAGACCGCAAGAGCAAACAACCCTTACAACCCAGCCCAATCTCAGACATTCTCTTACAAACCACCTGTGAAAGGTTGGGCATTTTCTGCAACCAGTCCCAAACGACATCCCTGAAAACAGTGCATCATATTTAATCTCACAAGTCCCCGTCTCTTATTATCTCACTTGCGCCTAACTTCCCTGTTTTTATTGAGACGTGTATTAGTCAATTAGAACTGCAGCATTTTCTACCAAGTGGATTTTAGGAAGTTGACATCCTGAGGGGTCCTAAAGAACTTACTTTAGACAACAAAGAAGTATACTTTGCTTACAACAGATTGCTTCTGTTCTCTTACTAGAGTGTGCATGCTTGGGCTGATATAGAAAGCAAGAGAGTCTTCATATGTGAGTATGGGAATTAAACTGCTCCGGTGCAGTGAAGCAATCACAAATAACCAGCTTGGAACTCCGAAGCTCAAGTCAGCCATTATAAAATGTAACAAATTATTTGAACCCTTAAGGAATGACATTCCATACTGTCTATTTCAGTTGTACAAATAGTGCAAGACTGTTGGTTCTTCGATTCCTATGGCAAACACAGAACCCATAAATGCTAGAAATGATAATAAATCTATTGAAAGATTAGCACTATTCTACTACTGTACAAATCCTACAAACTACTACACCTTCCTTCTCCCTCCAACCAATATTGAATTATCCATCCTAGAAACGACAGAGTGTCAACGCTACAGCCCACGGATTTGCCACCGTTTACTCAACTACATGCATAAATAACACATTTCCAATTAGATGCATGTCTATACCTCTATACAGAGCATGAGGCTTCTATCCATCCCCCTGTGCAAAAGCTTCTGTTGTGTGACAGTCACAGCCACCTACTATCAGGGTTAGTGCAGCACTTCCTTCACTGAGGAGCTACAGCATGCAGCATTAACATTTAAATTCGGTTCCTTCTCAGATGCATTTACATGTATATTGTGGCATGTGCAGACGAGGGAAGCTCTCCGGTGCGGTTTCCCCTTTGTGGACGCCTTCGCACCGACATCAGAAGAACAGACAGCTGGGAGACAGTTCTGGAGCTGCGTCTCAAAGATGTGGAGTCCGACTCGCCACGTGCGTTTGAATGCCGTGTGTGAGTGCACAGTGTTTTCCTTCCAACACTTCCAACATTTGTTAGGGCTGTAAAGAAATCTCCCTTTTTTTGGTTCTGACAGAAGCAGAAAGGTAAAATGTGCTTGAGTGAAGGGCAGAGAGTGTGACGAGGAGTTGATGTGTGGGGGAAAAAAGGTTCTGGAGTTTGTTTTTATGCTCTTAAACGACTCTCAAATGTCTAATTTATGCTGCCCTGATAGCTGTACGATTCATTTGTTTTTATACGCCCGTAGAGGACATTTCCTTTCACAATTTTGTCACTTCTTGGGGAAAAAATGACACAGATCATTCATGCACACTAATGTAAGAAAAAAACTGGAAAGAATACTCAGAGGGGTTGATATTTGCGATATAATTATTTCTTAGCTGCAGGACCACAGTAGATCAGTGGATATAATTTCAAAACTCAAATTTAAATGATGAGTCATCTTGGTTAAATAATTTTCAGTGTAGATCATATCACAGTGTAACACAATTAGCCCATTTCCTAGTTCAAGACAAAGATAATATTGTCAGTATTCACTACTCAGCTGCCATTCTACACATGGTGCATGGCTCCTTCAACACAACAGCTCCTGACTAAGTGCAAATTCCCAGCTAATGGGATTGAGCTGAATAACACCTCCATCATTATACTCATTTGTTTATCTTTATTTTAGACTTTAAATCATTAGCTTAAATCATTTGCTTAACAAGCAATCGCCTAATGTGTCATAGTTTGTATTTCAGTCTAATCATGGAATCAGTTTTAAAGAACCAACTTTTTAAAGCATCAAACCAAGAAACATTTTGTAGAAAAAAAAATCACATCTGTCAACAGTAAAAAAAATTTAAAAATACATCTACCTGCATTTAGCAAATCAGTTCAAATGCTTCTCTGACATTGTATAAGCAAACGAGATAGAAAAGGTACTGTAACCAAAGCCCTACTTTAAACAAGCTCACAGTAAAAGGTACAATCCAAAATTGTCTGTAAAAAAAAAAAAACTAATGTCGTTTTATACCACACTATGATCTGTTATCTTAATGTTTTGATTAACCAATATACATATTTCTGAATAGTTCCAGGAGGGAACATAAGTTAGTGGCACGCAGGAAATCAAATGATAAAAAGGGTTAGTGGACCTCCAGTAGATACGAAATCAAACAAAATACGACATTTATTCTCTGTGTAGTGATGTTTCTTTAGGTAGTGTGACTTCAGTAGCTGAACCCATAAATGCCACTGAAGGCATTACTTTTCCATTCAGTTTCAGAAGTTCTATGATGTGAGCACAATTCTATTAGGCATATTAGGTTTATCACATTATATAACTATGTTTTCTCTTTTATGAGTTTTCACAGTCGTAATAAGATCCATATCTTAATCACATCTGTAATCTGCTGTACTTGGTCCAGCATAGAGAGGCTGTTGAGGTTGCTGTGCCAGTTTGCTACGCTATGGATGAAGGAAACATGATGGGGGACCATCACCTGTGAACAGCACGGTAGCAGGACAATGACGGGACAGAATTTTGCACAGCTGTTTGATGCTGCGTAGCTGCAGCACCTAAGTCAACTTGATGTGTCCATGTAACCCTGTCTGGGTTAAACAGATTTACCCAGATATGTGCAGCTTCACTGATCTTCAGATCATTGCCACTTTATGGCAGTTACTATGTGTTTAGCTAAGCAGTTAAAGACTGAAATAAACACCTTGGTATCTGTGAAGAGAAATTGTCGTTCTCTCATGTAATTAGCTGAGTTGGTATATGGGCAGATTACAGAATGAGGCCTAGAGGAGATATATTCACTAACTGACTGACTCACTGAATCGGGACTAGAGACATTTGGCGATATGTTGCATTTATTCACGAACTAACTGATCTCCCAATCATATTGGGACAGAGCAGACAGTAGATGGCGCTAGATTAGCAAAGGTTGTGTAGTTTCATGTAGGTGTGTGTTGCTTGAAATATGTCGCATAATTAACTAGGTAAGAAGTGACATGATCATTTTTATTATTTTATATGATTATTTCTTCTTAGTTTTGTTGGTGATCATTAAGGTCCGATGTTAATGGTGATGAAGATTACTGTAATTAATTATTGTTCTGCTTTGTTTAGTGAGAAAACATAGTTGCTTAAGACTTGCAAACACCAGCTGCTATTAGCAAGACATACATATTTATTAGCTATCGCTAGTTAACTAGCTATGCTGTGACAGATTAGATCAGTCACATTTTGATATCAATGACTTCTCAGACACTATATATTCAAGACCACTGGGGGGTAAAAAACAGATTATAATCCTGTTTTTTCAAGGGTAGTGTAAGAAACTACATATCCATTGCTGTAATGAATAAACAAGAGATGCAAGGACTTCGTGTTGCTGGAGAAACAGTTCTTGGAATAAGTGATTTTTTTTTTTAATGTTTAACATTCACTGTTAACATACACAGTGTTTATTATTCATTGTTTTCTATGGCTACAGCTATCCAATGCAAATCGGACTAGTAATATTTGGCATGATACAGATTTTTCTCACCAGTAAGAAGGCTGTATTAGAATACTGGCATAGAATAATGGCATACTGTGTTCTACTTGTGTAATGACTGTGACCAGAAATAGCTTTCAGTAGCCAGTATATGACCAAAGCAATTTTTTGTATGCTATACTACGGTTGCCAAAATGTCCACAGTGTATTACATCCCACAATGCAATGTGGCCATTTCCAATAGTCCAATAGAATGTCTGATAACTAGCAGTCACTGAGCAGTGCCAGTGGCTCTGAATAGAAATGTGAGTAGAACATATACATACATTATCAAGTAAATGCAATACGAAATGCTGTTGATCATCACATCACATTCAAATTAGCAAAATAGCTGAGGATAGATAATAACCTTTGAACTTTAAACAACAGTCATGTAAACGTTCTGCAAAATATTGTGGACTCTTTTTGGTCACATGACTGTACAGTACTTCTAAATGCCATAATCAATTATCTAGGCTATGGAGAGTAGTATGCAGTAGACGGTACAAACTAGTGTAGTCTGCAGTATGAAGTTTAGTGGTATGATAGCTGAATTCAGCCTGTTCCCTTCAGAGAATTCCAAGTTTTTCAGATGTCCTATGTCAGTGGATTGCAGTCCAGTAAAACTAGAATTGCCTAGTTGTCTGTTTTTCTGGAAACCTAGCTTTGCTGCCATATAATTTCTTAACCCAGGAGCTTCAATGTATTTGGTAGCATTTGGTGCACAGGCGGTTCATAAACTAGCCGAAGCACACACAAGCTTGACAAATGGCCCCCAGATGAGCCTTTCAAAACCTACAAGACACATTCGCTTATTTATTTAAGTGATTTTGTTTACTTCACGTCTGGTAGACGTATTGAGTCATTGTAGGTCATACATTTTCAATGACTTTCGAGCAAACAGAAAAGGACAGGGAGACAGATATGAGAAGAACAAGAAGTGTGAGAGTCACTGCTTTATGTGCAGCACATACTAACAGGTAACTTGGTGTCAGGATTTAAAAAGGACCCAATGTTCATGAATCTAAAACCTTTTATGAGAGAAGTAATCTAGTCTTAGATGTCTGCAGGTGTACCATTCGTTGGTGTAGAGGCGCTCTCTGCTGGACAAGACATGCAAGTGAAAAAATTAAAAAGATCACTTGCAAGACTTCTTTCTCAGATATATAAACATTCTGGTAATTTACTGGGGGGAAAAAAAAATCATGGTTTCCAGAGTGTGTAACCAATGTAAAAAAAGACCTCATAGTAGATCTACTATGATGTTACAAACACACTTCTGAGACAGGGTTAGGTTGGAACATTAATCAAAATCTCTGTACACTTTGTAGTCCATTTGCTTTTTGACAGTTATCAAATATTTATCAAATAGGTCATCACTTAACTACAGAGGCTACGTTGCAGACGGTATACGTGAGAAGAGGGGAATGTGGACGAAAATCACTCACGAGCGAAGTGATCAAAAAGAACTAAAGAAAAGCAGACAAAGCAGAACAGAGCAGAGGCTAGAGATGGAATTCTCCTCAGAAGACTCAAAAGCCTTTCCAATTCTTCAAATCTCTACAGAATCCTTCTCAGTTCTTCAGATCTCTACAGAAGCCTTTCCAGTTCAAATCACTACAGGATCCCGTTTTTGTTTTTTTTTTTGGTTAGTGTGTAGTACTCTAGATACAGCAGCAAAAAGGAGGAATTGGAGCACTGCCAAAAAAACAACAAAAAAAAAACCCCTTGGCAGCTGTTTGAGGACCTCAGTGAATATTTTCAAGAGGAAAACATTCACATCACACATCAACTTGTGAGAAAACACTGGGGCACCAGATAAGCACCACAATCAAAGGCTGCAGTAGTTTTTAGAGAGAGGACATGTGACCCCCTGTCTGACTTTGCATAGCTGCTATAATGCACACCTCTCCTAGCCATCAGCTACACAAATTAAATTGCTGGTTAGCACTGCAAGTTCTGGGCACTGTGGTTTCACACGTGTAAGTTCACAAGTGTTAACACTGGTGGCAAATGCTGCTTGCAAGGGTTCTAGGTTTCTCAGTCTAGACTCTGAGAAGGCAGCCAGCTGCAATGCAACTGCCAACAGTTAACCTTTATCTGCCCTAATAAACAAATGACTATGGAATAAATATTGTTCAAGATAGTTTGATGTTTAATATCAGAAAATGGGTTTAATCTCACTCATACATCACACAGTACTGTGTAATTTTTAGACTGAAGAATTTATGGTACAACTAAACAGGTTTCCACTGTTTAACAAGCCTTGAATGGATCAATTGCAAAGCAGCAATTACATGTTAATTTATTATTTTTTTTATTATTAATTCACAGCAGTAAAAAACATTAGTACAGATACAAGGACAATCTTGAGTTTCCACTGATGACAGAAAAATCGACATATGTGCAAATACAAGTAAATATAAACAAACACGTAAACAGGTAAATGGAGGGAAGGAAAAACCTGCAGAAGAGGTAGGTAGCCACAGTCTAGGTGCTGGTAAGAAAGACAGTTAAAAAAAAGGCAGGAAGACAGGTGTGGAAAGCTGCAGGAATTAGTGCAGGTTGGCCTTAATCCTCTCCAGCCTGGCTATGAAGTCGCTGAGGTCTGGAAGAGGGCCAGCAGGGACGACGGGGCACTGTGGCTGTTCGTTCTGGCTGTCCTGTTGCTCTCTGGCCTCGCGGAGCTTCAAGAGCTGAGACTGAAGCATGTCCATGGAGGAGGGCAGAGCAGGCTTGGCGCTCACGACCGGAAGGCCACTCTTGACCTCATTTAACGGCTGCAGGGGAGAGATGAATGAAGTCATTAGTTGTGCCATTTAACCAGTGCAATGACGGTTTAGGGAATACAACGTGCACAATTCCCACTTTCTGAAATCCACATTGTGATTAGTAGCCATAAAAAAAAAAAATAAAAAAAAAAACTTGATATGTAGTAGCACTAGCCTCAAAGCTACAGTAGGAAAGTAAACAAAAGTGGATACAAACATGTCTAGATTGATCATGCATTTGAGTCATGTAGAATACTGGATAAAGGATTGACAAATTCATCCACTGCCAAACCATATAACTGATTGGCCTTTGTGTTTAGAAGTTAAAAAAACAAATAACCAAACAACCCCCCAGTCTGGGGTATTTTAGTTTTCTTTTAGGTATTGTTGCCTACTGTAAACACTAGTTCTATTGGAGGGCTCCTCAATGTGCAACTGTTAAGTCAAAATTGCCATCAGCCTGCATGTAGAAGAACAGTACCGTAGCATCCTTATTGTCCATGCCATAGATCTCCTTCAGAACCCTCAGCCTCTCCTGGAAGTGGGCAGGGTCAAAGCTCTCGCTGCTGGACATGACTGCAGGAGGCTGGGTGGAACTCTTGAAGGGACCTGCAGTTTTCAAATGGGCAGTAAAGACAAGTAACCAGAGTTCACCCATCCCTGCCAACTTTTGGCATGTATGCATCAGACAATGAATTGAGAGACTGAAAAGGGGGAAGGAAACTTACTTGCAGACGGAAGGGTCTTTGTTTTACAAGCATTCTCTGTATTCTGTGATGAAAAGGTTGGGTAGGGAATGGAATTAGACCAGACCAAAAACCACCCAACAGCCTTGCTCTTTATAATACTGTACACTAAACACTGAAGCATTCACATTCAAGTCTTTTCAGAATAGAAAGCATTCATCCAGGAGTTCAGGATTCATAGAATAGCCAAACCATTAAATCCTATACATTTCCAGGATTGAACAGATGTGTTGGCCAAGCAGAAAGACCAATTGTAAATATTTGCTGCACGACTTTCTAGTAGTGAGGACATACCGTCTGACTGGGTGCTGGGACCGAGTGCTTCATGGCACGCTTCAAATGGGCTTCAACCTCAGACTCATCCCGATTTTCTATCAGACTCAAATGATCCATAATCTACCAGCATTTCAAAAGAGCAAGCAAGTAATTAGAATTACCATCACCCCCCCAGTCCACCCTCAAGGCCAAGGTTAAAATTGTTGACAAGACGGAGGAAAAGAACAACTCCCTTTTTAAGGGAGGAACAATCATCAAGAATCCATTCTCTACTGGATGCCCCCCCCCCCCTTTGCTCACCTTGGGTCCAACAAGCCTGTAGAGGGTATGGAGCAGGGTTTTCACGGTGCGGTGAACCATGTCATTTGGTTTATGCCTGATTGCCTCTTTGGGGAAGACCTTCATGAAGTTGTGAATGTCCAGGAGAATTCTGTCCAGGTAGAGCACCTCCAACTTCTCTGGAAGGAGCTTTATCATGCGCCAGTGACACTGAAAAAGGTAAACGTGGTTGGATAATTAAATAATAAAAAAAAAGCATACCCATTTCACATGCATCAGTTCACTCCAAGAAGAATCAAGGACAGATTGACATTCTAGAGAGATTGGACTGCAGAGGACTGGGCTAAAGACCATTTGGAACAGCTAGAAAATAGATTGGCTGGAGAAAAAACATCCTGGAGATCATTCATGTGTGGGGTTGCTTCTCAAAGGGTTCACACAATTTTGCAGAACACTGCCATGAATAAGGAATGGCACCAAACTACTCCTGGACCGTTGGGAGAACAATGCTTTTTCCAGCTTGACGGAGCACCATGGTCACAAAGCACAAGTGAAAACCGAGTGGCTCAATAAACACCACATTGAAATTGGGTCCATGGCTAGGAAACTCCCCAGATCTCAATCAAGAACCTGTGGTCATTCCTCAAGAAGAGGGTGAACAAAACCACACTGATGGGTTGCCAGTCAATTTTGCCCAGAAGCAGATATTCAACATGCCAAGGCAAACTGAAGGCTTTTAAAAAAGAAAAAAAAGGGGGTCAACACTAAAAATCAAGTCTGATTAAACTGCATGCATTTGTTAAGTTTGAAAACTTGCGTCAGATTAGTATAATAAGCATTTCATAAGGCACTACATTTAGAGAAATCCAAAACATGCGTCAGTCACATCATATTACCTTCATGACCAACTCTTTGAACTCAAGCGAACAAATAGTTGAGTTACAGGACTCCTGCAACAGCATCAGCAAGGCACTGAAATGTAAACATATACAAGTCAGAAACAAGACAACTCACCAAATTACATAATTAGTAAACCAGTTTGACCAAATTGGAATATACAAAATCACCGACCTCTCCCATTTGAAAAAAAATCACATTAATTTTGATGGTAACGGGAAATGACGCAACGAGTGTCAAATGCACCATTTCAAAACTTTTCACTAAAAGGTCAGGGCAAACCAGACATTTTTTCCCTCCAGATTTAAGGAAATCTGGCAAGCCTATATTCCATTACAATATGAATTGTCCCACATTACAGGATGCCTGACAGAAGCCTGTGCCATCTAGTGTACTGCTGATGGGCACGAGTACTACCTGAGTGTGTTGGTCGGGTCTGCGGTCTTGAACAGGGTAGAGAGCAGAATGTGAGCAGAGCGAATTAGTGGAGACTCCCCTCTGCTCTGCTGGTGTAGGGGGTCCAGGATCAGAGAGAGTAAAGCCTGCACCAAGTCCTTCAACACACCAGGAGAGGCCTCCTGAGCCAGCTTACCTGCCGAGACCAGCTGCGTGGATGTACACAGAAACACACACTTAGTAGGCTTGTTCAGTGTATTCCGATCCCTCACCAACATTCTAGAATGCTTATGGCCTTCCTAAGCGTTCCTGTGTGGATGCGGCTGGTCAGATGGCCCCTGTGTGTCGTCAGGACTCCGAGTGGAGGTTCCCGCCACTGCAGGAACTCCCCCACCAAACAGGATATCATCATCATGCCAGCCACAAAGGGTTCACTTCATCCACAAAGTCAAATTTAGCACATGGCTACACACTTCATGCATGACGAACCCTACATTATGTTCTGAGGAGGGAGTCCCTAGTCTGATGTTTTTAAGTCATGGTTTGCATTCCTCTGTACTTGCAGAAAAATTGTATCCCCATGGTTTCAATATATACACCTCCATATATAAACTACAAATTCTCATGACGTGCCTGCCTGGATTGTTCGAGCAGAAGCAATGGAGGTGGGTTGAATTGATGGACGCTCACCAGGTTAAGTGTGGTGATGATGGAGCTGTAGCGTTTGTTAACATGCTCCTGTCCTTCCAGCCTTTCAGGCACCACGCGTCTGCTGACCAGGAGCCGGAGTTGCATGAGCGAGGCCACGACCAGCTCGTCCACGTGGCCAGACATCTCCTGCCACTTACTGTTATGCCGCAAGATCTCTGCTATCTGAGCGCCAATGAGCAGAAGGGTAGCGCAAGGTGAGAAAGCAACAGCAGATATTGGGACTTATAAAGTACTTAAGTGAATGCAAGTGCATACACAAGGCAGCCCTACCTTTGTCAGGCCCTGAATGCTAGTTTTGGCATCAGAGCTGGCAACCTGCAAGATGAGCAGATTTACGCTGTGGACAGACTCTTCTTGGTGGCTGGAGACCAAGGGCAACCTACAGGGGAGGGGAAGCAACCATAAGGCAGAGAAGGAAGAGGGTACCGCTTCCAGAGGTGGCACCATGATGAGTATAAGCATTAAAATTAAGGTTCCCTCACCTGAAAAACTCTGGTACTTTGAGTGGCGATAGATTGGTGTCCACCTTTACCAGGTCAGGTATGATAAACTCGGGCAGGTCCACTACGAAGTTCATATCCAGTTGGAACACGCGAGGAACATCAGAGTTCTGCTGCTGCACGGCAACATTCTGACTGCGGATTTCACTGGGAGAGAGCACCCAAAAGATAATTGGTCAGGTAGAAGTTCAAATGCAAAAAGGCACATTCCTGTGTAGGTGCAGCTGGTCAGATGGCCCCTGTGTGTCGTCAGGACTCCGAGTGGAGGTTCCCGCCACTGCAGGAAATCCCCCACCAAACAGGATATCATCATCATTCCAGACATCAAACCTCTACATGCAGGTGTTTTACACACAGGAACAGGGATGAATCACTGAGTCTTTAACAGGCTGGTCGTGTGCTTAAAAGGCGACTTAAAGCTGCTGCATTCAAATATTACAGGACTTGTAAAACTACAACCATACTTAACATTCCCTGCATTCAAGCCTTTCCCTAAAGTCTCAGTCAAACATACATATAGCATATCCAGAACTCTGGGAAGGAATGGTTACCTTAGACTGAGAGGTGCGCTAGGTTTGTGGAGGAGGCCGACGTTGGCCGAGCCAGACGGCTTCTCCTCCGGTGGATTGGTGACGGGTGATGCTGCGGGCTTCTTAACAGAACGCTTAAGCCTCTCCTCCAGCATGCTCATGTCCTTTTCTGACAGCTTTAGAGAAAAGAGGATCCCACAGACTCAGACACTCTGGTTTCTACATTTGCCAGGCAAGGAAGTATATGGGAAGGGATAAGGAAGGTTAAGAAAACCCACTTGGCCAATGAGCTTGTAAACCTGCTCTCCACAGACATTGTAGGCAGTCACTACAGTGTTGAGAGCTGCATTGCGTACGGCTGTATCCCGGTCGCCGATATGAACCGCGATCTCTCGCAAGGCCTTTGCTGCAGTTTGCTGGAAGACCAACATCCCACACATGCCCACAAGACAGCCCAGCTCCTCCAGACACTCTGCAGCAATGGGTTATTGGAACCAGGGAAGGAGAAAAATTCAACAGACTGAATGAGAGCAGAAAAAAGACAGCTTTGTTCTCCAAGCACATTTAGAATCTTGGCATTTTTAGTTCACTGACAGAAAATGCATACTTTTCAAAACCAAGCTGAAATTCCAAGATACACATTCCTTCCCCTTGCAAGTACAGGTTTAACAGTGCATATACTAAAATAATAGTTTACAGGCTTATTCATGAATTCTGTGGTACTACCCAATTATGGTGGTTTGCTGTACTGCAACATGTTCCGACATCTATTAGCAGGGAACATTTGGAGATGGCTTGTGTTTACCTGCTCTCTGTTTGGAGTTCTTGGACTTGGTGCCATCCATCAGGAAGGGGAAGATTCTGCTTGCAGGGTAGACCTGCCGGAGCAGGCGGCAGATGCTACGTACATCCTTGCGCACCACATCCTTTGGTTCACCCATCTACACAGAAGCAAATGTGTGCATAGCACAGGTTGGTCCTTGTGCAGAAGCTGAGACCATACATACTCTACCAATCTGTTTGAATTGCCTTCAGAAGGATAAAATGGTGCAAAACCAAGCTAGCGTCCCATAAATAACACTTCCATCCACCAACACAAACCCCCAAGCCATAGGGTTCCTGAGCCCAGGGCTACAGGACAATCTCAGGTTCTGTGCATGAATACTTGTACATGTGACTGGCAATTTGGTGGTGACGCACCTTCAGGATAAGGTAGGGGATGAAAGATGAGGCTTCGTGTTCAGTGAGATGGTAGTCCTGGTTGATGAGAGTTTGGAAGAGAACTTTGAGGTACTCCAGTGCTTTCATCAACACACTGGTGTTGGTGTCAAAGAAACGCAGGGTGAACCACTTCAAGATGAGATCCAAACAGCTGACTGTAGCTTCGGTCTCCGCCTCCAGGTGCTAGAAGGATGGATAAATGCAATGGAGTCAAGTACAATGATTCTCCAGCTGAACTGTTCACAAGCCATTTTTAGAAAATCCAGTTTATCCCCTTTATACTTCATCTATAGACAAACAATCCCGTTTAAGGGTCTTCAAAAAAGGCAGCAGGCAGAGCCCAACTCACCTCAATCATGGAACTGATGGCTTTGATATGTTTCTGGAAGTCAGAGTGGAAGAGATCCTCCATCAGCCATTTAGCCACACAAGGCATCATCTGTGTCTTCAGCTGGTCAACAAACTCCTCCCGCGGTGTTATGAAGTTCCACTTCAACACCTGCCAACAGACAAAGTCATCACTCACTCTCTGCCGACACCCTTTATTCCAAGTCCACTGCAGTCATGGCTGGAGGTGGAATGTGGTAGCATGAGAGAGTCGTGCCTTTAGACTCTTCTCTTCTTTGATGCGCTGTTCTTTGCCATTAGGCACGACCATAAAGATGGGGCCAGATCGATCCTCCTCAGCCTTCCCAGATGGTTTCTTCCCAGCCTGTAGGAGAGGGGAAGAGAGGAGTCAACTCATGCAAGGCCCAAAAGGGGGATCTAGAGAGAAATTGTGGGGGGAAAAAAAAAAAAAAAAAAAAAAACCAAATTGTGGAAACGGGGGGGAATTGCACTGCGACACATAGCTGTAGCCTGGGGACAGAGATCAGACAGACGGCTAGAATCCAACCAGAGTGATGCGAACCCGCTACCCAAGAAGTGAAAGCCTTACCAATGCAGTGGTGGAGAGATCGATGCAGCCCCCCCAGTTCCACCCAGTGATACAAGCTGCTCCTCCCCAGCCCCTCACGCTCAACACATGCCTGCACAAAGCCCATGGTACCTGCTTGCTGGTCTTTGTCTTGGTGCGGCTTTTTGATTTATCACCGACTCTACCCGTTTCTTTCTCCAGACTGCTATTCAGACTCGAGTTTGCACTGCTGGACTCTTGAGAGGACCACTAAGCAAAAGAAATTCATTCAGCTCCAATGCAGGCTTTTTAAAAGCCACCACCGCAAATCACAAGGAAGCCTCAGTGAAAGGCTTACAGTTTAAACGAGTCCCATGTGAGAAAGGGTGCCAGCTGCTCAGCATGGTAACCAGCTCTGCTGTGATGCCCTTTTCTGTGAAGGCTACGACACCATGGATTCCTACTCAGTGTTCCCAACGATTGGTTTAACACCATGTACGGCATTACCAAGCCCACGTTTTTTTTTTTTTTTTTTAAATGACCAATTGCCCCATCTTTTACATGGATGGGAAAAATCAAACGTGCATTTGGGAGTCATTCCTCAAATAACACATGGGCAACGAGGGAGCTCACCTTGGCTTTGGATGTGGCTGCCAGCTTCACCTTCTTGGTTTCTGTTGGCAAGTCTTTTGCTGCTGGGACAGCTTTGGCTAGAGCTGAACATGAAAACAAAAACAGAATTAACGTGGCCGTAAAAACGCATCGCCTCAGTTACTGTACCTTAGCTTCTACAAAAGATGCCTCATGCACACTGGGTGCCATTTGACGTAGGCATATTTATTTTAAATTGGCTGTTCAAAATGAGGTTCGCAGTTTGTTAGAGTCTAAGAAATCCAAGTACATGGATACATACACTGAAACCCAATTACTGAGCTTGAAATCCACCTCTACTGGATTAAGATGTACAATTATGGCCTTAATCCGATCCAAGCAATCGATGCACACAGGTTACATGAGCACTTATAAATCATAACTACAGATACCCAATAAAGATGGGCCTTGAGTGCATGTAAATACTCAAAAAAATACTCAATGTCATGTACAGAAGCCCCATGATGTTAGTCATTCAGGACTTTTGCAGGCACACCATCAGTGCTTTGATGCAGTACTATTCCAACATGCCTCCAGAAGCAGGGGGTGGTAAAGAAGAAAAAAAAAAAAAAAAAAAAAAAAAAAAAAAAAAAAAAAAAAAAAAAAAAAAAAAAAAAAACCGGGGGAAACACACCTGGTCCAGACGGGGCAGGCTTCTCACTGCTGCTGGCAGCAGGTGCTGTTTTAGTCGGCGCTGAAGGCTTGGCAGGCATGGAAGCTCGGGCTTTTTCGAGCAATCCAACAACTTGGTCTTTAGATGCTGGCTGTAGAGACAGACGCATTTTTTTTTTTTTTTTAAACACAGGGAGCACAAAACATCTGCATTTTGTAGCACAATGGCATTGGGGAGAGCCTAGAGTCACACCTTTAGCTTGGCAGTGGCTTTGTTCATCTTGTCGAAGCCCAGATGCATCATGAACGCTGGCAGGGCATCCTGGGCCTTTTTCCGCACGTCAGCATTGCGGTCCTCCAGGCAGGAGTACAGGTGAGGAATGCACAGGCCAAGATCAGAGGGAACGGAACGCAGAGTAGGAAGCTTGCCTGCCAGCCAGCCCAGCAGCTGCACCCAAACATTGTAGAGTGGAGAAGATGGTAGAAGCAACCCAGAGAAAATTAATTAAGACATTGGCTAGGGTTTATACACATCTTATCTACTGAATACCATCAGATCTCCTCTCTGGAAATGCTGATGTAGCCACACGTGTACAAGAACTCCAGTCAGAAGCTGACCAGAACATTTTTCCTCTGCAACACCAACAAGTGTGGTTTGGTGCAAGAAGTTCCCTTTTCTACTCCCCCCCCCCCCCCCAGCCCACAATGTTACCTCTTGTTTTAGAAATGGGCTTTCTTTCTTTAGCTCCTCAGATAACTCCTCCCCCTGCAGCCACTCTTTCATTCCAGTTTGCTCCACCCACACATTCAGAGTAGCCAGACCTGCTGCTCGTACAATATTCTGGTGGATATGATTAAAACACATATACAAACAAGTCAGTGTCAGGTCAGAGATTGAAATGAGGAGAGAGAAAAAAAAAAAAAAAAAAAAAAAAAAAAAAAAAAAAAAAAAAATCAAAACACTCTGGAGGTGTAACTGAAGGTGGCACCTTGCTGTCTGCCAGTACAGTGAGGACGGAAAAGCCCAGGCTTCTGACATGCTGACCCACAGCTGGACCCATCGCTACAGCCATCTGCTGAAGGATGGACAGGGTCTGCTGGACCTGCGTGACGCACAACCCCACCATTCATGTTTCGTGCCAAGAAATGAGATTCTCTCATGAGGTCAGTTACACAAAAGGCACTCGCCAAAGCAGTCCTAGCCAACAGCGTTGAAGCCGATCTCTGGTCTTACCAGTATTTTATTGGAGTCGGCGAGACGACCCTTGAGGGCCAGGGGCAGCTCTCCGACGCTGGGTTTGATGAACTTTGCTTCTGAAAGAACAGCAGCCACCTCATCCAGGCCTTCCTTCCTCAGCTTCCAATTCTTATCGGCAATTTTGGAAACCATCTCAGAGGTGATTTGGTCACTGTTGACATTAGCAAGACAGACTTTAAAAATGGGAACTGTGCCATTAGCCGCTCCCCTCTCCCCCAGCTCTTAAACGGCTAAAAACAAAAAGGAGATGAAGGGGAACATCCTAGTAACACCAGGGTTCTAACAGGTCTGCATAGAAACCACCATTTTCTAAACAAGCGTTACACGCAGGTTTGAGACCTAGAGGTTGACCAGCCAATCAATTTTATCATAAGCTGCATTGATCAAATAAGCAGTAGGCAGAAGGACTAATCAAGGAGTGAAGATCTGCACCTGATGTCAGTTCGAGGCAGGAGATCCACCACATCTACGCCTGCTTCTGCATCTTCCTGGTCATCTGCCTCCTCTCCTTCCTCCACTCCGCTTGCTTTAGAGGAGCCTCTGATAGGAGCAGGAGGAGTCTGTCCCCTCATCTGGCATCCAGCAAAGCAAAAACAATATTTTTTATATATATATAAAAAAAAAAAAAAAATACACCAAGAAGCAAATGTTGCATTGTTTGGTATGAACCTGCATCACTGCACGAGTGTGTCTGGCTGTTTGTAGCAATGGCTGGCACTATTGCCCTATTTTTTTTGTCCAGATGGCAAAACCAGAGCCAAAACGCCAATGATGGCAGCATTTTAATTTTTTTTTTTTTTTTTTTTTTTTTTTGGGGGGGGGGGGGGGGGGGTTTTTTTTAAAACCAAAAAAAAAAAAAAAAGGGGGATATTTTGGAAAAAATTGAAAACATAAAAAAAAAAGGAAAAAAAAAAA
>JAOYMR010000001.1:6835587-6858166 GCA_025802075.1 Tenebrosternarchus preto | reverse complement strand
CCCCCCCCCCCCCCCCCCCCCCCCCCCCCCCCCCCCCCCCCCCCCCCCCCATTGAGAACCACACACCTTCTCAAACTCGCTGTCTATTTGGGAAAGCATGGAAGCCTTCTCATCCTCGAAAAACATGCGGAGCGGAGCGCCCATATACATGTACATCACACCAAGCAGGGAGATGGCAGTGGTCCTCACAGCCTGCATGGGACAGGAAAACCAATCAACCCTCTCCACAGCAAAAAGATGCTCCAGCTAACAAACTTGCATATTGGCAGAACTATACATTTATAAAAAATAATAATAATAAAAAAAGGGGGTACATCCAAGAATCTCAATACTACAATTCTTTTGGAAAACAGGCCCCAGATCTGAAGGATGACAGAAAAACCATTTGGTTTACAAAGAGAAATACAAAGTGTTCTGTACAGGTGAATGTGAGCACTCACAGGATTGGTGGCAGCCAGGGCCATCTTCACATTATTAATAAAAGCCTTCACGTTTATTCTGCAAGACAGAACACCGCATTTCGCATTCCGCTCCAGTTCAAAAGTAGGTTTAGGTCAGTTAGAAAGTAGGTTTATTGCATTCTTCATTCAAATATACTGGAGCGAGTGTTTTACCCTGCAAAGCCAAACTCCTTTATGGCATTAGAGAGCCAGCTAAGAGCCTCAGCCTGATTTTTGGGGTTCTTCTGGCCAAAGGCTATAGATACAACCTGTAAGCAATAAATAAAAGCTCAAATGTTATTTTAAAACCAACATACAATGTTTTAAAATTCCCAAAATACACTTGGTTTAATTAGTTGCAAGAATTAATTGCAATTCTTAAAGAAAAAAGGACGAGGGCTCACGAACCTGTTCTGCAGTCCATGGGAGTTTGCAGGCTTCAGCTATAGCACTCAACGCTTCCTTGGCCCTCCCACTGCACTTCACGTCCCCAGTCTTATCCACCACAGCCTCCAGCACAGCAAGCGCAGACGTCCTGGAGAATGAGCCCCTCTGGGCCACTGCTGCTACCACTTGCAGCTTCAACTGCATCACCTTAATAAGCACAGGGGAAAAAAAAATAAATAAATAAAAAAAATCCACAACACAAATCACCACAGAGCTCGGGGAGCAGGTGACATTTCAGACCGCCACCGTCTCACCTAACGGTTCTTGGCAAAAAGTAGAATCGGCTCATTACATCACTTTAAAAATCCGTTTGGGGAATATGTGCTACATTAAGCACAGCCAGCTTCTCTTCAGACGCTAAAAATGGAATCTGAAGGACGAGCGAGTCATTCCAAATGCATTAACAAAAGGACAGTGGCTCACCTGGAAGTTGGTCTCCTTCCAGCCAGGTTTTTTAGCCAGCAGACGGACGAGGGCCTGGCAGGGCATCTCGCTGCTGTCCATCTGCTCAATGGCCTGTGCACACAGAATCAGCATAAAACCACCACAAACCTTTCAATAACTCAATAGCCAGTGACCTAAACACAACTTCAGTGAAAATTCACAATATCCCGATGGAAAATAAATAAAAACCAGAGCATGGCAGTGTTTTATTGAAATGATTTAACACCTAACAAAAGATGTTTAAAGAAATAAAATAATAATAATGAAAAAAAGGGATAGACCCTAACCCTACCACACATACCCAGTACTACAAACTGGTACCAAGTGCAAGTAATAAGACTTCTCCCTTTCTAAGAAAGAGCTACCTTAAGAAACTCCTCCATCGAAGCCAACCTCTCTTTCCAGTTGACACTGTCCAGTGTCTGCATGCAGGAGGCAGGGAGGACCATGGCTGCCTTCTCCTCACATACTTCAAGCTGAGAGGAAGCAGTCAGAACAGTTCAACAGCAAATAACCATTGAGAACAGTCCAATAATAATAAAATGCATAGGACATTTGTGAATAAAGTGAGTTTGCATCACAAACTGAAGAGCTTGAAGAAAAACTATACTGCATAGTAAAAGTTAAAAATAAACATTCAGTTTGAAGATGGAATGATGGATCCATGAAAGGTGTGGGCAGAAGAGAGCAGTCAGTATGAAATAAGTAGTTTAGTGTTTGGGCTCTGCTGTTGAAGCCGTTCACCAAGTTTAATAGCAGTCACTTAAATGATAAAATCAGTAGGGTCCTATGGGAGGATGGATAGAACAGTGCCATCAGTATGATGTAGTTTGTAGACTGGAGCCAATCAGTATAGACTTTAAAACTGAAGCACTATCAAATCCAACTGATCGCAATGGGAGGATGAAGGGATGAAAAAAGGAAGCAAGGAGAAAAATGAATGTGTAGTTATTAGAGCATCTATTGTGCATTTTAATGTACATTATGCAAGGCAACAGAGTTTAGCGGCAGTGGAAACTAAGCACGAAAACGAATAAGTGAAGATTGATGTGAAACGAATGAGCAATTTCAAATTGTTCAGACACTTCTACAGGTTTGGTGATTTTACCCTCAAATTGTGTCAAAAATTGGAGCCATTCAAAGAAAAACAAAAACAAAGTTAAAGCACAGGCAACTCTTTCAGGCATTAGGACAAAGTTTGGTGGTTCAACCTTAAGCTGTACATGAAGTACCACTAAATTGCGACGGAATAATAAAATGGCGAGTTGGGTTTAGCAAGCCAACCTAAAGGTCGCTTCAGTGACTCCTCACTCACCGAGAGCTCCGACTCTACAGTCTCCTTGTTCTCCACTTTCTTTGTCTTGGCAGTAGCAGCAGTTCCAGTGGCTCTCCCCTTTTTAGGGACCGACTGCTAAGGCACACAAGCAAGCACAGTGAGCAACTACACGGCTGGTTCAGGTTCCCACATATGTCCAGACACCCAGCCTAAAGCAATTTACATGGATTTAAAAGAAATGGCCAGTCACCAAGATGATGATTCACCTTAGCAGCAGCTGCAGAGGTCTTCCTGGGGGGTGCAGAAGGCTTGGCAGAGGCCTCTGCTGTAGGTTCAGCTTTAGGGACGGGCTTCTCCTTTACCTGACCTGCAGTCTTCCTCCCTCCAGCTAGCTCAACCTTGTCTGAGCACTCCTTAATCTATCAAGAGGCGAAACTTCAAGATCGAACTACCTAGTCCAACCAGAACATGAACACCAAGTGGCAGATTTTTAAAAAGGGATGTGCCCTTACTTTGTCAACTTTCAGTTTATCGACATCAGCCAAGAAAGGGTTGACCGCTCTCTCGCCAGCCACCTTCATGGCCGTGCCCAAAGCCTCAAAGGCTGCGTCGCGAACTTCAGGAGCAGAGTCATTCACTTGCTACGTGCACGAGAAGGACACAGGAAGGACAAATTCATTGATTGCAACATCAATTCTAGATCATTTTTCTTTGATGGCCCACCCCTATTTAATCAGTTCCATGATTGCTTCCCAAATAAACCTCAGGACAGTAAAGCCTGAACTGCTCCCACCAGATGTAACCGAATATGCACCTTTAGCAGTGCCACACAGAATGGCTTGAGGAGACTTTTAGGCAGAGTTGCAGGGGTGCAATGGCAGAAACTTCTGGACAAGAACAAGGAGGCCTGCTGTTTGACTGATGGGTTCTTGTTGTCCATGGCGGCCAAGACATCTTCACTTATGTTTTGTAATGTAGTCTGAGGAAATGACAGTTTCAGGATAAAGGACTTTGAATAACACATCACCTTAAAAAGGTACATGATCAACAAACCCAAAAAAACCTAGTTTACCATGCATTTCAGACACTTACGGAGAGAAATACAGCATCCATGGCTTCCTGCAACGCCTGCACCACCTGAACTTTCTTCTCCTTGAATTTCTCCAACATAGTTGGTACCAACTGCAAACAAACCATTTAATGAAATGCACATAAAAATAGCATGAACTTCACTCGTGTCACAGAACTTACATGACGAGCATAAATGCCAAATTTCTGCCTCAGGCCAGCAGCAAGTCCAGTCACACATCTGGCTGCAATAGAGACCAGCATGACATTTGTGTCTTTCCCAATAACCTGGAAACACACAAAAGGTTGATTAAAAGGAGGAGGGAAAAGAAATTACAAATCTATTGTACACGTGTTGGAGCTGCAAGTCTTGCCTTGTTAAGTGCTTTAACTGTGTCACCATACTCTCCATTCTCTAACTTGGGGTTTTTTGTCAATGTCTCCAGAGCTTCCAAGGCTTCTTTCCTTTCCTGCCACTTCTTTGCCTCCTACCCAAACAAAAACACCATAACTTGACATTAAAACAAGACATTAAATGTAAGCAATAAATAAATAAACGCCTTTCGTAATAGGTCAATTAGAGGCGCGCAATACAGAAATAAAAAAAAATTCTTACAATCTTCTCATAGAAGTCTTTAGGCATCTTTGAGAGGATCTCTACAGGTTCAAGAAGATCATAAGCATCCACAGCAGGTGCCGCTTCCTCCAAATCAGAACCTGAAAAAAAAAAAAATTACCACCACCACCACCACCACTAAACTGTGGCCCAGTATGCCATCATCAAAGAGAGCTCACGTGAACACAGTGACAATACGCTTAAGCTCTTAAAGACCTGGAGCCATGAGAGGAAGATGGCACAAAAACTGCATGATATATAGGCAAAAGCAGAGCACCGTCTCCATTAGCAGAGTCTCCATCGGCCTGCTGTTGCTGCTGCTGCTGGTACTTGGCCCGAAGGTCCTGCTGTGAGCGCAGGAAGCGGCTCTGCCTGGGTGCCGACGCCGGCAACTTGGTCCACTCCTCCTCCAGCTCCTTCAACTGGCATGGACAAACAAAAGTCAGGGAGGATGAAAGCTTCAGACAAATGATTTTACTATGGTGTGTACTAGGACTACAGAACTGGCATGACAAATCATGACGGACTGGAAAAAGATTGCAACATTTCCAACAGACCCACTGCACCACATTCATTTTCAGTGGCTTACGTCAGAGGGCTCAAGTCATACAGAACCTCCGTTTCCACATTTGTACACAAAGCCAAAGGCAATTGTAATGGGACAACACAGTGGCTTAAAGTAATCAGTCTCCCTTTTCAGAAATCACTCCCGTTATAATTCAGGATCTTATAATCTTGGCCTTTTGCTGTTTTGCTGGGGAGAATGTAGCCATAAAAAATGCAAATGCAGTTTTATATTAAAAGATAAATTAATGTAGATGCTAATCTACCAGAACAGAGTTGATGTTCTGAAGTGGGGGACGCAAGGCATCTCTGATCCATTTGTAGACTTCTACAGCGAGCAGCTTGGCCTCATCTCGCACAGCCTTCTCTCGCGACTCAAAAAGCTTCGGTAACACCTTCACAATGGGCTTCAGAGTGATGATCTTTGAGCCAAATTCACTGAAAACAGAAAGACACGGCATTCAGAGACCAGGTTTTTATACGGGATTAGCCTACAGGAAACCAGCAACATGTACAAAGGCAAATGCGTGTAGCAGGTCTAACCTTACTGCCCTCCGCAAGACTTCAACACAAGCGAGGGCAATTTTGGGGTTCTTGTTGTCCAGACCTTTAAGGAGTTCCTCCTGCACTGTTTCACCCTTCTCTATCTCCATGTACATGATGCAGATGTCGGAGCCCAGCTCCTTAGCGCGGGCCTTTGGCTGGTTAAAGACTTTACAGACCACTCCAGACACCACCTCACCGACAGTCCTGACAAAGGGCACACCACAGACCAGAGCGGCCGGACATTAGCCACCTCCCTTCATTTCCTCACATAAATTCATGTGAAGGGTAAAACAACTCATAATTTGAATTAAAATCAAAGCATCCTTGAAATAGATATAGATAGGTCCTTGAAATGTGCGAGATCAGTGGTCAAAGAATACAGAGATGTAGAAAGGTTCATGTTACCGGGATGCCACATGCGCATTTTCAATGTATGCTAGAGCTGCCTCTAGTCCTTTCAATTGTGCAACTGCATTGGAGTCCGTCACAAATTTCTTGATTAGGCCTTGGTACTTCGCCCACTCGGGGCTTTTTTCATCCGTGATTCGCTGAAACTGCTGCAAGGCCTCTGTATAACCACTTAATCGTGCTTTCCAAACCTGTAAAAGTGAATAAAACTGCTCACTCAGCATCTCAACACCCTCTGCTTTGACATAAAAAAACCTCACAACGCCAAGACACAGTGCAGAGCTGGTTTACTGACCTTATGTTCACATTTCTGGTCTGTGGGCAGTTTCATCCATTCGCTGTCTTCACCCATGATGGTCTCCGGTCGTAACGTTACAGTGCAAGTGATTCGCTAACGGTGGAAGAACACAACACGTTTTCTATTTTGTAACACTCAGTTAGCTATAAGGTTTGGTTACACTGAGCACGGCCATTTTAATTCGAGTACCGGAGTTTGGCATTTGTAATCAAGATAAATACAACAAGCTTACCACCTTCGTGCGATGTAGCAAGTGAAATGACTAACTAGCCAACAAGCTAGCACAATAAAGACACCACTTTCACAAACGGTACAATATGACATGGCACTTAGACCAGTGACGTCTACTCCATCTTGTTTAATTAGTTAATACAAAAAAGCAAGGTAATTCCGTTAGCTCGCCATTTTATGAGGCATTCAACTTTTCTGCAATTCAATTTTGCCAGGTCGTATTGCCAGCCAAGGGTTAGGCTAACCCTAATCCTAACCTTAGGTGGGAAGTTGGTCAGCAAATCGAGACAGAGGAACATTTACAAAGTTAGCTGGCTAGCTGTATAGCGAAAGATAGGCAGTGTTAGACCAACACGTTATGCATTATTATATATGCTATAAACAAAATTGGAGCAAGTTTACCTCGTTAGATCATGGTTTGTTAGCTAGCTTGTCAAATCAACAAGCACACAATTGAACTATCTTGCAAAACCTGCTGATGGTGGACGTTAAAGTTAGCTACGACCGTTTGACATTCTTTAACTTAGCGAACTAGCTAGCTAACTGTTAGTGTTAGTTATGACAGACAGCGAAATGTAACTGCCCAGAGGAAACCCCGAACTGTATACTAGAGACAGTTATCCTACCTAAAATAGCTAGAGTATCTAGTTAGTAATTAGCTAAAGCAACTTGATGCTAGCTAGCTTGAAGCGATTTAAGCACTCAGCTAGCTAGCTAACTTACTTTTGGCTATTGTTACTATTAAGTTATTTTTAAAAGCCGTGGTGACAACTTACCTGCAAAATTAAAAATTCTAAAACATGCAACTTCAGCTAGAACAGCAAATTTTATAATCAACAGTTGCTAAACCAGATCACTTTTATCGACGTCGACGAATTAATGCCAACCACCTATCTAACGCTCAACACTGCGTTTAAAATATGTCCCCAATAGTAAATGCGTTCCTGATTGGCTAGACGTGAGCGTCAGCAGTAATCTGATAGGTCAGTTCAAAAGCCCACCCACTTTTCAAAAAATATAATGTTCACAAAAACAGTTAGACAATAACCACAGAGCAGAGTTAGTAAACAAAGATAAATTTAAATATATCGAAGGAAAGTTTAATTAAATTTTTTCAGAAAGTGGAAATTTGTAACTTTAGAAAAAGGGGATTGAAGAGCACCAGAGTTTATGACCACGACACTGGTTCTAACACTGACCAGTGTCATTTCTGGAACAGATGAACTAGTGGAACCTATCTCAATATGGAATCGTCACTGAATCAATATTCATGCAAATAATCAACATCACAGTAGTCAGAATAACATAATAGTGAATAAAAAATATCATTTTCAAATGAACAGTAGAAGCTTAAAGCCAGAGAATGACAGTCACGTGCTGACTCCAGTTGTGTGATTTAGTTTAGTTCACTAGTCATATATAGCTTAACACAGGGTCAGCAGTACAATTAAATGTATTGGAGAAGAAAGCAGATGAATGCAGCAATGAAAATTAGTCGCTTGAATAAATAATATGTAAGGAATAAAGATAAAAAAAATAAATGGAATATAAATCTCTCACACAATATATATCTATAAATATCTTCAATACCTTTGAATGTCTTTGAAATATCTTTATATGTCTCTAACTACAGTATTAGCATATGCAGAAAGAAGGACTGACATTAAAGAGTAAAGTGGCAAGTATTGCACAGTATGTGCAGCCCTGTTCTTGCATTGTCTGCCAGACAGTAGGAAGGAGAACAGTCTGCATGGTGGGTGACTGTGGTCCTTGATGATTCTCTGTGCCTTCTGCAGACACTGTTGGTAGAAGATATTCTGAATGGCTGCCAGTGATGTGCTATGCCACCTCTACCACTTTCTGTAGTGATCTGTGACTGGGCAGAGCAGTTCCCACACCACACCATGATGTAACCTGTCAGTACCTTCTTGAAGTTCATGAGGATGCTGATGATCATGCCAAACATCCTCAGGCTCCTCAGCATCCGTTAATGAGCTTTTCTTAACCATGGCATCCATGTGGAGTGTCCATGAAAGGCAATGTACACACTGAGGAACTTGAAGGTGCTGTGACTATCCCACTGCTGCCCCCTGTAGTCCATAATCTTCTCTGGCACCAGCTGGTTAGTGAGATCACCTCCACTTTGTACATCATCTCATTGTTGTCTGTGATGAGGCCCAGGATGGTTATATCATTAGCCAATATAAAGAAAATATTAAATCTGTGTTTAACCTGTTCGTCAGGAAGTTGAATATCTTGCCACAGATAGAGATTTCCAGCTTGATATGTACAAGCTTACAGACCAGTTGAGAGAATGAGAGCATTCGCACATATGATTCCAGTATTGTACTGATTATTTCCATGTCCTTGAAATGTTTGCAGTGTTGTTTTAATTTTCTTAGTGCATTTTCTGTCCTGTTTCCAGGTGGCAGATTGGACTTCCTCTGGCTGTCAAATGCAGATGGAAGACTCATCTCTTCACTGAGTCACTAAGCATATTCTTACGATCTTATTCCACTCTAGTCAGAGATTTAGCCAGAATAGAATTTTTAATCCTCGCCTATCCATTCTCAAATGACAATATATATTTGACAGAGGCTACAAATTGATCGTCAATTGTTGTAAATGTTAATATAAATGTAAACTGAACTGTAGTTCAATCCAATCAGTATTACAAAGATTTATTCAATAACTTTGTTTAATGTGATTCACTTTTTTATATCTTGGAATAAAGCACTTCAAATCATAAGTATGCCTTTTTACAATGTGAAACTCTTAGGGTATTCATTCACATCGAAGGTGGCAACCTTGTTAGCGACGGAACTGATTCTTACTTAAACAGAAGAACATGTAGCCTTTTACATTTGAAGAGTTTAGACTGGATGTGTAAAGGAACAAATCGACAATACTGATTAAGACGAGTTAATGTGAAGAGATTCCTTTAGAATTAGCTGGAATTCTAACGCCCGATTTTAAATATTGAAAAAAGAATGTTTATCATGGATGGCAGTGAAGAGAGAGTTACAGTATTCATAGGCACTGCAATTTAGGACTTACCAAAGGAAAAAGTTTTTTTTCTTAAAACCTAGAACAACCATCATGAGTTTGGCAATAAAGTCAATAATCAGTAAGATTTCACAGTGAATCTGATGACATGCACCATACCAAAGGTTTGATGTCATGTACAGCTTTGGCACATCTATCTAAATATCTATTGAACACTTCACCCAGTCCCTCAATAGGAGGACTGATCCCAGTTCGTTGTAATGCATTAGACTTGCACTTTAGAATATGACCTATTTTTATCAGGAAATTAAACTAACCAGTTTTCTAGTCAACTAAGCCTGCTCCTGGGCCCCAGTTAGTAACCATCCAATAAAAAGAATAATCTAGAAACTGCCCACCATGTTTGAAAGCTTATACTGAAAGCTGTTCAGTTTCTCACACTCCGTTTATATCTAAATCAGATTAGAAAGAACTGAGCACCGAGTCCGTGACTTCAAGAGAACTTGCATTTTATCCTTTGAAATTGCGACTTCAGGAGAATACTGCTTACATTTGATCCCATGATACCAAGATAAAGAAACGTTACTACAGCACAGTTCCGCTCATCAAAACAATCCCAAAAGCAAGTTTGGCCATTCACTTGGTAATCAAACTTTTGAACTTTAATGTGCACATCCCTAAATTTTTATCTTGCATTCTAACCTTAAACAAAGCCTTAGATATTGAGTTATAGCTTGGTTTATATTATTATTATATTATAATGCAAGATTTAAAATGAGTTTCAGAAAACAAAGTGCAGTCCCATAAAAAACAGTGTACTATAATTCTATTCAATGCAAATGCAGTTTTATATTAAAAGATAGCAAAGGCGGAATTCACTGTCACACAACACAGTTTGTTAGTATTGCAATGGGGAAAATACATATACAGTCTTTTCATATTTACATCTAAATGACAACCAAACAAAGAAATTATAAATATCTTTTAGTTAACTTTACAACAGTTACATGTGACCAATATTTTTGAAACATAAAAGCACTCTGTTAAATAACTGGCATCAACCTCATTATCCACAAGGCTTGGAGAAAATAAAGTGGTTAAATAATTCCTCTCCAGTGAGTAAAATAAAAGGGACTTTAACGTTTTGGCAATAAATTTTTTTTTTTCTGCTTTCACAAAGTCAGACAAAGTTATTACTAGCATTGCTCCTCCACCTGTGTACATGTCACACATAGTGTGAAGCCTCTTAGATTAGCTCACGTCAAGATGAACGGCTTTAGTGTAATTAAACTATTTTTTTAAAAACCCTTTTTTATATTTGAAGATCTAGAAGCATGACAACTTGACAATAAAGACTTTCACAGCCAATCAATAAAATGTACCAAATTTAGTATTGAAATTGAAAAAGTACCCTTGCTTTTTCTTTCATAACTATTTCTAAAAAATAAGCTTTTGAAAACTAATAATCTGACTATTACTATTATGGTTCTCAATTACAACTGCACAAATAAATGTAAATAAAATAGAACTCATCAATTCATCTGACTTTGGGCCAGTAGGAAAAGATCAATAAATTGGCAAAATGTTAATTATCCCTTTAATAAAATGTTGAAAAATCCGTTTGTACAAAAGACTATACAATAAATCAACACAACAACTTTTAACACATACGTTTCCATTTTGAAGTCTGTACAACATTTTCGGTCAGCAATTTGAAATATGCAGGTAAGAAAAAAAAAGAAGCAGGTTACATGTAGATAGTAAATGGTACACTAGATATAATTTCTAGTTGTTTTGTGAGCCAACAGTTCGAGAGCTTCAGGTAAGTAGCTGCCCAGACCATCCCTTGTTGGCCTCAGTACTGGGTGTGTGTTGTAGCAGCAGATCAGCATGGTGCTGAACTTGGAGTTACTTCAAGATACATGCATTTGAGAACAGAAACCCATGGGTTTAAAAACGGTCCTCAAAAGTGACTCCAATGACAATAAAAGTTAAAAAAAAAAAAAAAAAAAATTCAAAGCATTGCTTAATGCAACATATATTCTTTTTTTTTTTTTTTTTTTTAAATGAATGTTTGTATAAACGGGCAGTGGTATGTAGTTGCACACTTGAGATAGCTCTATGAATTTCATAGAAGGCTACATAACTAAGTGCATGGTGCTTTGCAAGTTCTAATATGGTTGATCAACTCTAAGCACAATGTAAATAGGGACACATGCCAAATACAGCTCTCTAGAAATATAAATATAATGAAGAAGAAAAAAAAAAAAAAACAACAATAACAAACGTTTGGCACTTCCACTTCATTCAGACTACTCTCCCCGAGGACAAGTAATATTTTCATGTTTTTACCATTTTTTTGTAACCCTACTTTGAACTTGCATAATTACCTTAATCAAATATATATATAAAAAAAAAAATACAACATAAAACAAAAACATCATTTAAAACATTTCATTTGATGATACGGATAAGGGGGAGGGGGCAGTGGGGACCGGCAATGTTCATAACATGGCCACATGTTTGCTGCTTCTCACTGTAAAACTGAACTGTGCTATGGGTCTGAAACGAGACCATGGTGAGCCTGGCCCATGAAGCACAGTGCAGATTCATAAATCACAGAGGCGTCTGCAGAGGGAGAGGCCCCCCTGCCCTTCGACACTCCTCATTAATTAGGCTTATGAATGCACGAGGCCTTTAACAGTCTTAGCACTTTATAATGCAGGGGAGAGGGAACATGATAAACAATCCACTCAGAAGTACAAAATGTTCATAAATAGAGTTCATAAATGCATGAGGAGCGGTCAGGGGGTGGCAGGAGATGAAGCAGCTTGTTATAGCCTCCATGAGCAAAGACGTAAAAAAAAAAAAAAAAGCATAATTTTATACGCAACAATGCTGTCCTTGTATACAAAAAGACTCCAGATTTTTTGTGTGGATCATATCTAGCTTTGTCAAAAGTTTTTGTTTTTATTATTTTAATTTTTTTTCCTCCTTTGTTCTCTTACTGCATCATGCTAACTGTAGGCTCTGCAGGTCTGTTCAGTCGTGTTCAAAAGGGGGCGGTCCACGGTGGGGTGGCTGATGGGCTCCAGCCATAGGGGGAGGAGTCAGAGTGAAGGGTGGGCTCCAGCCATAGGGGGAGGAGTCAGAGTGAAGGGTGGGCTCCAGTAATAGGGGGTGGAGTCAAGAAAAGATACTCGACAGAATGATGGTGCAGGAAGCTGGGGAAATTGTGTGTGTGTGTGTGATTTTAGTTTTAGGCTAATTAGGCACCTGCATAATTAAAATGGGTTGGGTTTAATTATAATAATTAAAATGGGTTGTTTAGTGTTGCTGCTTGCCTTTGTTCTGTGCTCTGTGCATAGATGACCCATTTGCCTACTAAATCTATGAGCTGTACATCTATAGTTGCTCAGATTTACACTGCTGAGTGACTAGGCATACTTGCAGTTTTGATACGAAGATACGCGTTTGTGTGTGTGTGTGTGTGTGTGTGTGTGTGTGTGTGTGTGTGCAGGCGGTCTCTGACGGAAGGGGATTTGTTGAGTGCAGTGTATGCATTTATTCCTGTGTATGCCTTTTGTATAGGTGTAGTTGTTTTAGCATGTATTCAATGTAAGATCACACTTCACTCTCAGTGGAAGGTTTGCGGTTGGGGACCCAGCCAGTGTCGGGGTGGGCACTGTGGCGCTGGGGCGTGGCCGTGGCGGCTGTGTTTAGACTGGAGCATTCGGATTGGTCGCCCTGCAACAGCTGTTCGGTCTCAGTATCGTCCAAAGAGGCCGAGCTTGCTTGCAGGGAGACGGTATCTGTGCGCATGCAGGTGTGAAGTCCACCCCCTCGACACACCTTCAGCTGTTTAAGGTCCTCCCAGTACAGCTCCTCCCCAGAAAGAAGACACACCCCCTCCACTATCCGAATCTTCTCTCTGGTGTAACTGCCGTCTCCAACACCCTGCACAAACAACAAAAATCATTTTTCGTTAAGCAGACTCCAGCATCGCTCAGTGAGACTTCTATTTTCACAGTTATTATGTAGATGGAGTCTGAGGACTCCATCTAAAACTTGCATCTAAAACGTATCATTCTATGACTCGAGCACAGCACTGCAATCAGTTCAGCACAGCACTCAATAACAAGCTGCAAGATTCATGCTTCTGCATCTAACAAAACCTTCAGTTAGTGCCTTAAACAGCTTTTAATCAGCTTTTGTGAGCACAGGATTTTACAGATGTACTTCCAGATATTTCTAGAATTAGTAACAGTTTCAAGACATAAATGGCAGAAGTAAACCACAGTATTCTAGATCCTTAGAAGTCATAATTACAAGGGAATGTATGAGGAAATGCATCTCCAGTGATTACTGTTAAAACCAGCAGTAGCTGGGTCTTGCTGTCTAGCGGCACAAACACGTGCACAGTGCAGCAGAGAAACCGGAACAGGTTCACAGTCCTGTTAAACAAACACGCCACCACAATCAAATCGGAGAAGCCCCGGGGGGTCTCCACGAGCCGTTCGACTACCTCGCCCCCTTCCTCCTCGGTGAAACGAATACAACGCATCAGAAGATGAAGGGGGACAGAGAGTTGTAGGGATGAGAATGCTGTGGATGAGGGAGAGAGGAGGAAGAACTGGAGTGAGAGGAGCCTCAGTGCTGTCACAAGTTCTGAAGGCACATCTGCAAGAACGGGTCGGATCTGCAGAGGTGCCAAACCCGAGCGTCTCCGTGGCGACGTGGTACAGCAGAGACGAGCACTGGGTTCATACACGTCACATTCGATGCATTTATCCATATCAGCGAAGACGGTATATATTGATCTTGGAGATAAAGTGCTGAAGCAAGAACAAGTTAAAGGAGGAAGACCCACCTCTTTTTTATATCGTAACTGATTGTATATTGGTGGATTCTGGACAGTCTCGATTTTGACTTCCTGTGTTGACGTTCGATATGAAGGGTTGCTGTATGTAAGGTTGCTAATACCTGGATCAGCAAACTTTGACTTTTTGTGCCTGAGAGGAAAGATGAAAGATAAATATCACACATAACCATAAGGTTCCTTAACTTAACAATGCATCACATATTCATGTGTTAAGGTTTGAACCAATGTACACCTACCTGTAAATGATAAACACAGCTATGAGTATCAGAATAGCCAGGACTATCAGAGCTCCACCAATCACATAGCTGATATGAAGCCCCTCCCCTTTATATAAGAAATAAAAAGAAATATGTTTGACACAGCCTGCGCCAGCGGTGATAATCTTATGTCTTCTTACATGCTGTGACAAAGGAAATGCTCCATTTCTCACCATGAGGAGCAGTCACCACGTTGCTCTGTGGGCAGCCTCCCACACCAGCAGTCTTATCTGTACAGCTGGAAGAACAATGACTGTGTCACTTCCTTAATGAATAATCATACATCATGCAAGCGTTTGCATATAAAAGCAGGGTTTGTAGCTTGAAGGAATATAAAGTATTCTAAAGTATTCTAAAAAAATAAATTAATTAAAAAAAGGATTAAAAAGTTGGATTAAAAAGTAAATCCTTCAAGATTTGATTTAAAAGGTGGAATTCACATCTTACCACTTCAAAGTATTCACTGATTGACTTCTACGCACCTCAGAGCATTAATGAACTTCTTAATTAAAGTAATACCCCCCCACCCTCCAAAATTTTATTTCAATGGCTAAATATACATTACAGACATTGTCCACCCTTCAGCTGACAGAGACATAACTTTTCCTCTTTATGACTGTCCAGATGCTATCACAAAAGCTCTAAAACTCCAATTAGTGTTTTTTTTTCTTTCTTCTCCCTGTGCTCTGGCCATGTAGATCTTGCTCTGGGTCACTGGCATGAGGTCATCATGTGATACCAGTGTGAACCAAGTTCATCATGTCATAGTCCCTGCAGTCATTACGGACACAAATAGCTGCTATGGAAAAGCATGAAAACAAACTCTTCGTTTTGCTCTCAACGCGCTTTCTGTTGCTTATTGCCAAACTAGCTAGCCAGCTACAAGCCAGCTAAGTAAAACCAATACCACTGATGCAATTTCCTGTTTGAGAACAAAAACTGGAGCGGGTGGTTCCACATCCTCCAAAATTCTGGAGCAAAGGAATACGTTGTACACTGCTCTGAAACAACATTTTTGGTTTTCATTTGCCCTAGTTTCTTAAAAGACTATGTTAGTTCAATATTATATTAGTAGCATATGTTACTACACATGTAGAAAACATCTAAGGCAGGTCTTAGATCTGGCAGGTATCGAATGTGATTTTGGATGAATTTGCTCTTGCTGAGATGGTAACGGGAGCTCTGCGACCTTTCTGGAGACCTACGTGAGCACAGGGGGTCGCTGTGGGGCCGTATCCGTGGGGCCTCTGGCACGTTTGCTGGGGGCCTGTGTGCTGGTGGGTCCCTTGTCAGGCACCGTGGGAACATAACCAGAGACTGCGAGACATAAATTAGAATCACAAATTAGAATGCCAGACTAATGGTATTTCTGCTCTTTAATGACATTCTACAGTACATGATGCCAGATTCTCACATTTCTCGTTCTCAAGAATATACGTGTGTGTAGCGCGTTTGTTCGCATTGTGCAGAACTCACTGGTGGAACAGGGCCTGCCGTCTGACTCGTCTGGACACGCACACACAAAGCTGTTCATCTTCGCAAAGCACAGGTGAGTACAGCCCCCGTTATTCACTCCACAATGATTGGTGCCTACAGGTACAGGAAAGGACACGGCCCAGACGTAAGTACCCACACATTCAGCAAGGATATCGGCAGGCTTGTCTGGGTGTTCCTCAGCACCGCAGTACGTTAAAATACCCTATCACCACCCTAGAACACTGAAACGGACACTTTGCCTACTCCAGCCAGTACTATAACCACTCTAGGCAATACAGTAACTGCTCCAACCAGTACAGCAGTGCTGTAACCGTTCTTACCAGTCTGGCGTTGGGGTGACACCACTATGATGTCCATCAGCCCCTCCACATTAGCCAGCACCGTCTCCTTATTACGGCCTGTGTGTTTCTCCACGCGCTGGATGGACTTGGTTTGCCAGTCGGTCCAGTAGATCCAGCGGTCTTGCTGTGAGATGCGGGGGGAGAGAGGAGTTAGAGGAGAGGGCAGCGGCTTCTGCTGTGGGTGGCATGGAGGACAAGGAGAGAAAGCACAAAAGGGAGGGGAAGACCGAGAAGAGAAGAAGAGAGGGAGAGATGGGAAGAAAAATGAGGATCAGAAATGGAAGGATATGGAAGGGGGCAGTAAGTTAAGAGTGAAAACAACAGTGGATGAACGGATGATCGAGTGAGTGGGGGGAGTGAGAGAGTGAGTGGGGGAGTGAGAGAGTGAGTGGGGGGAGTGGTTAGGAAGCTGGCGGGACTGTAGACACCTGAGTGAGAGCAAACGGGTGTGAGACAGGGCTGACGAGGATTTGCCGCAGTTTGCCGTTCAGGTCCGAGCTTTCGATACGGTCCAGGTGTGCATCCACCCAGAAGATCCTACACACACGAAATAAGCAAAAACGGTTTCAGTCTGAAAAATGATTAACAATGGTAAGAGCAGGTGGAGGTCAAGACCCTAACAAGGATGTTTCCAAACACATGTAAGCAGTGGTACTGGCAGGCCGACGCCCACATCCTCCCTCTCACCTGCGGGTGTCGTAGTCCAGCGTGAGGCCGTTGGGCCAGCCCAGATCGGTGTTGATCAGAACCTTCCGGTCAGACCCGTCCAGGCTGGCCCGTTCGATTTTAGCAATATGGCCCCAGTCAGTCCAGAAAAGGTACCTACAGAAGTGATCAAAGAATGGTATAGATTGGTCATCACAGCACTCGATGAGCACAGTCCACCGCGCGTTTGGACAGCTGCACGATTAAAACTCTAAAGCATTTATTGTTCTGGGACCTTCCTGAACTTTCTGACTTTCAACTGGAATCTGATACATGGTTGTGCTCCTATTTTATTCTACATCTAAACAATGCTGGATATGCTGGTTATTTTAACCCTGAATGACAAAAGCTGCTGCTTATAAAATAGTCTTCTTGGTTTTAAATTTCTCTCACGTCATAAATTCCAGACACTGAACCTTCCAGTACTAAGAGCCTAAGGACTAAATCAATCCAATATAAAAAAATAAAATAAATAAAGAACAGGATGCTCTACCAATTAAGCCAAAACACAGGTCACACACACACACACACACACACACACACACACACGCTGGTTAGCCGCTGAGAGCTGCTCACCCTTTGCTGGGGAACACAGCAATGGCCCTGGGCTCGTCCAGGCTGCTGTTCACTAGAACCTTCCGTGAGGAGCCGTCCAGGCGGGCCACCTCGATGGTGTTGCGCCCGGTGTCAGTCCAGTACATGTTCCGCGCCACCCAGTCCACGGCCAGGCCGTCGGTGGTCT
This sequence comes from Tenebrosternarchus preto, assembly GCA_025802075.1. NCBI lineage: Eukaryota > Metazoa > Chordata > Actinopteri > Gymnotiformes > Apteronotidae > Tenebrosternarchus > Tenebrosternarchus preto. The sequence continues at coordinate 6,840,398 of JAOYMR010000001.1, read as the reverse complement.
TCAGCCCCTGGCTGACCACGGTCTCCATGTCACTGCCATCCAGGTTCACGCGCCTGCATGTGGGACACGGTTTATGATTGAACGCCAACGTACGTCCTTGCTTCCGATTTTCATCTTAATCTTTCGTCCGCATATGCGCACATGTTAAAATACGAAAAGTGCAGCGTCCTTGGAGGCATCTGCTGAGAGCAGAAGTTCTGGAGAACAGGAACTCTCACCAGGAACACAGGTAAAGGGCTGCATTTGAGGCTAAGCAAGCTCAGGGTCAACACAAGCTCTGCCGCCTGAAGACAAATGTCTGGCCCCGACTTCAGACGTGTCTCTGACCTCTCTGCTAGTACATTTGTCCTTCCTAAAGGGTGATTTTAAAACTAGACCTGCTCAAATGACAGGAGCTGATAAATGTCGCACGATTTGACGGGTCTGAGGTTTACAACCATAGGCATCACAGCAACAGATCAGTGTGTCCTGCACCAACGCAGTCTTTTCAACAATAAAAACTTATTTACAAATTACATGCACCGACTACGTTGCCGGTAACCTCCAGCTACATCGTGAGGTGTTTGTGGAGCCCCTTCATCTCCACCATACAGCAACAGGTGTCTGCAGCTCGCTCACCTGATGACATCCAGGGAGACGTCGGTGTAGTAGAGCTTGCCCTCCACGCTGTCGTAGTCCAGCGAGATGACGTTGTGCAGCTCGGGCACGTGCACGTGCACGTCCGTGTGGTCGCCCGTATCCAGGGAGATGCGGCGCACGCTGACGCGGTTGGAGAAGAGCAGGTACGTCTCGGGCATGTCGTCGCACGACTTGCCGTCGGCCTTCAGCAGGACGCCCGTAGGACACGCGCAGGACGTGCCGTTGGGCCGAGGCAGGCACAGGTGACTGCACCCGCCGTTCCGACGGCCGCACCGGTTAAAACCTGTCGGTGGTCATGAGTGCGGAAGTTACAATTCACTGTACAACGACGAGGCTCGTTTTTAGCTGCTCTTCTTTAAAAATGTTTACTATGGACATGAGTAAAAAATTCCCCCCACTGACAATATGTACATTTTTTATTTATTTATTTTTGACAAACAGCAGCGAGGAACGGTGTCGCTTTCTACAGTATCAACTCTGACATTGCCTGGTCAAACATTTGATTGGAAAAATAGAATAACTGCTAAATAACTGCCAAATGTCAAAAAGAGCTGACACAAATTCACCACCAGAGGGCAGAATGGAACAAACAATCACCATCACAGCCACTGGTCTTTGAATAAATTTCCACAGTAACACGTTAGGCTACATAATAGCATCACTGAATAACTGATGTGTTCCAAACATTCTGAACCCTGGTCCATTATCATTTGTATCCATTATAATTTGCATAGAGAAGTGACTGATTTTTGAATGATCAACTTTTCAAGAGAACTGCAAAAATAATGCAGACTGTACCTAGATGTAGATTTTAACTCCACAACTTCACCACAAGATGGCACTACTGGCACTCTAGTAACCTGTGTGTGCGTTTGGACCAGCAGGATAATGTATGTTTACACTATGAATATTTACAGTCACAAATCAATATTTACTTCATTATATTAAGCAAAAGAACCTAATCAAACCCTGCCAAACGTATTTATATAGGAAACATTCACTAAAGCAGACTACCATAACAACAAGATAAACATCTGTTCACCTGGCTACTTACGCAGGGTTTTTAGGTCTAAATTTACAATTCTTGTGACTCTAATATGAAAATGAGTAACAGTGATTTAGCGCACTCATTAGCCAAATCCCTTGGAGTGCTGTACTTGTGTGTTTAGCTAATCTTCCAGGTTGTTTAACTTGGCTGAAATGTCCGAGTCCACTAGGCAGGCTCATGGGGACTGTAAAAAGCATGGAATATATAAGCCTTTATAGGCTAGAAAAATCCCATGTAAATTTGAATAAAATGGCTTCTTTAGTTTTTAACTTGCACTGCTGCAAGAGGTTATTAAAATACAGTATAAATCTGACTTTAACCAGGCATAATAATGAATGCAGTTTTAAAAAAGAGCTTCACAGTGTGTCCTCTCACCACTTCGGTGTGTGTTAACAGGTAAAAATAAGTGAAAATCAGCGCAGTTACTTTGAAACTCCATTTTTAGTCAGTGCATCATTAGGCCTGTAATGCAACTGCTGTGGATATTTGGCTTCGTTGCCAAGTGCTGGGATTGGGGCGTGGCCTACCCAAAGGCTTCTCACGCTCCACGGCCTGGATGTCCATGAGGCCGGGGAGGTTGGAGCGGACGGTGATGATGTTGCTGCCGGAGACCTTGTCGGCCCTCTGAATGCTTCGGCTCTGCCAGTCTGTCCAGTAGATGTGCGGCCCCAGCACAGACAGGCCGTATGGGTGCTGCACAGGAGACACCAGGGTCCTCCGGTTTGAGCCGTTCAGATCGGCCGCCTCGATCCGCTGCGGGACGGGGAAAAGGGCGACGGTTAAATCGACAGCGTGAAGCTGACAGGCTCATACCAGATCTAACTGGCTAACATCACTTATGATGAATTTTAACCATGGGGTTGAAAACTGTTGCTCATTTTTAAAAAGAGATCCAAGAATAACTCATGGATTGGCAATGACACAATCTATCAGCATTTACAAATCGTAAAATTTAAAATGGGCACGGTTACAAACTACCAAAACTGACTTGGAGCGCCCGGAGGACATTGTTGGGACACTGACCTCAGTGTGTGCATCTGCCCAGAGCAGCTGTGAGCCAGCCTTGTCTATGGCCAGGCCATTGGGCCAGCCCAGATTATTACTGATGAGGACCACACGCTCTGATCCGTCCATAGCTGCTCTCTCCAGCTTTGCATGTTCACCCCAGTCAGTCCAGTACATGTACCTGCAACACAGGAGAAGAGAAAGATCTGCTACATCTTCAGGGCAGACGTAGTAGCTTGACTTAAACTTAGAAATCGGGGACGCCCAGTTCCAAAAGCAGTTCTGTGGTTTTCCTGCCAGACCTTTCACCAGTTAATTACCAGGTTAAACAGGTGTGGTACAGCAGAGAAATGAACAAAGTGTCCTAAACAGCTAAGTGGATTTGGGCACCACAGTCTGAACTGCTTTAACAGCCTTTGCTAGAACCTTCAGTGGACCTTAATTGACAAATTGGGTATCTGTACCAGGTGGTGGTGGTGAGAGAGGAAGAAGGTTTAAACGTCCTCGCCACTTACCCCATTTCGTGGTAGAGGGCGATAGCGCGAGGGCTGTCCAGGTTACGCCACACCAGAACTTTCCGCATGGAACCGTTCAGGTTGGCCACCTCAATGCGATTGGTCCCCGTGTCCGTCCAGTAGATCTTCCCGCCCACAGAGTCGACAGCAAGGCCATCGGTGGTCATCAACCCTAAACAGCGAGGGCGGGGCAGACATTCCCGCTGGTGTTAATGTACATTTCAAAATATATAGTGTGCGTGTTCAGATTCTTTTGTCGGGGAGGAAATTTGTTTCAACACTGATGTGGAAAATGAAAGTGCTCTACAGTTTAGTGAGATTTTGCTCTCCCTACCTGTGGAGATGATGTCTTCATGCCCCGAGCCATTGATATTAGCCCTGCTGATTTTTTTCAGGGTGCTGTCTGACCAGTACACTTTACCTGGAGAAAGAGCACAGGATACCACTGTATATAGTATTTCATAAAATCAACTCACTGGTCAGTGGATCTCAACTGCCCAACTGTGTAACATATCCTAATTAAACTATGTTTATGTGTGTCCCACTGGGTTTAAAAACTTTGAGGTTGCACATTAAGCTGTGTGATGCATTGAACCAGTCTCAACTGGTTCTGAACAGTATGGATTCCAGGTTTTAAACCCAGGCTACGGGGATCCAGCACCTGTCGATCTTATTTGACCAACTGACTGGAGAACAAAGGGGACATACCCTCTTTGGGATCCACTCCAATGGCAATGGTGTTCTTCATAGATGCATTAACAGCCAACACAACATCAGCAAAATATGGAATGTCCAGAGAGACCATTCGGATGTCAGTCCGGCGGGCGAAGATTAGGAATCGATTCATTCCTGTAAGAAGTTAATTACACATAAAGATGAAACACAATCTTTGGATCGCAAAGAGAAGACCAAGTCCATAAGGAAGTGTCTCCTGCTTCCATCAACCCAGAAACTTCAGTGAACTGTTGGTGTCTAGAATAAATACCACCCAGAGGGCAAGATGAGATGAGATGAGATGACACGGCGGAGGAGAGGATGAAGGTCCCTATGAGTGACAGAGTCTAAATCTTCATGACTCCCAGCACAACAACAAAACTAGCTTCTTTTAAAATCATAACGGGCCACCGTTTCCAACACGGTTGAGGGAATCCAGGCCCAATGATTAATGGTGACATGGACACAATCATGACTTACACAGCCGCACTGATTAACAAGCTGACGAGCTTACAAGCAAATGTTTCTGCTTGTCCCCACTCACTGCAGGTCAGCCAACACACCCCTTTAAGCCAGGAGACAAAGTACTAATCAAATGGTTACTTCCTAGCAAAATAGGTGAAGTCCTGTAGAGCCAATCATGCTCTGTGACTACAGACACCAGAATAGTTGTTTTAATAGATGCACAAGCACAATGGATACATGCTAGTAGAATAAAGAGGGGTTCTGATTAGCATAGGCTGTAAATATCTTGGTTTGCATGCACACATGCATGCATACACATTTGAACACAAACATACACAGGCATATATGCAAATGTGCACACACACACACACACACACACACACACACACACACACACACACACACACACACACACACACACACAC
>JAOYMR010000001.1:6808945-6820061 GCA_025802075.1 Tenebrosternarchus preto | reverse complement strand
ACACCCCCCCTCCCCCACACCCATCCTCCCACACACACACACACACACACCCAGACACCCCCCCCCACACACACACACATCCCCACACCTGCTTTGCTTCCTCTCAGCTGGTTCAAGGTGTCCCCAAAATGCTAATCATCTCAAGAACAGAATAATTCAAATATAAGAATGAGAAAGAAAGGGAAAATTTGTTGTTATATGAAAATATATTATATAAATTACATCATGAAATTATGGCAGATATAAATTATTCTCATAATTGCAACCCATGAAAATATCATTCTAGCTGAGACTAGAGAAGGTTCAGGGCTGGATCTGAAACTCCCTTAAAATCTAGGACTACAAAACAGAGGGGGAAGAGACCTCTGTACTTCATTAAGATGTACTGCATTTTTGACAGTGAGGGTTATAAGGATTCCTTCATTAATTATGAAAAGAAACTTTGATGGATGAAGCAGCAGGGGGAGTGTGCGTGTGTGTGTGTGTGTTAGAGAGAGAGAGAGAGAGACAGAGGCAGAGAAAGGGAAAGCGTGTGAGGAGAAGAGGCAAAGAAAGAGGGATTGATGAAAGTGTGAAGAGATGGAGAGAGAGATGGAGAGAGAGGGGCTTGGGGGTGAAAGACGCTGTGAGCGAGAGGGAGGCGCCTTACAGCAGTCGGACTCGTCAGACCAGTCACCACAGTCGTCATCCCCGTCACAGTGGTAGATGTCCAGGATGCAGCGTCCGTAGGCACACTGGAACTCCTCTACACTGCACGTAGCTGCCATTACATCCGAGGCTTCACACACACACACGCACATTAGAGTTACATTAGACATTACTCACAGCCTACTCTTTTAAGAAAATGTACACACACTGATACACACACACACACACACACACAATTACAAACACGTGCACGCACATGCGCTCAAAGACGCACGGACATTTATACACATGTGACACACACACACACACACACACACAGTGTGGCTTCCTTGGCTCTGAACACACTTAGTCAACAGTCTGGCTGTTTAAACTCTATCAGTGAGATGTGGTCTTTAAGGGACTCAGGGGGGAGATGAGCTCTTCAGTGCTTTGCTTTCTTATCTATGTGGTCAGTTCAGTTGATGCTGCAGACATACGAATGTAATGACGTAATGACACAGACACGTGTCTGCAGATACACAACACACACACACACAGATACACAACACACACACCACACACAGATACACAACACACACACACACACCAGGGTTCAATCACAGCGCATCTTCCATAAACAGCACTGTAGCACATCCACAGTAGATGGGCTGCCAGGCCAGTCAGAACAGCTCTTACACCCACATACAGACTGGTTACACACATCTGTACAGATCTCACCACTACACATGTGTAAGAATGCACACAGACTCTCTCTCTCTCTCTCACACACACACACACACACACACACACACACACACACACAGAGTGGCAGGCCTTACGACAGTTCTCTTCGTCTGTTCCGTCCTTGCAGTCTGTGTCTCCATCACAGTACCAGTGCTCCGCTATACAGCTGCCATCAGAGCAACGGAATTCTTTATCAGAACACTTCCTCATGTCTGTAAACACACACACACACACACACACACACACACACACACACACACACACACACACACGTACACAGTGTGGAAATCATTACAGAGAGAATGATCTTCGTCCTGGGCTGGTCTCTAAGGGTCAGTAAGAAGGCCACTAAATCAGATTCCTAAACAGCAGTCAAAGAACAATTACTTACTAATTAACAATACGTTGTTTGTGCTCATTTTTCTACTGTCTGTGTTAAAGCCTGGGGGGGTGAGAACATCACAGAACACACTGAAGTACAGATGAAGGTGGTTTGTATACCCAGAGACAGGGAGAGAGAGAGAGAGAGAGAGAGAGAGAGGGAGGATGAGTGGGAAAGAAGGGAGGATAGAGGGGTGTAGAGCGGCCTACTTGAAACTGCAGTGATCTGGCTCTTGGGGAAAAGCAGTGAGTGGAATGGGATGGTCTCGAATGCCACATTTCAAGCACAACCACACGGAACCTTGCACATGCGTGTGTGTGTGTGTGTGTGTGTGTGTGTGTGTGTGTGTGTAAAACCTACCACACTGTTCATCACTGTTGTCTCCACAGTCATTGTCTCCATCACAGTGCCATAGGCTTCGAATGCAGTAGCCGTTCTGGCAGTGGAATTCGTCCTCCTCACACTCCCGTGGGGCTACACACACACACACACACACACACACACACACACACACACACACACACACACACAAGCAGTTACAAAGTTAGCAGATTCTCAATCACCTAAAAAGCATTTTGATGCACAGTGACTTCAGGCCCTGCAATCATATTTCCATTCTAACTGGATTTGGTACCAACACAAGTAATGAACTCATATGACTGAACTTTGCTCATAGACTCTTCTCCAGTTTACATGTGACGGGTTATTAGGTTTTTATTATACGATTTTTTTTTTTTACAATTCAAAATCTAATGATCTTTTTTTGTGGTCTATGACTGCTCTGTTCTCAATAATGTGTAGTTATGCTACGTTCAGTTGGAATATCAGTTTTATGCTTTTCAGTGCCTTTTCCTCAGCACTGGTGGACTGACCGGCTATACACTTACGAAGTCCCTGAAAGGAGACTGACAAGGTGTTCCACCCATATGACCAACAAGACATAGGTTAATTGAGTGTATGAGCGTGTGTGTATGTGTGTGTGTGTGTGTGTGTGTGTGTGTGAGTGAGTGAGTGAGTGAGTGTGTGTGTGCGCAGGCGCATGTCCATTGCCTAATATCAGGTGACATGCTACCCAGTGAGAGCCGATGGTGGTCATTACACCTTCAGGGCCTCCAGCCCATCACCCCTCATCAATTACCATCAAAGTGAGTGAGGGAAATAAGAGAAGAGACTTATTAAGAGACCCATCCAAGAGGGAGAGAGGGAAAGAAATGGGTGGGGTCGGGTGGTGTTTAACTGCTTCCATTAAATCGATGACCTCCCCAAATCTCTGGGTAACCTGAAGGCCTCCTCCACCACAGTGGAGACAGAAGCTCAGCTGCTGTCAGACGGAGTGGTCGATGAACAGGTACGGTGGAGAAGCACACAGAAGTGCCCGGGCACAACGAAGCAGCCGCACGTCTGCTATTGCACGAGTGAAAACTGCTTAGCATGGTGCACCACGGGGAAAGTTATTAAAAAGAACCTACACAGCTTGTGCATGTCCTAGTGTCCTAGCCAGGCTTCACACACACACACACACACACACACACACACACACACACACACACACACACACACACACACCTCCTCACATAATCTGTTCATAAAAAGACCCCGCATAAAGTCCCTGTGTGTGAGATATGCATGTGTGTACCTGCTTTGTGCTATAGGCACCGAATGAGTGAGTTATAGGGAGCAATAGAAGCAGGACACTATGTGGGAGGAGCCACATCGTTAGAGCGAATATCATGAGCAGCTAAATATAATCAGGAATGACAGGCTGGACTCCCCTCAAGAGGAGGGATTAGATGGGATGGACACAGATCCCTTAAACTAGTGACACGGAAAGAAAAGGAAAGAAAACAGAAAGAAAGAAAGAAAAAGAGTGTAAAAGAGCATATCATTCAGCTCATGAAAGAGCAAGTGTGTGTGTGTGTGTGTGTGTGCGCGCATGTGTGGCTGCTGTCTGGTGCAATGTCACCTTCCTTACTGAGGGATAAAGATTCCAAACTTCTGCTGTGGAAAGTTGGGCTCCTGCCACTGTGACCCACACAGCACTCGCACAGTTCAATAAGAGAATTCAGTCTTAATGATCACGGTTGTGTTCGTCCCCGAAATTGTCTTTTGCCCCCCTCTCAACACAAGACGCGACAGGAAACACGACCCCCTCTGAGAGAGCTCATTTCCTGCCCAGCACTTCCTCAGCACCGCCTGTCCGTCTCGAGGAGGTCAGGTGGACATCGGCGCGTGGGCGGATCAGGGACACCCGCCAGTTCTAGGACTCCCGTCGGAGGACAGCCAATGTCTCGCTTTGTTTTTCCATCCCATCGCCTTTCTGTTTTCGTATCTCTTCTCTCTGTTCATTTTCAGAGCCTTACCAGTGCAGATCGGCCCTACCTCATTTTTTAAGTAATCACATTAAATAATAACTGCTAGGAAGAGGGAGAGAAACGGCATTAAATAATAAGCACGTGTGTGTGTGTGTGTGGGGGGGGGGGCGGTGCTACAAGGCACTGGAATGAAATATTCACAGGAAGCTGACAGCAGAGAGACCCCCTGTAACATGAGGGACCACTTCAACATCTACACATCAAACCCAGGAAATGTAGGTCAGATACAAGCAGAGTCCCCATCTCGCTCCTCATCTTTCACATATGCAAACCTGAGGGTTGGTTCTTGTTGTCTTTCTACGCAAAGTTTTTTTCTTGTGCACTTGTGACTAATTGATGTGGCTCTGGTACATCTAATCCTGAAGGCAACTCATTTACATTGCGCCCGCAGCATTCACTCACACAGGGTCCCCTGTGACACTTCTCCGCGGACTCGTTTAGAGACTCTTCTTAAATAAAATATAAAAGACGGTCGGAATGAGGACCAGCTGGTGGGAGGCTTTGTAGGCTGTGCAGTTATGCTGAATAATAAAGGCAATTAGGACCTTTTAATTCTTGCTATTGTTAATTGCTGCGATTAACAATAGCATTTATTTTTCAAGGTCCAAGAGGAGCTCTCAACCTGTGGAGCTCAGTCGAGCTGTTCACACATCCGGTCGGAGTCTTCGGGCTCAGCGCTGCTGGTTAAACTGTGGTTGATGCTTCCATCACGCGTGGCCCACTTTAGCATCTCCTTTACTTTCACAGGTCGGGCAGGGCTTGGCTGACGAAGGGTGTGAGGAGGACATGATGTGCTGAATCACGTGTACTGCAGCAGACTGAAGGAGCTATTAGGTGCACTGGGTGGGGCTTCCAGGGCTGGAGCCGAGAGCTGCGAGAACTTTCTGATGCCTGATTGGAGCTCTTTTAAGCCCCGCCCACTTCAGTCCCACCCTCAGGGGAAACATGTCAGCCCAGAGGTCAAAGGGTCCCTCCCCCCAAATTTCCCACAAGTCAGGTGTCATTTCCAAGGAAACCTTGACCTCTTTGAACCCTTGTTCTGGCTGGGAAGCCACATGTTGGCCTGAGGCCTGCTAAAGCCTGGCTACTAGCCCACTCAGGTTCAAACGCTAATAGCCGAACAGAGAAGGAATGGGGTCAACATCTAACTCATACCGCTTCAGTAAACGGCTTACCTGAACTACAGGACGGTAGTTAAGAATGACGTGAACAAAGCACAGACTATCTGTTAACAATGCATTTTATCCCCCCCCCGGTAGCAACGTTAGCATTTTTGGGTGAAGGGTTTCATGATTTCGTTTCTTTAGGACAGGCACAGTCTGCTGTCTCAGCAGGAAGCGCTGTAGTTCCAAGCCTGCTAACAACTGGGTTCACTCTGAAAGCACGTGGAGCCTCTCCAACAGTGTGATGAAGGGGAGGACAAAGGCTTTTAACTCGTCTCTGTTTTATTCACCCTGTTTTGGACCCACCCCTCCATCCTATTTAAATGGACTTTACTGCATTGGAATGTTAAGTGTTTTCATCACTTGGATGGGAAGGAGGTTCACTGGGTCCGAGAAAGGCTGCGTGGCAAGTACTTAAAAAAAAAAAAAAAAAAAAACCTTGTGCTAGGCGGAACGGAGCATGAGACACTCACGACAGTCCTGCTCGTCCGAGTCGTCCTCACAGTCGTTGTCTCCGTCGCAGAGCCATGAGCGCCGGATGCACTTCCCGTTGTCACAGTGGAAGTCGAGAGGAGAGCAGGTGGGCAACACTGAGGAGGAAAACAGCAGGAAGGGGAGGGTTAGCGCGGCCGAGCTGGAGGTTACGCGTGTGCTACGTACAGAGATGTTCAGAGTGATGGTCTTTACACTTGTTCTGAGACACACAAGAAAAGTATAACAGAACAAAAAGAATTTAAAAGTGAACCAAAGAATGAAGAACAAACATAATAAGTATAAAAATAGAGAGTCTGGTAAAGGTAATTAATTCCGGTGAAACTTTTCTGTGGAGGTTACAAGGCAAATCTTCCACTTAGAACTGAGTGATGTGTCTATTTCTCTTTAATAGCATCTTTTGTGGTCTTTTTCTTCCTATCACACACACACACACACACACACACACACACACACACACACACACACACACACACACACACACATGCAGGAACACATATTCAAGGATAAACTAATTTCAAACAGAAGAACAGAAGAGTAGAAGCAGAGAGGAGGAAAGTCTCTGGCCTTCTTCAGTCAGGTTTCTGAGCAGCCCCTAAGTCAGACTCTAGTGGGCACTGTGATTGGATGAAATATGCATGACATCACTGCCTGGGATTGGTGCAGGGGACGAGTAGGTGGAGCTCTGGGGCAAATTAGCGATGAAGTGACGGACTGAGTCAGAACAAGAGCGTCAATGCCCCACATACAGCGAGCCTTCGTGGACAGAGGCAGCACACACACTCACATGCACACACATGCCAACACACACAATGCCACACCCAAGCATACACAAACACACACACACAAAAAAAAACATACCCACAGCCTAGAGCGTATTAAAAATGTTCGGTTTTGTAGAAAATTCAAACGAAATTTCATCTTTCAGTTGCTAAGTCAATAGCAAATTCACTCACCAAAACAGTCCCACCCTACAAACATTACACACACACACACACACACACACACACACACAGATAAGCTGTGTTTACAGTTTTCACAAAGTACAAACACAATGAAATCAGAAAATGATTAACAGCACCACTGCATTACCTGTTCATTACCCGAGGACAACAGCACAAGCAACAGTCAGAACAGTTTCTCCCTGTCCGACCACAGCAACAGTCTGAGCACTGCAGACTGTACCATCTGCTGCCACCAATGAGTGGCTACAGCCAAACAGATTCGTTTTGTGAGGGATTTAATTTGTTTGCATTAACAAAGTTTGTAATTTTACATATACACAGTGTAACAAAAGGCCTCAGTATGAGGGCTATCCTCAGTATGATAAATGTCAGGTCTATGTAGCTACGGTATTGAAGACTGTCGCAGGTGTTGAGGTTCCTGTAATAACAGACTGGTCTGGCTAAATAACGTAACAACGGGGTTGGACTCATAACACTCGACCGTTTCTAAAATGTCGACACAGTATTTCATTCCTATTCATAAAGTTACCGCAATGATCATTAGCATACCGGCTTCACTAAATTCACATGTGCCCCAGGTGAAAGCCAATCAAAACAGACATGTAAATGAGTCCATGCATATTAAAGAAGCCGCCAAGAGACAGGTGCGTGATTAACCCTAGACCTGACACCAGCGGAACACTGAAAACTGCCAGCTCCATAAAAATGTAAGTCATCACCCAGACAGGAAAATATGCATTTCTTACACACACACACACACACACACACGCGCGCACACGCACACGCGCACACACTTCTTCATTCTCCCTCCAAAAAGACTAAACATTTAAAAATAAACTTGTTAATTAGCTAAATGGGTGCATTTGCTGAATTATGTTGGTGACTTACACGCATGTCCAAACATTGTTAGAGAAACGATTATTCAACCCACACTGGCTTCATACAGAGAACTGAACTGGCAGACAAGTTCAGGTGCCATTTCACTTTGCACAGCGGGGTTTTATTACGAATCTCTAACGCCATATGCAAATGAGCACATAATGCTATAGCACCATATATCACACAAATGGTAAAATATGCCGACAATCCACAGTCATAAATGAGAAAACCTTACCATGGAACCATTTGCTGTGGCCATCAGATTAAACCTGGTGGCAAGTTTTATTCATTTTGCCCAGTGTGTTTTATATGTATATAATGGAGACAGTAGCTACATCTCTAGCTAGCATAGCACATAACAGTTTAAAATATTTGGAAATCAATAATAAGCACTTGAGGTTGGGCCTTCCCTCATACCACTTGGTATTTCTTCTCCTCCATTCTCTCTTACTATCCAAAAGCTAAAGTTTCCATAGAGACTCTTATAAATCAGTGTATGTGATCAATCACTCACATGGCTAGTCAACAGCACCCCTCCCCCCCCAGCTCTCATCCTTCCTTCTCTCTCTCTCTCCTCATATTTCAGTCTGACATACATGCCCATCTCTCCATTCCAGCACAAAGAAGCTCTATTGAATTTTACATGCGTTTCCCATCCCAGTCAGCAGCTGAAACTCTCATCATTACTGTGTGTGATGCTGTGTGGAGGGCCACTGTCTCACAGCTCCTTCTCCACCCAAGCCACCTCACCCTGAGGGGAACGGCAATTAAGTTAATACACTAAAACAGCCAATAGAGAGTAATTCTCGCAACAAGTGTGTGTGTGTGTGTGTGTGTGTTAAAAACAGGCCATAAAAATGAGTAATGGTCTCTTCAGAACACACACACACACACACACACACAAAAACTTGCATGCGCACACAGCCAGACACATGTGCAGACACACACACACACACACACACACACGTGCAGAAACACACACTGGTGTTGTTTTGTAAGGGAAGATGAGGGAGTCTTTACAGCAGCGCAGAGCAGTGTTGTTAAGAGGTTCCTATTTACCACGGTGCAGCAGGATCTAATGCACATAAAGGGAGCAATTTATCTGTCTAAACCCCCGAAAAGGCTTCGGAAGAGCTCCACACGACAGCAGCAGCCCGAAAAAACAGATGCCTACTCAGGCTGAGGAACTTCCTTCAGATGAAAAGAACCTGAATAGCAGCAGCTACGATGACAGTCTGCCAGACTAACAACCATGGACTTGGTGATGGTCATCCAATGGCAACAGAACAAATCTAAAATATTCACACCCAGCCCGAACCCCCACTTGAAGATGCTGTAGGATCTGGGTCGAAGCAGGGCGAGGCGGGGCAGGGCGGGGCAGGGGAGCTGCAATCAGTCCCAGAAGGTGTTTTTGGCCATCTAACCTGCCCTGCTTCTGCCCATCTTTCCACGTCTGTCTGTGATGCTGTAATTAGCCCGCGGTCAGCCAGGCGCTTCCTGCAGACCTGCCGTCCACCTGCTGGGCTGATGTGGCCTGCCTCAGATCCGCTGGGGCCTCTCCTGGCTCGACCTTGTTACCTGCACCACACGCAGCCCGATCAGCACTTCCCTGCCAGGCCTCCTGCGCCCTGTGTGCTCACCTCCCAACCCGTCATGAGTCGTCAGCAACAGAGCGAGCGAGCGAGAACGTGGAGCGAGGGGGGGGGGGGGAGGAAGAGAGAGAGAGAGCGAGAGAGAGAGGTATTATTTTGTCTCATCAGGTCTGCCCTTCTAGTTCACCTGGGAGCGAGAAGATGCATGCAAATGGCTCGTGTGTCTGGTTTTATTTTTTGTTTTGGTTTTGGTTTTGTTTCTCTCGCTCTCTCCGTCTGACTCTCCGGCACAGTTTCTGACTTTCACCTAATGAGAGAATTAGGAGGGAACAGCACCACAGTACGCAATCAATATCGCACACGTTTTCCAAACAGGCACCAAAAACAACAGAAAGGGATTCCCACCAAACTGAAAAGCGTTCAAGATAAAATAAGCACCGTCTGGAATATGGCCAAACCATCATTTCTGAAAATACTCTGCATCACAAGCACATTTTTAACGATGACAGCTTGCAGCAGTTTGACATTAATTAATGTTATTTAAAGGCACAAGTTTACAGTTTACAGCTAACGACATCCATAAAAGGTTTTCCTGCACATTACTCCAAATAGACATACACTTCTTAGATGAATAGGAAAACACAAAAAGGTTTGTTCGTTGCCATGACGACTAACCCAGGGTGCTACGGGTTTAAAAGAGACACTTGAATAGTCAGCGCTCCAAAGCGGATCAGCACAGTGTGGAACACTGCGAAACACTGATGCATGTTCAAAACAGGGAAGATCTAAAGCAAAAACACACAACCCTGCCTCTGGATATCTACACAACACAGCTACAAAACATCTACACAATCCTGCTGGAGGACATCTACATAACCTCACTACTGAACATCTAGACAACTCTGGCCCTGGGCATCTACATAAGCCAGTCCAGGGTATCTACATCTGCCCCAGGATATCTACCCTCCTACAGGGTTCGAGCTCTGCTGAACTGTGCTGCAGATTTCCCCTCTACACAGTTCTGTGAAATAACTGAAAACAAAGCAGGCTTGTCTTCAAAGCCCACATCAAGCAACTGAGGCCCTCATACATGACAAGCTCTTATCATCATCATCTGACTGGCTGGCTGACACACACACACACACACACACACAAACCCACACATATACGTCTACACACCCACAGCCAGAGATGCCCACATCTGTTTCAGGAAAACTTCTTTCTTAAGTTTCCAAAGCAATTGGAAATCAGGTAAAAGCAAAAGAGATAAAGGCAAAGTAATTTTTCTAAGTGTGTGTCACACAGGGGAACAAGTGCCACACTGATCTGGTGATTATAACACACACTCAAACAATTTATAAAATGTGATTTTCAATTTCATCATCCATCACCTTCTTACAGAAACTTGATTCCTCAGTGATGTCAAAATGTCAGGCATCGAGTGCACCATTGGTACAGGACAGAAAAGGAACATGCTGGCCCACAGTCCTAGCTGTGCGGCAAGGGCATCCACCTGTGCTCCGCCCCCTTTTTACCGGGAAAGATAAGGGTTGGAGGGCGGAGCTCTGAGCTGGAGGGGAGGCGATGAGCGGCGCAGCTTTCGTTCAGTGCCAGTGCTCACTGCAAACAACACAGCCTCCAGCGTTAATGTTTAATGGCTCGCTGCTGCAGCTCGAACCCTGCCGACCAGCCAACCCCTGGGGTAAATATTGACGCAGCAGGAGGGACCAGGGTGGCGGCTTGGGTTCACGGCAGGCTGCTGCAAAACAAGAGTTCTGGGTACAGCAGCGGGGGCTTCTGGGGATTATGCAAATGAAATAGAGGAAGCAGCAGGAAGGCGAAAGTCCTAAGACGCCAGCGTAGGGCGGCGAGGACAAAAACAAATCGATGACAGAATTTC
>JAOYMR010000001.1:6793352-6803523 GCA_025802075.1 Tenebrosternarchus preto | reverse complement strand
ACACACACACACACACACACACACACACACACACACACACACACACACACACACACACACACACACACACACAGCCACACAGCCAGCGTAAATGAGGGTCTCCCTCTCTGAGGCACTGGGTCATGCTTAGCCACATGAAGGGGCCAAGCATTTGTCAGAGAACAGAGAACAGCCATGAGAGCAGACAACTGCTTAAAAACACCCCTGACAAAACAGCCAGGCTTTCAGAACAAGAGAGAAAAAGAGAAGGAACGAGTGTGAGAGCAAGAGTTGCTCATATCTAAATTATGCCCAATGTGCTTCATTAAAAAAGTACAAATATAATAACAGCAGACAGACATGCTAGTATGTACACACTAGATCCTCCAGAAGGATCTTGCACCAATGGGCGACTGCAAAAAATGCATTCAGTTCAAGCCACCATGACAACCAGGGTTAAAAAAGGAAAGAACACAGATAGAGGAGATAGAACCTCACCTGCTCTCACCCCCGTGTGCTCTGGGTGTGTGTGTCTTGTTTTTCCAGATCTCATCCATACAGCTATGATTTTTTATTTTTACACATACGTGCGCGTGCGCGCGCGCGCGCACACACACACACACACACACACACGTCTGTTTTACATTTTTCTGTGCCAAAATCCCTTTATTCTTTACTCAGTCATACTGCTTCTGCACAGATGCGTGCACATATGCACGCACGCACACACACACACACACACACACAGCCAGCAGCACAAATAAGTTATAAAGGCAGCTACTCACTAACAGCACAAACAGCTCAGAAAAAAAAAAATTAAATCCAAACTTTCCAAGCTTCTAACTGCCACCACCTTGAGGTTCTGCCTCTCGACACATTTGTTAGTAACGAATAATATAAAAGCACATCACTTCTGCGTACACTGGCGCTGGGACAGGCTCTGGGGCGAGTGAACACTGGCGCTGGGAGGTGAAGGCCTGGCTGAGTTAAGGGTGGTCCGCTCGGTTCGGAGACGAGCTGGCTGCACGACCACCCACCTACGCCGGCCGGCGAAGAATCGCAAAAATCCAACCACAGCGGCAGAACCGCAGGGGCCAAGCTGACAGCGGAAAAAAACCCAACCCCATGTTAAAAACAAAACAAAACAAAACAAAACAACCCGCTGGTCAACTCATTCATACCTTCTGATTTCCTATATTTGCAGTGGAGGGGAGAGGAGGACAGCAGCCTAGACCCCACCCACCGCAAGGGATGCTGGGTAGATGGGAGAGAGGAAAAAAACAAAAAAACAAACAAAAAAACAGGCGTCTCTCACATGGCCAGACAAAAGCACCGTCCCGTACCTCCACGCTGGGACACCGGTGGACGGAGGGCTGGCATGGATGTTGGGTACCGCAGTGAAGCCGCGGGTGAGCAGACGGCTCAACAGACAACCTTTAACACCTTCCCCATTTACACACACACACACACACACACACACACACACACACACAGGCAACAATCCCCCAGCTACACAAACACCCACCTTTTGCATACTGGTCACTCGGTAAGGAGAGAAAAAGTCAGACCATTAATTACAACCAGACCTCCCAAGCGACTCTGTGGAGGTCCTGCGTATGTGTGTGTGTGTGTGTGTGCAGATGAGAAGGAGAGGGTCCGTTTTTGTCCATTCAAAGCTAAGCGTCATGCAAGTTTATAAACGAGGTGGCTGACAAGAATGCCTGAGGAAAACACACACAGCAGGAAGAACATCGCAGCGCTGAAGGGGGGAAAAAGAAGAAAGAATGCAAATCCTCATTCTCCCTCTCCTTCCCCTCCACGTTCCTCCACCTCCACTCCATAAAACGAGCTCCAACCACCCGTGCCCAATGACAGCTGCTGCTCCAGAGGATAACAGCGCTATCAAAACAGTGGCTGCTGTTGGAGAACTAAACTTGCTTCACCAGTGAACGAAGCTGAACAGCAGCGCTGCACAACTAATGCACCGGGAAAAAATTATTCCACTACACAAACATAAATGAGCATCAACAACAAAATCGCATCAAAATAATTAAAAAAGCCACCAAATTAACTAAACAACAGATTTTTCAATCAATTGTTTTATTCACCTTACAAACAGAGTACGTGTTTACAAAATTAATGGAAATAACCCAACCGGAACCCATTTGTTTTTTGCTCAGAACATTACATTTTCAATTATTTTGAAAATATTTTTACCTTTCCTGTAATGTCATTATATTTTGCTATAAATAATTTAGAGATCATTGATCACCTTGATCATTGATTACCTTTTGAAACCATGGCCAGTAAAATAAATGAAAGCTTTTAACTAATGTAGCCAGGTCAGAATATTTTCAACATTATCTAAAAAAATGTCCATCTCTTTAAAATACTGTTCAGGATCATAAACAAGGTCCTCAACACGTTCTACGGCTGTTCCCATTGCCAGGACAGAACTCAAAATCTCACATGAAGCCCTTCACCTATTCACTGAATAGTGTCCCATCTTAACTCCTAAAAGAGCCAACATGCTACTTGAGACCCTGAATTCTAAACACCACATATGTTCAACATGCAGTAACACACAGCTACTGCTTTAAAAAACAAAACCAAAATCAATTCATTGCTTCTAAACAATTTTAAACCCGTTTCAATTTCTGTCAAAGGTCCTAGAAAAGTTTTTTTTTTTCCACATCTTTGATCAATAATCAGCTGAGAAATAACAATCTGGTTTTAGCAGAACAGAATCAGCACTGATTAAGATCTCTGTTGACGTTCTCCTGTCTGTTGATTCTAGAAGATTTTGCTTTTTTAATTCTAACTGCAGCTTTTTATAGAAGGTTAGAAGAAACATTGTGGGTAAAAATAAATCACACTTTCATATTTGGTTTTATGTTAGTTAAGTATGTAATAAAGTGTTATCTTATAAAAGATAGTCATATAGATTAAAATAATATAGAATATTGCCACCAAATCAAATACACATGTATAATAGCACCAGACCAGTGCTTATATAGAAACAGGGTGCTTATATAGAAACAGGGTATATCTCTCTGGCACTGAGGAAGTTGCACTCAAGAGCTTTTGCACCAGCTAACAACCATGTCCCTTTCTCTTCTACTAAGGTAAAACATTATTTTATGTTTATGCTTCACCCTTTAAACTTGTCTGGGAAATATCTAAAGGACTTTTGCTGACATGTTTGTGTTTATGCCGTGATGTGATGGTGGTTCAGTTGGTTATATTCTGTGTTGGCACCATTCATTCTATTGATGACAGTCTTCAGCATGTGATGTTTAGTGATGAGCTTTTTTTTTCTTGAGGAAACATTAATGAAAGTTTCAAAGAAAGTTTGGTCTCGTTGTTTTTAAGCTTTACACCTGAAGGATCTTCTAAGTAGCCTCAGGATTTCTTCAAAAGGACAATCTTGCACTTTTTTTTTTTTTTAGAACAAAGACTTGGAAGAGAACATCAGCTCTACTCTGCTACATGCAGAACTGTGTTGAAAACACAGCACTGTCAGCAAACACATCCTGTTATACCCTCACCAGAAGCCCTGACAAAGGAGATCAGAACTCTCCTCAGGACCTGCAAGGTCTGGCAAAGAAGTCTTATATCGCGTTGCCCTAACAACTTGGAAAGAAGCATCTGGGTGGCTACAGATGCCTACAAGAGTATTATTGAGGACCACTTCAGCAACACATCACCCAACACATCACCAATTATAAAAACCAGCCACCATATGACTGTCAAAGGAGATGTTCCACTGGCAGAGGATCTCAACAGTTTCTTCACTCGCACTGAGGTGGGAGAACCAGAGACACAACACACCCACCAGCCCAATCCTCAGAGTGCAAGAGCATGAGGTGAGGGGTGTGCTCAGAGAGGAGAACCTGAGGAAACCTGCAGGCCTTGATGATGGGATAGGAAGGATGCAGAGAGCATGTGCAGACCAGCTTGCAGGGGGACAGTCAATCTGTCTCAGTCTTGTACTTTGTCCAGTGACAAAGGAATAGAATCGTATTGAAGTATTTCTAATAATTATCGTTTCATTTAATAGTAAAATTCCTCATTTAAATTAAATGGACAATCAACAAGTTATGATTTCCCCACTACAAATCTTCAAACAAGTTAGGAACCTCTTTTTTGATAGTTCATTGAAATTTGATAAACAAATTTGTACCATTGTAAAACTGTTTCCTCAAACTATGGACAATAGCCAATTTAAAATCCTTTCTCCTCTAAAGGTCATGTCCCACTACTCTTAAATCTCTGTTAAAAACCTTTTTGTCTCTGGTCCACTTGAGCATTTTTACATTTTGTCTGATGATATTTTGAATTTAAAATGTTAGTAGTCTTTTATCCTTAATGCTAAGTGTAGATTTTAGTGCATGTAAAGTACTTTGGTCAACTACAGCTATTTTCAAATGTGTTATATGAATAAACATAACTTAACCCGACTAGAAAATGTAGATATCCAAAGGATTCGCACATATTACAACACAAAAATGAGCACTGGAGGCAAATAGCACCAAGCTGAGCTAAGTGGGAATTCCAATTTTCTGCCCTGATATTATTACTTGTGAAACAAAGTGAACTGCTGAGGTATTGTGGGTGAGACTGGATTCATGTGGCAAAGCTGTGCAGACTAATTATGAATGTTTATTCAAATAATAGAGCGTCATCAGGCCCCAACGCCAGCCTGTCTGTGCACGTCTTCTCCAAACCATCTCTCCATTCCCCACTCCTTCACTGCTGCCTGCAAAACCAGCACATCTGGAACCCCTCAGAGGCCCTCCCTCTCTGTAGCTTATGGTCACTGCGGTTACCGTTGCTCCCAGTAACTGCAGTTGACAAGCAGTTGCCAATACCTCATCGTCGTGTGTACGCATGCATGTTGGGCTGTGGATGTATTTCCAGCCCATTAATTACCCATCTGCCCAGAGAATTTTTTTTTTTTTTTTTTTAATTCATGTCCATCCAAAGTTAAATCTGATTCCAGTTAAACTCGTACCCCACAGTCTGACAGACACACTCACTTCTCACACACCTGTGTGTCACTTATTTCCTGAAAGAGAGAAATGAACCGAGCCAATGGCATCAGCTCAACTGAAGTTGGTGAGAGGTGGGTGGAGCTATGTTGGGAGGGCAGGTGGTGCTGCTGTAGAAGAGGGGCAAAGAGAAAAGATCTGCTGTCAGAGCAGATCCCAGCGCCAGAGTCCTGCCACCGATGTCTTCAGAGTAGGCCGACATGACACAACTCACAGGAACAGAGATCTCATTTCTAATGCAGGGTGGGGGAAATGTCCAGGACTGTCATTTCTCTGTTAATTTCCACCACAGTCAGCCCTTTCTAAAAGAGCTTGGCGACTCTAGCCTGCACTTATCTGGAAGAGTGGAGAGACAGCACTTGGGTGAGGAGATACAGTTGAAGACAGAGAAAGAGAGAGAGAGAGTTTGGGTTTGAAGAGTGGAGAGACAGCACTTGGGTGAGGAGATACAGTTGGGGGAGGATTCCATATCTTCAGCAGCGATGCACACACACACACACACACACACACACACACACACACACACACACACACACTCCCCAAATGTACAGAAGTCTTTGTTTCAGGGATATGAACCTTGTCAAAGCGGTTCTGTGGATGGAAGGCAGCAGCTTGCCACATTTGGCAGTGGTTGGTTGTGGGGAAGCTTAACCCACACACACCCACACACACACACACACACACACACACTCCCTCTGTATTTAACTTTTTCTTGTGTGAGCAAGTGACACTGAGTAAGTGAAAGTAAAGACAGAAGAAGCAGGGTGCTGTTAACGAACCCGTTAACGATGACATTGTGAGATCAGGAAGTGCTGCTTAACACACACACACACACACACACACACACACACACACACACACACAGCCCCCTGCCATGTTCAGGAAATTCTAACTGACCTCCTTCCCCCTCATCTCATCCACCTCCTGTGTGGTTACAGAGACAGTCATTGTCCAGAACTTTGTTTGAACAGTGGCCGAGTACCACAGACACTCTCCTCTCTCCCCCCCCACCTCTAACCCCAACCCCTCTACCCTCCCCCCCTAGAGCGCCCAGGACAGCTGCAGTGCATGAAAAAACTGCTCCAGCAGAGCAACACGTGTGGGCTTCTTTAAACACGAGCAGCGATCTACTGAGAGAGGAGTAATCACAGCAGGTAGACTAACTACAGCCTTTCAGCAGAAGAAACACATGCATGTGTGTGTCTGTGTGTGTGTTTTCACGACAAATATTACCCCACTTTATTAAAATACCAAAAGAAATCGGGAATATCCTACCTTGTCAAAACCAAAAAGACTTTTAAAGTGATTTTAAAGTTAGGTTTTCAAGATTTTAAAACAGGAAGTTCCATTTTTCAGTGACTAAGGTCAGGGTTAGGTAGTGTGTGACCCTATATCCTGACCACAACTCTCACACACACACAAACACACACACACACACACACACACACACTGTATGGTTGTGTTTTAAATGGAGTGTGAAACAAGGGTCAGTAGCTTAGATTGGGTGTGTGTGTGTGTGTGTGTGTGTGTGTGTGTGTGTTTACACACATGCACGATAAGGGGACAGAGTGGTAAAATGTGTGCAACAAACGTGTGCACACAGATGATGCACTTCAAACAGCATGTTCTCCTTTTTAAAACTGGGGTGAAAGTGCTGAGAACTCAGGCCTGGGTCACCCTGTTCCTCTGAAAGGTCGCCTCCATCCTCGTAACCCCCGACAACGGGAGAGCGTCCCCCAGACATGATTTGTGCTTTTGACAATTGCGAACATTTTACCAAAAGCAAAGCCAGCGAGATAAACATCGCCTTCAGAGCGCTAGCAGTCAATGACACTACCAGAAAACCACTCTATGTCCCCGCCAATCGGTAGGAAGCAATTTTCTTGCTGGATAATTCGAGACTGTATTTCTGTCAGATAATAACTCTCCAGTGGAATCAGCACACAGAGGAGGAAAGGATTTGTGTGCGAGCTAAAGATGAATAACCATCTGAATGACAAGAGATTTTAAACGAGTGTGGGGAAAGAAGTTCCTGGAACAGCTACGGGGAAAGAGAGGTTTGGAGAGGAAGCCCACTGATGTAATACGACAGTTTTCTGATCTGCAGAACACCTCTGACTTCTGATCAGACTGAACGGTATTTCTGAAGGTCAGATTCCTCGTCACTATCCGAGAAAACGGTTCTGCATTTCTCGACTTATTTGAAAGTTTTTCCAGTAGTTAAGTCTCTCTTTCTATCCCAGGGTCTCCCTTTCTTTTTTTTATGACTTTGTCCTTTTTTTGCTCCAAGGTCCATATATTTCCTGTGTGCGTTTGTGGGTGGGTGGGTGTGTATGTATGGAATGCCAGTCAAACCCAACTGTCTGGCTATAGTTGAGCTGACCACAGAAGCCTGTGGAGAGAGACTGTACAGCCTGTACTGTGGAGAGAGACTGTACAGTCTGCTATATGAGCCTTTTGTCAGAGGCCAGCTCCTTTGGCTCTACACTAGGGCCCAAGCAACATTCTCTCTCTCTCTCTGTCTCTCTCCCTCTCTCTCTCTAACACACACACACACACACACGCTCGAGCACACGCACGAGCACACGCACGAGCACATGCACACACTTTTCTCTCTCTCTCTAACTAACACACACGCACATGCAGACACACACAAACACCCTCTCTCTCTCTCTCGGTACAAAATCAGGTCCTCAAATCCATTTGCCACTGTAGTAACACAGTGCAAATCAAACACACACAGCTCAGGAAAAGATGGAAAAATAGACTGAAATCCAATCTAACATCTATTACACCAATTCATCATTTTAAACCCTAATAAACTACACTACTGAAGAAGCGCATATGGACAGAAAATATATTTTCTAATTGTTCTTGCAGCGGCCGTCGGTAAGATTAAGAAGAGAATGGACTTGGGCCACATCACTGGAACGAGTCCAACTACCAAGCCCCGCCCCTTCCCTCTCCGCTGTGCTCTAGCCCCACCTCCAATGCAGGGGAAGCTGCTGACCAGCAAACGAGCAGAAATCAATCTTTTAGACATGCAAAGTAATCTACAGCAATATGAGTTCAGTAAAAACCATAGCAGTCTTAGTGCTCGTTTGTTCCAAGCAACACCCACATGCACCAATAACCAGCAGCTTTAGAAACCAGTCACCAGCCTGACTGCAACATCTCAGTAACATGAGAAATGCACTAGAGATCGTAACCATTAACTACCATTTTAGTTATGTGGTTTTAGTTATATTCGGTTTCTGAAAATCAAATAAAAACAATTAAATCAAATTCGAGGTAGTGAGCTACCTGACGGGCATAAACTCGGCATCAGTTTTAAATCCTTTCAGGTCTTGTAGCTCTTTGTAACTTTCAAAAGCCACTCCCATGTTTACCCTCTTTTTGTCTCAGTCTAATTCTCTTTTTCTTTCTTCTCCATTTATCATCTTCTGTTATCATGACTTCGTCATGTAAGCTGCTGTTGGCAAAGGAGGGATGGGCAGCTTTGTTTCCATTGATAGTGGCTGCAAAGTTCCTCAAGCTTCTCACTATACCTCACGTTTGACAAGAGAAGTCCAAAAATGCACATGGTTACCTATGGGGGAAAAAAAAAAATTCCACTGACTAAACGTTTTGAGATCACGTACTCGGTGCATGATAACTTCAAACTGAGAGAATAGATCAAAGCATTTTGCTTTCACGTGGGAGGCTCTGACCTCAGGAATAAGGATCCCAAAGCCCCAATACTATGGTGAACCTATTGTGGGTGAGGAACATCTACTCGGAGTACCAGCAGACACATGTGCTGTGCTACTGTACACCACCACTGCAGACCCAGTGATCACTGTCCAAACAGCAGATATTCCAAGCCACTGTCTAGTGCAGGCTGACATGAGTATACTGTCTTGTAATTTGATTTACCGTAGTACATTTTCATTTGTTAACTTTTCCCCTTATTTATTTGTTAGGAAAAAACAACTAAAACTAAGCACTTTTGTAAGTCGCTCTGGATAAGAGCGTCTGCCAAATGCCATGAATGTAAATGTAAACATTAACAGACAATTATTCATTCACCATGCAGACATTAAGGGGTAAATCGTAAAGAGCAGTAACTCAAAATGCAGCGTCTACCAGTCCCAGGTCATGAGAGATCCACTGCACCCATGTAGCCACAGCAGCAGACTGGGGGCAAAGCCTGCGTTCACCCTGCCCACCGATCATCTGGGCCCCAAGAGCCTCTCATGCACGTCTGGTCTCAGCCGATAGGAGAGGAGATGCATGACGGTGTAGTGGACTCGCTTCCACCACATGACAAAGACAAGCTTTGTTTCAGACAAACTTGTTCATGCCTCAGCCTTCAAATGTTCGCCAGATTCGTCCCAACACCTCTGACACAGTGCCATAAAAAACAAACAAAAAACAGACCCAACACTAAGTATGTAGCTAGGTGTTAAAGCAGTAATGTTTTCAATATAGTACAGGAAAACAGTGTACTGGAAAAAACTAAAGTGTGGTCAAAACCATGGTCTCTTCCAAGGGTCTCTTACATCCTGTCTAAAGTTATGATTCAGTTCAGGTTTTTGTGTAGTATATAGCTATACCGCAGAGAATATTATTTCAATATATGTTATTATATACTACATATATAATTGAAAACTGCAATGCTAAACCCTTGCAACTGATGACGTAAAGTAACTAAAGCTCACCGCACTGCCCTGAAATAGTGATGTACATAGTTACACTCCTTATTTCGTTAAAACTTTCCAATCTCCCAACGGGCATCAACTTGATCTCAGTCTGCCCCCTTCAAACACATTTGCCCACTTCCTTTCTGAAGAAAAGAGCAAGGGAGAGCAGCACTCTGTTCCCTTCTGCAAGGCCTCTTAGCTGGACTTGTGACTTTCTCTACCAGCCGCAAAGGCTCCTTTCTACAGAAGCCCAGCGGGACTCCAGTGAGTGCCGTGTGAACACTCCTGTCCTGCTCTGCTCCACAGAGAGAGATTAACAATAGTGCCTACCCATGTGCCTACCCTAAACAATTAATCTCCCTTCTCCCTTTCCCTCGCTCCTTCTCTCTCACACACACACACACACACACACACACACACACACACACACACACACACACACACACACACACACACACA
>JAOYMR010000001.1:6741881-6751881 GCA_025802075.1 Tenebrosternarchus preto | reverse complement strand
AAACAACCAGCTAAAAACCACAGCTCTGTGCAGAACATCCAGGTTACAGGTTACAAAAGAGTCCAAAAAGAAGTAGGACAAAAAAAATTGTGGCCCGGTGAAATAAAACTGAACCTGCAGAGAGGAAAAAGAAAGAAAGGTAAAACACTTGCAATCTGAAGTGTAGCACCTCGGCTGGGAAAGGCATGAACATGGCGGCATGGCTGAGGAAACGGCTGTGCGCTGATGATCTAAAGTGCACGGCAGCATCTGAACTCAGATCCAACCCAATCCTTCAGATTTAATGAAACGTGTTTCACCTTAGAGCGTGAACAATGATCCAACACTGTGGAGTTTTCCATGGCCAAAAAGTGAAATGTTCCTCACTGGCCATGATGGTCACCTGATCTGAACCCTACTGAGCACGCATTCCCCTTACTGAAAACAAGACTAAAATCAATTTGGCCCCAAAACAAACACGAAGCAAAAATGGATGGGAGTTCTCCAGGCCTGGCAGAGATTCACTTGGGATGATGCCCAGGTTTTCCTGATGTCTATGGGTTGTAGATGCCAGAAGACATTGACTGGAAGGAATTTGCCACCAAAGACCAAACTCGACAATTTTATTAAATGTTGTGTTAATTTTTTTTTTTTAATTACATATGATCCCTTGACATAATAGGACTATTATTAAGCCTCTTCATTTTGGACTGCTTGTTTTGCCAGCCACGAGATATTAATTTTAAAAACTTTTGATGTAATAAAGCAATATGTCAAGAATGAGCTAGCATATCAATCAGAGACATTTTGGCTCTGGGTCATGTTTGGCACAATTTATACACTAACAGTGTTCACTTAAAAAAAAAAAAAAGTGAATGACAACTCAATGGCACTTCCTTAAACAAATGAGTCCTGTAGTCATGGTACCGTCACTGTGAGGTAATGGCACCAAACACAGCTGTGGCTTCCACAACGTCTACAAAATTCATTTCATGCCTCATTCTCTGCACTAAAGTGGAAGAGGCAGAAAACAGCCTGCCAGATAATTGTTGTGTCAAAACTTGCTGGTGTGAACACATTTGTTACAGCTGGCACATAATTGGCAACACCAGTAGGGAGTCGTAATCAGTAAAAATCAAACATAATGAACAATTTTATTACAATTTTCCCAACCTATTTACCGCACAGAGAGAGCGAGGATACTGCACCTTTATAAGAGAAGTAATTGGCGTGTGATTAGGCATGGCCGTGTTTCTGAGGAGATAAAACTGTGTCCAATTGGGCTAGTAACTGTGCTTTCTTAAATAACGACAAATTCTTCATGTTGTATCCAATCATTAGACGTTTTGTCTGAAGAACTCTACTTACACACTGGAGCAATGAAATCAAAATGACGTTTTTTTGCTGTATTCTCTGAGATAGTTTAATTAAAAATGAAAACACAGAGCAAAGAACATTACAAAATGGCAACATACCTGAATAAGATTACACCTTTTATGTTCAATACCTCCATTGACAATGAGCAGAATTGTTATTTCAAATTAACTTAGTAAATAAGGAAAAGCAATATAAAATTTGTAGCATAACAACTGGATAAGACAGGGAATCTGGAAACATTTAAAATAGCCAGATAACATACTGTACAGTACTGAAGATATTGTTCTACTTATGTATACTGTTTATATTCATGTGTATGTCAACATGAGGTACTGTGTATTAATCAGGAAGTAGAATCAGTAGCACATACTTTGAATGGATGACTTTTGGTTTAATTTTATTACTATTAATCAAATTATTTCTGCATTCCAGCATCTGCTTAAAGTTCATAATTCACCGAATACTTTGGATAATTGTCATGATCAATAAAACAATGAAATGCCATTATTTAAAAAATGGGTTGTTCTTTTATTGGTTATTTGGAACCATGTTATGCTTTAAAATGTTTAAAGTATCAGCCATTAGCAGAAGTCTTGTAGAATGCATGTGGCAATAGGTGTAAGTGCTTTAATTTTTGGTTGTCTCAGGTACATCCACAGAACGTGTGTAAGGAGTTTGCCAATTGCTGCTCTTCCAAAAAGTAACGTCAAACAATTAGTACACAGGTTCTGTATCAGCCGTTATACAGTCTTGCATATGTGGAGAAGACATTGTTAGTTCTATCCTTAAGGTACATACTGTGGGAATTGCATAATGACTCTGAACAAGTATTTGGATTATGCTACTAGCATTATATCTTACATATTAATCCAAATAAAGTATCTAAATGTGTTTGTGTGTGTGTGTGTGTCTTCACACCTGACTGCATATCATTACTGATTGAAGTAGTTACACTGTGATGAAGTAGATATAACATTTATAGATAAATATCAACACAATCTTAGCATTACTATTATAGTTATTAGTCCTGACATGCATGCAGATCTACTGTACAATGTTCTACCACTGATGTTTCATGACACTAACGCCTTACAATAACCCAAACACCGTCTACTCTTTGCTAAGCATTTAGTCTTTTTAATTCCCTCTAATAGTAAGTTCATATGTAATCCGTTTGGCCTTATTTCCAACTTCGGATGAATTCTATCAAAGCAATGCAAATTATGCTTCTCCCATATCATGGTTTATTCAAAAATTATTTTTCTCTAATACAAAACAGCCTTGTTCTTGAATATGTTTACACTAGTCATTCTAGAATATACTGGTGCCCTCCCTTTCAGCAACATGCCATTATCACAACCACAGGTTCTATAGTATTAAGAAGCTTAACCCTCCAAATTAAGATATTCAAATTCTAAACTGGGCATTGAATTTTACAGCATTAGAGTCAATGGTGGGCAGAGAAATGAAATGGCTTTTTAAATTGTGCGTGACTCTGAAAGGTCCAAGGTTCTAAAACAGCATAAACCAGAAAGAATATTCACATGCACATGATTATTATTCTGCCAAGCTTCAGGGCCTTGTGAAAAGATTGGAAATGTCAGAAGTGAAACTTTTTACGATGTTAAACTCACCAACTAAGTTGAATGAACGTGTAAGTGAATGATGCGTAAAAGACCCTGCTGGTACAACTCAAGGAGGTGCTGATTCTTAATCAAAAAGCAAAACAATAACCACAGAAATGCAATAAAAAATGGTGTGTGATCCATTTGTGGAAATGATTGGCTTCAGCAAAACTACGCAAAGCATTTCCACATTGTGCTTAGGCAGAGAATTACTGCATTCATCAGCCATCATCATGTAACTGGGACAGAGAAACCCAGTTCCATTCTTTAAAAAAACAAAACAACATTTGCAGTACGTAGATTAATGTGCTGCATAAATGATTTCTGGAGGACACTTTGACCCAATCAATCTTTTATGTCTTGACTGGGCCAGTTAAATATCACGTTATTGATACAGCAGACTAATGTTGTTAGTGCTCATGTAGAAAGGTTTGGGGGGGGGGGTAATCCACCATTATGGTAATCCACCATGAAGACAGAAGTTATGGAAAGAGGAATAAAAGATCCTTCTAGCACCCACTGCTCTACTATACCTACTGCCAGAGAGGATTTCTCAGTACTGTAGTTTCATTTGGAAAGATCTGAGCTTCTTTATTCTATTCTATTTCATTCTGTCTCACCTGCTATATTTGAACAGGTGTCATTTAAAACAGAATGGTGCTGTGTATGATCAAGGCAGTCTGAGACTCTGAGGCAAACCAGGTTCCCCTTGTGAATAAAATCTATTGTCTATAAAATCCTGAATTAGGACAATGACTAGTGCCATTACTGGGATCTGCATGTGTGGCGGGTTTGTAATAGTAAAACAATATTGTGTTATTTTGAGAGACTTTGTTGCCTTTGAGAAATCGTGTGTGTTCAGGGCCTTGGTCACTGCCTTTGCTCTGGTAGCCTGTGGTCTCTTCAACACCCCAGGGGCTTGTTTGGACTTATTTCTTTGGATTTTCTTTCTTCGCTCCCTTACACACACACACACACACACACACACACACACACACACACACCCTCCACCGCCCCCCACACACCTCCCCACACCCCAACTCCCACCTCTGCCTGACATATCATTGGAAATGAACGTGTGCAAATTGGCCTCAGTGCCAGTAGCTGCGTGGATGTTGGAAACTGGCTCTTCCAAGCCCTAAAGCATGGTCTGTGGCCTTGGGTTTAATTATAAAATCTGCATCAAAGAGAGATGCTTTAAAAAAAAATTCTCTAGTCTTTCCTCTTGCAGATGTTTCATTTTGAGATCGAGAGAAAAAGAGGAAATAAAAAGTAAGATAAAAGACACAATAACAGAGGTGTTTCTGAGTAGGTGATGAAGTTTGCATGCACGTAAAGCACACTGTGGCTCACAGCACACAACAAGCACGCAGGGAACACATTCTAACTCCAGAGACAGAAAAAGAACAAAAAAAAGTCTAATTTAAAGGAAAATGTTCCACACAAACAAAAATGCAATTTTAGCTGTTTTCTTTTTATTTGAGGACCTTCAGTATGTAGTTTTATAAACTGCATTTCCTAGGCTTAGAAATGTGTTTTAACCCCTCAAAATGCTGCATAATGGTAGTAGAAATGACAGCTTTTCCTTTTAGTGGTTTTCATCTTAAGCAGTTAGACACAGACCTGTCAAGTCTCCAGCTACTCTCTTTTCTGTTCACAGGTTATACATTTTTATGCACAAGCCAGCAGGTTGGAAAACCTAAACTTCCCAAATGTTTATTTATACATCTAAATTTGCCTTATGTCCTGCATACTACATTTTAGTTAATATCTACATTTTAGTTAATATCGATGTAATAATTGATATTGGATATTATAAAATGGCTTATGCATAGTCAGACTAGAAGAATACGTGAACGGTTTTCCCTTGCATTTTATTAAACATATTACACAAAGTTGCTGTTTTATTTTATAAACTGAAATCTATGACTCTGGTACTTGAATAAAAAGGTTTAAGGAGAGCGATAGAAGGAATTAAGGGCAGCGAGAGATGAATATCTAAAGGAATGTCTTAGTGTGCAAAATCTCCACCTCTTTCCATCTCTGCTTTCTTTCTTTCTTTCTTTCTTTCTTTCTTGAGCTGTATGCATTCCTTCTTTAGCACTTTCCTCTTTTCTCTCCGTCTTTCTCAGAGCTCTGCTCACCAGTCCCTCCCCTCCCCCTTGTTGCCCCCCCCCTCCCCCATACCCCGTGGGGAGTGGATTAAGTTTCTATTGGCTGTTTCTTCAGTAGCTGAAAACATAGTAATCCCCTGCAGGCAACCAAGAATCAGCAGCCAAAACATTTCATCTCGCCTTACAAAAGACAACCACCTTGTTAAACGTGCTCTGATATAAGAGTTACTCTCAAATTATCAACTGTGTTGTTTGTATTGAAATGGTGGATTCATGCTTCGGTAACTGCGATTTAGCTAACTGACTTTCCAAACCTGTTTAAAGCATTGGTCACCTTAACTGTTATAGAGATACAGCATTCAAAGGAAACTTTAAAAAAACATTTTAATGATCTTACATCTTACAGTCCTATAATGCTTTTATGAAACGAATGTTAACGCTTGACATACTACAAAAATTTAGTTAACACCACAATGTATGATCAGAAGAAAAAAAAAACTATATATATCATTTTGAAATTTTGAATTTCTTTCAAATTTTCTGCCAAAAACATCTCCATGAATCACATTTATTTGTAATACAGTATGCTATGCTACTTGGACATTCTGTTGTTCTTTCAAACTGTAGATCCTTGGAAAGCTAAAATTAATGCAAATTAATATGAAACTGTGTGGGTTGAAAATCATACGAACCCTTTAGTGCCATAGAACGGCTCTCTTTCTTCAGAGAAGTGGATACACTAGAAGCTTCTAGTTTATTGAGTTTCCTTGTCAATTGCATGATCAAGACATCAAAACACAACTAGAGGTGGTCAGAGGGCAGAGTAGCTAACCTCTTTTCACATCTTCTGAGTAGAGCTTATCTACTGGTTCCAATATCTGGATGTTCACAGACTGCAAAGTTCCTGCTGGAGGGATGTCATTGTATCAGCATTTCTAAAACTTCCCAAACATTTAAGACACATTTGAGTCTTTTGGAATGCTTTTGCACAATTAGCCAAATGGTTTATGGGAACTAAAAACCAAAAATAAAAATAATTTATTGTATTTCATTCACTTATTTGCTTAGACTGTGATAGCTAGTTGCAGTTTGAGTATACTGTGATAAAAGAAAAAAATGGCAAAATCAGTAGAAAGTGGATAATATATTGTTTGGCTTATGATGCCATATAGCACCTACAAAATGGTCTGGTTTGCCAGGAGATGCCCCAATGCCATCAAGGGATGTGCTGATGTTCCCACCTACCAGAAGCCCAACATCCACTTTGGAGGGACTGCTCAGTCTAGACATTGTATTATAAACATGGGCTGATACTAGCTGGGCCGCCCAATGGAGTATGGGTCTTCCCAAGGTTCTGAGTCTGGGTCCTCCCAAGGTTTCTTCCTAATCCCCACCTAGGGAGTTTTTCCTTGCCACTGTCACCCCAGGCTTGATCATTTGGGACCTGGACCCATGCATTTGTAAAGCTGCTTTGTGACAACATAAAAAGTGCTATATAAATAAATTTGGCTTTGACTTTGACACACACGTGTTGATGTGTTCTACCATTGTACAAATAGTTTGGATTACCTGTGATACGCTGCATGATAAAGATGTCTGCCTGAACGTTTTTACAGCAATGCTAGTGCCGCTCCTCTGGTTTCCCTGTTTGTAATCTGCTCTCCGACATCCTTTGGCGAATCACATCTGGATCATAGCAAAGTCGGCCCAGTTGGCCCCACAGAACGTGTACAACTCTCAGAGAGACATTCAATCTCCGTTTAACCAGTTAGTATTGTCCTTAGGCCAGCACTGCTTGTATATGCCTCAGTCTGTCAATAAAGCTTGCAATCAGCTTTTTCATTTTCCCCTGCCTCCAGCTGTTGGCATTTGTTCTCCAAAATAGCTTGTTATACAGTTATGGACCTGTCTCTTGTTGATTTTGCTTATGTGCTGTACAAGACTTTACTGCTTGACTGGTTTCCCCCATTTTGCTGTACATTTGTCTTGTTATTCCATCAAATGCCATATTTTATTACTAATTATGAGGTCTGGAAATGTTGCAGGGCTTTACCTCAGCGAAACAGACTCATCCGCAATCACCTTTAGGAATCAGTGCATTCGTTCTAAACCAGCTTCATGATTAATAAAAAATACCCTGAAGAACACAGACATGTATATTGACATAAATTTACCTTAAGTGGTTCGAAATATGGCTGTGTATAACACATACCACTAGCCACTCATGCAGTTACCAACACTGTGTGATGTAATGAGAGCTCATATGCAGGAATTCTGTGATTTTTATGCCACAGAAAGCAAACATGAACAATATATCACATAGTGAAAGCAAATAAAAATATAATATAAATCAATGCTTTTCATTACTTTTGTTATCTCCATATATAACCACTCAGCAATTAACCCAGAAACCTCTGCTGCTTCAGATGTGTCATTCACTCTGTACAGCTGATGAATTTATTGGATGCCTGTGGCAAGTTCATGCAGTTTATTGTTCATGCAGTATATTACTATCTCACAGTAACATAAAGGGCGTTGTTCCAGGAAGGCAGATCCTAGCAAAGAATGGGAGTTTATGATAGGCTAGCTGTGTGCTTACTCAGAATAAGAGTTTATGATAGGTTAATTGTGTGCTTACTCAGAATGGGAGTTTATGATAGGCTAATTGTCTGCTTACTCAGAATAGGAGTTTATGATAGGCTAATTGTGTGCTTACTCAGAATGAGCAAGGCTTTTCTGGCACTATACCCGTGTTTGCAGTTAAATGTCAGTACTGAGTTTCTTGATGACTTCATTAAAAAAATAATAAGTTTTCTAAAATTTGGCTTTGTAGTTGCTGGAAGGATTTAACAATATAAGATGATATGGTGCATATATGTATGCAAGCATTGTTTAATTAACTTTTAATTTTCAGAGTTAAACACACACACACACACACACACACACACACACACACACACACACCCTCTCCTTCAGAGTGTCTTTCTTTCTTCGAACATCACTTCTGCCCCTATGCTTCTACTAGCATCAGCCAATAGGAAGGTAAAATGCTGCTCTTTGCCCCAGTGTTACCCCCAGGCATAGAGATTAGGGGAAAGAGTTAATGAGTATGTGAGGGGACCCCAGGCATGGATTATTGATGAGGATAAAACCCAACATCCACACTGGACACCATGTTACCCAACTGCATTATTTAGACCCCAAGTTTTGCCCTAAATAGTACAGTAAGCTTGTAAAATTTATGATTTTTTTTTTCTTTTTTCCAAACACTATCCTTTTTTCCAAACACTATCCTGATTTAGTTCTTTCTTTTTTTTCCTCAGAATTAACCTATATTCTGTTTAATGGTTGCAGAAGTAGAAGTAGTTGTAATTCAAATCTCCACTTGCATAAAAGCACTATTATGCTCTGTATACTAGAAAGACACTAAACCCCAAAGTCTCTTAGCACTCCAGGTTAGCTGCACGGTGCAGCCGTGAGCCAGCAGCTATCAGGTAACTGTCCCTCCAAGACCTGCCCCTTTCTCTTTGTCGTGATCCAGCCTCAGCACACTGCTGGGCTCAAGCATCTGCTTCTTCATCATGCTGCTTCCACACCAAGAAACCGAAACCATGTGCCACCCACAGAATGACAAAAAGGATGCCAGTGCTTAGATATTTGAAGTTCCTAGCTGAAAGATTTCTTTGCAGGTATGTGATTGTGCCTTAGCTTACAACTTATAATACATCCTGTCCACAAACCTATCTCATATCCAGGACAGTAAAGGAGAAAGGCCATGCAGTGGAAAATGCGGCTAAGTCTGACAGGGCGGAGAAAGGCACCTGGCTGTGATGTAGGTACATTTTCACACGTTGGAATAACAAAGCAGTATGTTTACACCGCGGCTTTGTCATCACCGTAACTGGCGTCAGTGCCGAAACACGCTGCACACAGCCATCTCCTCCCCGTTACACGGCGAACGAGTCAGTGCAGTGCATGTTTATACTGCCGAGCTTGGAATTAAATGTCATTCCTAGGTCTTTGTGCATGTAACGGGATGAAATGTTTAATTAATGACTAGTATGGTCCTGAAACGTAAATGTTTGTGTGTTTGGGGAGATGAAAAACACGTACCGGTAATGTTTGACTGTGATAAAAGGTTCAGAACAGTATCGTGCAGGTAAAGGCCCAGCCTCTGGGAAGGCAGGTGTGTTTGCTTGTTTAAGTGTG
Source organism: Tenebrosternarchus preto (assembly GCA_025802075.1). NCBI lineage: Eukaryota > Metazoa > Chordata > Actinopteri > Gymnotiformes > Apteronotidae > Tenebrosternarchus > Tenebrosternarchus preto. Next base: position 6,742,577 of record JAOYMR010000001.1, on the reverse strand, counting down.
AGTAACTGTAGCTGTCTGCCTTGTGGAAAGCTTTTTCCAAGTTTGCCTGACTGGGAACAGTTAATCACCAGGGCAAATGGGACAGGCGGCATCTGTGGGACATGAAAGGCTGCTGTACACTTGGATCATTTCCATCGTCATGCTCAGATTTAGCATAGTCCACAGTCAGATTAGTCTTTTTTAAAACAGTTGCACTGTTTTGTTTAAGTAATGAGTATACAAATACGAAGTGGGTGCATATTCTGTATTCAAACACACGTCTGTGTGGGGTGAGAAGCTTCAGAAACACCTGCCAACAGGTCCAATCAATCAACGCTACGGAAACAAAAGTCCCTTTCATATTTGCACACTGGTGATGGCTCTAGCTCAGCGTAAATGGTGTAGATTCAAAAGGGGACTAAGACTCTGGAAAGGCCTGTGGTTATAAAACAGACATTACTTGGGAGGTTTATTATGGGTAACATCCTGGTCAGAAAACAGCACCCAGATAGCCATTCAAATCTTAATAACAATAAAATCTTTGCAAAATGTACCTTCTGTTAAAGAGAGTATTTTTTTATTATTATTATTGGTAAAAGTAATGAATAAGATATACAAATTAGCATATTCATATTGCATACATACAGTGGTATGCAAAAGTTTGGGAACCCCTAATCATTTTCATGATTTTCCTTTATAAATCTTTGGTTGTTTGGA
>JAOYMR010000001.1:6712766-6732146 GCA_025802075.1 Tenebrosternarchus preto | reverse complement strand
ATGGAGATGCATGTAGGAACGAGAACTGGTGAATAATAGTCAAGTGAATACACTCTGCTAAAGGAGATTCTTTCATTCAGTCCATTGAATTACTAGTTTAGTTCCATCATACCTGCAGGGCCAAAGCAAGCCTAATCAGGACTGTACAACTGCATGCAGAGACACACTACCCAGTCTTTAAGGGGACATAACACAGACTTTCCTTTCGTTCTTTTAGTTTTCCTTGTAGAATAATCTATGTGTTGGAATTGCAAGTGTTACTCCCACTTAGTTATGGATAAAGAAGACACAGAAAGATGCTTTCTTTAAATTGACATGAAAGCAAAGAAACAGGGACATCTTAAACTGAGATTACAGTATAGCAAAATATACATATGTAAAATAAAAACTTATTAACTGATTAACTAAAACCTGTTAACTAATTCTAAGCTAATTCTTTTGGACCTAGTTTGAAACATGTATGAAGCTCTCAATGCTAATCAGCATTTCAAGGGCAACATGAACTTGTCTCAATGGTTCCAATTAGGAAAGGGGTGGAGTAATACCATAGCTCTAGTGTAAAATCATCCCAGGCAGATCAGTGAAGCAGAGAAATACAGTTTCACCTTGCTAGTGACCTTAAATATACTAATGTGCTGTTTTACTACTATAACACTTAGTAGTGGGTCACTTTCCCACTAAGGTCACAACAAGGGAACAACTGTCTTATCAAGACAGTTAGAAGTTGATGTATCTTTCACACTCATTTTACTGAAATAATGAGAGATTGACAATATTTTCCACCCTAGATAAATCACAATAGATACCATGGACAATACCAACACTCTCACTCTTCACATATGCAATAAACAAACAAATAACAAACAAAACAAGAAGCAAAAAACAAACAAACAAAGCAAGAGGAGTATAGAGGTTTTGAAGCGCAAAGGTATAAAGTTGCAAGGGTTGAGGTAGGATGCCAAGATGTTCACTCTTTTTTAAACAGCTTTCATTTGACATCATGAAGCACTGAACAAATGCAGGGATGACTAGGTTAAACACGAACGGCAAACACAAAATAAAAACAAGACACATGCGTCACGACACTCGCAAGAAAAGGAACAGGTGACATGAATAATATGGATGCACACAGACACACACAGGAATGTGGATCAGGGGTAGCCACCGTGACACCATAAGGCCTTTCACAAAGTCCAAAAAAGATGGAAAAAATTACAAAAAAGGAAACTAAACAAGTCTCTTTTTAGATAGGTGCAGTTCTGATGAATGAGGCCGAAAAGGTGAAGTGGGTGATGCAGGTGATGCAAGTGGTGTAAAGTTAATTCCATTTCCTCTTCCCACCTTATCTTTAGACAAGTAGTTCTCAAAAAAAAAAAACATAGCTAGCATTAGCATTGTCATTCAGAATTACTACTAGCTCAAACTCTAACCCCCTAAATTAATGATGCTCTTTGTAGGGTTGCACATAAATTATATGCTGTTGTTTGCTTCTGGGTTGCTTATCACTGTCTGCAGATTTCATTATCAGTTAGGAAGGGAACGTTGGCCTGTGATCAGAAAGTTGGATCTATTTGTAGCACTCTCAGATCTTTCTAAGGGTTGGCCTGTAAGCTATATTGAGTAATCTTATTAGGGTGTTCATTTTGCCTAGGTGTCCACAAAGAAGTTTGTCATAAACATACTCAAGATTGACTTGGTGTATATTTGAAGAGATCAACAGTTGGTGCCTGTGAAATCCCTGTACCCAAGTCATTTTTACCTGGCCTTCGAGTTGAGTGAATGAAGTTACATTTATATAGTGCTTTTCTCAAGTCCAAGGATACTTTACAGCCCACACACAAGTTTTAAATGCAGACACACAATTGGGAGAAGCGGCAGCCACCACACAGTGTACTATCAGCAAAAAAATACAGCTCCCTGGGGGACTGCATTGGGTGCAAGAGGAGAGAGAGAGAAGACAGCACCCAGGACAGAGCACCATCCATCACTGGACAATTTTATTGGGCTAGTCATATCTGGACATGCAGCCACACAATCACTCAAGCTAGGACAATTAAATTGGGAAGCCAATTGACCTAAACCTCCATGTTTTTGGACTGTGAGAGGAAACCCAAACAGACACAGGGAGAACATGGAAACTCCACCTAGGTGTGGAGGTTAAAAAATCAGTGGTCCTTAACCCTAGCAGATGAGTCTCTTGATGTCCAAGAATGTTTTTGTGACGTGCATCATTCCTAAACCATTCACTTATTCGTCAGCTGCACAACATGTGTTGGTTGATGAGAAAACTAGGGAACAAATCGGCAAAAACACCAATTCTTGATGATATTTTGCACTGGATAATCTTGGATAATCAGAATTTTGACACAGCATACCCTAAGAATTTCAGTGACTACTGCACATGGAAAGCCCAGCTGGCTGTAACCTGGAGAACACTGTTTTGAGCTGGAAGATATGGTTCCACATCTGGGAAGTATATTTACATCCACTCTATTAGATGCTGGAAGGTTGCTTCATCTTAAGTCTGAAAGGAAAAATATGTGAATTCATACAGACCTTGATAAGTAACAAAAGGTATGCTGGCTTCGTCTGTACCCTTTTGCCAGTAATCACTTTGCCAGTTTATGAAGCATCCTTTCCACTTCCACCTCTTCCATAATCAAATGTAAAATCATAGGATTACAACTTTAAACAGCAAGCAGGAACTGACATATCTCCATTCAGACCACTGGTCTTTAGCAGTTCCCTCCAGAGCTGAAGTTCAGCAAATAACTTGCTCTTACTTAGGAGGTAGAGTTACTCTTCACACTTCTCCATATGAATCTATGTCCTCCTCTTTGCTTCCATGCTTAGGGAAATCCAATCAAACCGAACTGATAAGGCATAACTATAACAAAACTGGGCCTTTAAATAAGAAAAACATAATGGCTAGCTAATTACTGAATAATGCCCACCACCTGAAGAAAGCATGGACAACATAAATTAATGAAAGTAATCAATAACAAACATTCCATGTGCTCCACTGCTGCCACTACCAGAGAACAACAGTAGTGGGTGTCTCGGCATTGTGACACAAGGTAAGTTGCAGGTTGATTTGGTAGCATCTAAAGATGTAATGATAAAAGTTCGTGTACCAGTGACAAAAGCAGGGAGATAATTGAATCCACGAGAGGCAGAACAGTTACCTTAGAGCTCATCGGAATACTGGAATGTGGAAGGGCACATGCAAAGTAGAAGAGCAAGGCTTGGGAAAAGTGTTTAAAAAAAACACATAATACAGGAGGTGAATGATTAGTAGGTATTTGTGAGCAGAAAAAAGAAACAACACACCACAGTGGCTTTGTAGGGAAAACATTTGTTGGGAAAATTTAGACAAGCAGAGAATCACTTGGCAAGAGCTGTAGGCAGTGGATGTGAGTTGCATAAAATTTAGTTTGGAGCAACTGATGACGTCCTTCCACCTACCCAAAACTTTGAACAGTGGGGAAATGAAGAATCTACTGTAGTTGTAAATTACGTACAGCGACGGTGACAATGAAGCATATTTTACTGGCATACAAGGTTAGTTTGTCACAAGGGCAACATGCATACAAATTCAGGTGCTTAGCATGTTAGTATGTTTATTCCATAATAAGTGCATAAAAGAACACTCTTTTGTATTGAGATACATAGAGTGATGATGTTTGCGCTCCAGAGGTCGTGCACTGGAGAGCAAATGCATGCTATAAATATCGGTAGGTGGGTTAAAGCATGAGACTGGAAATTGGTAGTGGATGTAGCATAAAAATGACATGTCCCACAGTGTATTTCTTTAGCCGTGAGTCCAGATATGGTGTTAAACTCTGAAAGTAAATGGTTATTCTATCGAGCTAACAGGTCCATTTGAAGATATGGTGGATGAAGCTTTCGAAAAAAAGAAATTGAAATACACAGACTTTGTGGATGAAGTTAGAGAATGTGGGTGACAGGCATATATAAAGCCAGTAGATGTAGGTGCTTTGCTATTTGTAGCTAATTCTGCTACATCCTTGCTTGTGGAATTTGGTTTCAGATGCTGTAAGATAAGGATAGCTGTGAATTATCTAAAGTTTCTGAAAGGGCTGTGGATAAGGAGAGAACAGGCCAATTGGGGAAATAAATAAAAGAAATTGTATTATAAATTTGAAATTGCTGAGGAGTTTGCCGTCTCAGGTATGCGGAGGACTGGGCAGGTGAGTGGATTGTTGCCATGGCATTGTCATGTCTCGAATGGTAGATCCAGATTCATACTCAGTGGCACTGAGTCAGCATTATATGTGCCAGTGGAGCTGGGTAAGGCCTTAGACACTGGGGAGGCCAGTGTGGATTTTACAGATTAGGAAGTGATTGGCTGTGTGGGCGCAGTGCAGTGAGTAAATATAGGTGATTAACTCAGTGTGTGCTGTTGGTAGAGGGCCTAAAGGCCATATGGAACTGGTGACACTGAGCATTAACAGTTTCAGTGGAACTGGTTATGGCCTTAGTCACCAAGGAAGTCAATGTGGGTTTTTGGTCTAAAGAGGATTGCATGTGGTTGTTTTGAAAGTGAGCTTGGAGGAGAGTCTGGGATACAATACCTCACCGGTGAGCATTCTGGAGGTATTGTGATCTTAATCCAGTAAATAACACAGACGAAAGGAGGTGCCAACCTGATGATCCCTTTGAAGAGCTTGCAAATTTGGATCAATTACCAGCATAATCACCTACTGGTAGATTGTTATATTGCATACTGGAAGAACATCAGATATACTATCTTGGATATAAGTTACATTCTAAATTGAATACACTGGAGCACACGTAAAACCACTGCACCTCTCTTACAAAGAGATAGTTGGAGTATAGGTCCATTCAGTTCCTGTCACGTCGTGCCGGGCATGCAGACCTAGCGCCACGCCCACCTCCACTTCACTTCATTCATTGCCTCGGTCCCAATCACCAGTTTATCAGATACAGGTGACTGCAATCTCCACTAATCATCTCACCTCTGCATATAAGCCCACAGGTCATTGCTGCACAGGCACTTGTCTGAGAACTACTGAGCCTGCGGACTGCTCTGAAGCCCAGCCTTTGTTAGAAGCCTTTGCAAGTTTACTTTATGTTCTTCTAGAGTTTGGCTTGACCGAACTCTAGCTAGTTAGCTACAGCCTGTTGCTATATTATGTTTGACTGCTCTGTGGTTTGCTGTTTGTCTACTGTTTCCATTAAACTATAATGTTCCCTGCAGCCTTGCCTTCCGCTCCCTCATTGCCATCGTCACAGTTACACATACCCCAAGTGTTATTTACTCCCAAAACTTTATTTTTGTTAATGCTAATGATTTAGTACAATATGAGTAGTGCAATGTTTAATAGCATGGGATGCTAATTCTTATTCTTCTTCTTATTATTATTATTAATATTACTGTTGTAATTATTTTGCTCCTAGTGCATCTTTGTGAAGTTTGCACAAACTTTAAAGCCATCAAGAAAGGCAGAAGGCCCATTCTCAGACTACCCATATAGCACTAGATTGAATTTTTTCCACATTGTGAATTTTTTTATAGATTTGTTTTCCTTTTCTTTTGTGTACTTCAGTATAAGATATTAAGTCAACAAGAACTTTATGCACAACATACTTGGAGCAGTGTAACAACCAGCAAATGTCACATGTGTTATAAAAGTATTCCAGAGGTACATGTACCAATCAATTAAATCAATGATATTTCAATTAAATTTACAAATTGATGGAAAAGTACTCAAACATCTGGATGAGAATCAAAGCAAAACAAGGGTGACTGGACACATCTTTCATGGGGTGAGATCTAGTGCTCCACTGTGATTTCTGTCTGTGTTCAGAGCACATTGTGTATATTGCTGTAAACCTTTTGATCCCAGAGTCATTATATCAAAATCAGCATGTAAACTTTAAACCACACTTATTCAGGTTCTCTTGGGCTAAGTGGAAAATAATGTAAATGATATTTGCCCTAAGCGAGTTTGTGAGCATGCTTGTTTAAAAAGGGGGTAAATATTTAAGTTCGTCTTCTCAGTGCAATGGAAAGGAGACCTCCTCCCACACATGTACGCATGCACACGCACATGCACACACACACACACACACACACACACACTCAGTTAAGTGCATGCACACACACAACATTTGCTTAACTGAGTGAGTCACACTCCCTATCGTTTGATTAAACAGGGCCTCAATCTCTTAATCCTGAATAAACACACTACATGGCTTCTATTTCTGCCATTCAAACTTAATTAGTTCTTTAATGCTCTGGCATTTTATCCTGCTCAGTGTAATAGTAAATCTCATTCATCCAGATAGCTGCCCAAACTTTGATACAGTGAAATAATATATGGAGCTTTTTAAAGCAGAAATATTATATACAGTCTAACATTCATTTAGGGGGAGCACGTATTTCTCTCCTTCATGTGTTTAAACACACAAACATAAGACTGAGACTGTAAAGTAAGCTAAGGAATAAAACATTATCCTTGTCTAGTGTTAGGTGCCTGATATCTGAATATGTTCAGCATCACAGCCATTTTATAGGCACACAGTGCTTTTTTCACTTAACAGAAGAACAAGCCACACTTTAGAGAGTGAAAAATACGCATAAAATCCAAAAAAGACCCTGGTCACCGGCTGATTAAAATCAGAGATAGAATTGGTTTTTCAAAACTCTTTCACAAGGCTTTGAACCCAACTCATGACTCAGCAGTCCATTGGCCAATGTGGTGGGTTTAGGTCTATCCTTTCCCAGCTTCACAACACATCCATCTGTGTTAGTCCTCGAGCTCAATGACATGGCCCTTGTCCTAACCTTCTGTTCGTTAGAGAATGATTTTCCCCTTCGTATTACAGGATTTTCAGTGCCATATGTCAAGGCCACCACTTGCATAAGATCTGCGATGCTTCAGCAAAGCGCCTTTTTGACAACAACAGCCGCCGCCTGCTAAATTGGGCATTTCCAATTAGTGCCTTCGCATAAATAAAAGGCAGTAGCAAGAGGCCAGCTGATCAGAGCCATATGTGGCCATGAATATTCATGATTCCTAGCACAACTCTGTACTGGCAGCCTCTCCCCCCCCCCTTTTTTTTTCTGCTGAATGATATATTTCCAACGTCCTTATTATGTTGATCAGATGGCCAAAGAGCGACAAAGTGAAAAATGAGAAGCGGAGAGAGGTGTGACACAGCTTTGGGCAAAAGTTCAGATTTAGTTTTGTCTGTCAACTTTGCCATTGCAATAAAAAGCTCAGGCTTGTCACAGCTCATCACTACGGGAAAACCTCTTCAAATGTCTCCTACTTAACAGGAACAGCATGGGTTGTGTGTGGATGAGACTACACTGTGGTTAGGATAATAAAATGCTCTCTCAACGGCTTTTTATTATAGACAGAACAAATACAAGTAATACAGATCGAAAGCAGAGAAACAGACAAATTATTCTTTAATTAACCTGTGTCTAGACTAAGATTGTTGTAAGAAACTGATTTTATTTCCCTTCTTCAGGACTTCATAGATTTCAGGAACTGTATGATCTTCGCTCATGCAAAATGTAAGAGTATTACACATTAATGTAGCTTCACTTCCAGTGGAGTTCACATGGGAGTGTAGTTACTGAGGCAGTAATGCATACTTGTGGTCAGAGTTGGGTAACAACATGATACTTTGCTTCTAAACTGATGTAGAGTGTGTCATTATACTGAAAAACCTAGTGGTGACACATTAGGTGGTACAACTGCCTTCTGCTTTGATGTAAGAGCACAGGTCACCACTCACCAAGGACTTAAAGACTATTAAGGCCATGTTGATGACTCTTCTATAAAATTGTGTGATACTGATGTTGGTTTTGGTTGTTTTGGGGGAGTTTTAGGAATAAATTGAGGACCACAGAGACTCATGAATAATGAGTTCAACCGTTTTATTAGTGTTGCCTGAGGGTAGTCTGGGTTTGAACGTCAAAAATACATACTTTCACTTTATGTTTTAAAAGGGTTTCACAAAAATGGAAAAAGAAAAAAAACTTTCCTCAGGGTTACCTGAAAAAGGAGGTGAGTATGGGAGTATGGCAGGTGAGACTTTTCCTTCCAACCTTGTGGTTTCCTTCCTCTCAGTATTTGAGCATTCTGTGTGGATAGTGAAGGCTTACAGGATTGTCCTTAAATAAGTACCACAAATCCCAAGAGAATCCACAAGCTCTTCATATTATAATAACCCTCAATTGTATCTGTCCTTCGCAAAAGATGGCAAGTTTCCTTTCCATACCTGTCAAATGTCTGACCTTGTGTCTGACTCTTTGCTGGGGTTCCTGGTGGACCTGGGCTCCAGTGACGTGGCCCCTCAGATGGTTGGGTCCTCCCCACTGGTATGAGGTCATCTAAACTCTGCCTTTCACCAATGTTAAATATTTCAATGTTGAGTCCTAAAAGAGGCCCTGGTCCTCACCAATATGTATGAGCTGAGCAGTACCACTGTGGTTACTGGGTAGAAAAAGAGACCTTTGACAGAAGGAGACCTTTGGCATCTAATGATAGGCATCTAATCTTCATCATTCATTTATTTTTTTTTTATGCAAATATGTGAGATGTAATGAGGGATAGATCAAATCTTTGCTCCTTTCCAAGATTGCTGTAAGAGAGCCAGTTTTTTTATGACAGGCAGACAAAAGCTCAGGACACACAGAAATTCCAACAAGTTTAATATGACTGAGCAGGCTATGATGCCAGCATGGCTCAAACAGTTCGTAGTAATCTGAAGTTGTTTCAGATCGGCGGGTGGAAGATGTAGTCAACCAGATCCAGGGTCAGCATCAGTAGGCAGAGTCGGGTAGTTATCTGAGGGATAGACAGGAGACATAGTCTGAAAGGGAAGCACAGGTTGGAATACAGGTATGGCAGGCAGAAAAAATGTTTGATAAGCAGCATGGAGACGATGATTTTTCACAATGAGGAGAAGAAAGACAGCAGTATGAGAAGGAAGGAAGGAAGGAAGGAAGGAAGTTGAATGGATGGGAGAGCGAGAGAAGATGGGGAACAGGTGGAAAAGCTTAATATTCAAGGGCGCTTGATCATGTGTGTTGATTAAAGTGTATTAGAAGCTGATGCATTTCCCGGTAGGTGTTTGTATATCAGCAAGCCTTGCTATAACAGTGTACACCAAACTGCACTGCAAAAGTTTTTGGAGGCACTAATGCTACTTCCATTTGCTTGTCTCTGAGCTGGAGGCTCTGCATTGTTGATCCATGAGATGCAGAAACATTTCTCATACGAGATCAGAACTTCACTGGTTACTGTTGTAGGCACAAAGTGACTCTAGTTTTGATGCTAAGCTGCAGCACTTTCGCCAATGACCGCCATCGGTGTCCTTTGTCAGCCCCAGAAGTTTTTTTTTTTTTTTTTTTATTAGGTTTGTGACAGCAGGTTTCATAACTGCCATGTGCCTGAGTTTGTGGAGCGCTGCAGGGAGGTGCTGGTGCAACTAGCAAATCATATTTCAGCACTGCAGTGGAGGTGTGTGAACAGCAAGAGGGCCACCAAACTGTGTGGTAGTATGTTTGAGCCGTTTATGTTCTGCACCATGAAGAGATCTTGGCCCAGGACAGCTGTCCCAGCAAATCCTAATTGGGCCTTTTAACAGAATGGAAAACACTGCAATAACCATTAAGGTACAAACACAATAACTCCATCACACAGAGAACCTAAATCACTGCAAAAAAAAAAAGCAAAACAGACACCATCTGGATTAGATTCAAATCCACTAAACATTCCACCATTGAGTGCAACTCGATGAGAACAGGGCATCTGAACCAGGATCTCATAGAATAGCAAATAATGTACCTTCATGACAAGCTGTAAATGTCACTGCATTCAATGTCAGATCAGCTTGCTTAGTAAAAGACCCTTTTTTAGTATGGTCAAGTAGATACACCATCTGATATGATGCTGGGTTAGTTGAGACACTCTGGAGTGGTACTGCATAAAAAGTGATACTCCCTGGGAGAGTCACCTTGGGGATGGAGGTAGTGAGAGTAAGGGAAGGAGGTGGTGGGAGTGGGGTGTGGGTGTTGGTTAGGGATGCAAAAACCCTGAATGTATTCCTGTTGTAAACTCCCTGCATCTTTCTAAAACAAATTCCACTTATATGGTGAATACTGTAGGCTGTGAGCCAGTCTGGGTTATAAATCACTCTTCCCTTTCCTAGAGATCTGTGTGATAACTTTTAAACATTACTGCTACTAGCGTAGGGTGAGCGTAGGTACACGCTGTCTCCCTGTCGAAGGCATAAATCAGCCAAGCCCAGCCAGTGCTCAGCCGTGGGTATCGGGACCAGGAGTGGAACCGGCTACAATATTTTTTAATACAACACTGACGAATATTGCAGCACAGGCCCTGACAGTGCCTGGGGCAACTCAGTTAGAATAGCGTCTTCCATATTGATGATAATTAGTAGCTGTCCATTAAGAGGCTGCTCAGTCCATCTCGTTCGGATAGTGGAGAACAGCCCAAGCCTGACCGTAGTGTTGCTCTCACTTGCTTCAGGGCACTGTTTAATTGGCATTTCTCAGTGGGCAGAATCATAGTTGTTTCCTTTATAAGAAATGGAGAAGGAGGGAGAGCCCAAAAAGAGGAGGAAAAAAAAAAAAGAATGTCTTGGGAATATCTGTGAAATCATCTCATTATTTTGAGACTGGTAACTCGTGTTGTGTGGAGGCAATAGACAGACATAGGTCATAATTTATGGAGAGTTTGCAAAAACAAGAGATGGTCCATCTCTCTAGCAGCCTTTCTAAAGAGGATTTATTGTTGCAGTTCATTAGAGCACCCTAGCAGATTTCACACGTGAAGTTTTCACAGATATGAGCCTAGAGTTTGCTTAACCATCAAATATGGTTCTGTTGGATATGGGCTGGTTTGTTGGAACAAATATTTCCTCATGGTAGGTGGAGATTTCTCTTATGGTAAACCATTGCAGAACACTTTAATTATCTTCATTACTGTGATTTCTCCAGTATCTTATATGTTTTATGTCCAGATGTAACAGCAAACTGGGACCTCATTGTTCAGAGGAACAGAGAGTAATAGAAAGAGTATGAGGACGTGAACATGCCACAACTGTTTCTAATTAGTGCTCTTATTCCCAGAGCCAAGGGGCAGAACAAATTTTGCCCTTGGATGGTGTTTAAATGCAGTATGATCCTCCATGAAGATCCTTGTCTGCTGCCTACATAACGCCATTCTGGTGCTTTGGCTCGAGAGGCCCATTTGGGCGGGTGGAATGCCAAATCAGTCATTTTTACACATTAGCTGGAAAAAGAAATCCACATTCCAAATACTCTGGCAACTGAGAAACTGTCATCTTAAGGAGATTTGCTGCCAAATTCCCACTCATGGTTTTGGAAATGAAATACTGACACTCACAACCAGTACTGCATTATAAAAAAGATCTTGTTAAATATATTTTAAATATTAATATAGTTTCTTCACTTTGTGATCTTGCTAATTTGTTCATTTCCTAAAGTTATATGTTCCTTATGTTGCCTGTTTTAGTTTTAGTTTACAATTAGTTCCAGTTTTTGTATGTGCATATGTCCCACGTTCCATAAATTTGAAACATATTTTAGATTATATTAGATTAGATTCAACTTTATTGCCATTACACATGTAAGAGTACAAAGCAACAAAATGCAGTTTAGCATCTAACCAGAAGTGCAATAAGCAGCAGTGCAGAAGTACAATAAATGGTGTGGACAGAGGTATTTAAGGTTTTTAAGGTATTTAAGGTTTTACCTCCACAAGCTCCCTTTAATAGTTTTAATTAATCATTTGCCTCTGTGTAGCTTGTTCAGTCAAGAGTTTAGGATATGTAACTGTGATAAATTTGGTCTTGTATAATATATAAAGAGGCAAACAAGATGACTAAAAGTGACTACCCTGCATGTGTTCAACAGTAGTATGACAACTGTCACTGACCTGGATTTGCATAGTCTAATCATTTCTATGTAATAATTTTATGAATGTCTAATTCCTGGTATTGAAATCATATTGTTATGTTTATTGAACAAGAATTTACTACAAACAGCAACTCTATTCTTAACCTTGAGAAATCCAGTCTAGTTATTGGCTAGAAATCCTTGGCTGGATACTCAACCCCCTCTTTAAATATATGTAAGACTGTGTGTGTATGTCATGAAAATATTTCAGTGGGCTGTCAGGTCGAGGTGAAAGACTCCCATGGGCTGTTATTGTAGAACCAGCCTTTGCATGTTTTGGGTGAGGGGTTAGAATAATTATGTGCACACTGCAGTCCAGGGTTTAACTCTCGACAGGTATATATGATTATTATTTTTAATGAGGTTATTGTAGTAATTTTGCTGTGGGTGTCTCTGTGTGTCTCTCCATACGTTTCTTTGCATAAACCTGCAGTGGTAATCTCTCACTAATGCACTGCTGGGTATAATTATTCCAGAATAGTTCTCATAGTTTACCTGTCAAGTATTGTGTGCATAGCAGAAACACAGTTTAATTGAAGCGCTCTAATTACATGGTTGACCTTGCCCTTTGCATCGTTTATACACAGACCAATGACAGGTCCAGCTTCTCAAGGACAAAATAAATTATACAAAAACACATATCATAAATATATACACCAAGTTAATTTACCACACAAACAAATTTAATAGAGTAATTATTTCATTGGCATGTGCTGTATTTATAGTAAAATACAAAAATAAACAGTCATATATTCATAGAAATAAATGCATTAGAGGTGACCCTTTGTGAAATGGATATGGATAGATTTTACTTTATTTAAATTTCTGTTAATTACTCATTTTTTCTATAAATTTATCAGCATCAGAAATACTTTTCTCTGAAGTATAATAATTCTAAGATTAAAGTATTTATACACGCCTTCCTGCATATGATGTAAAATATGACTTTAATCTAGTCATCCGTGGTGCTTATTGTCATTGTACATGAATAGGTAATACTACTTTATTTGGCAGTAATAAGCAGTCAACTTTGAGGAGGACTGACACAGGCAATTGCATGGTTTGCCATAATAAAGCACACTAAAAGAGACTAAAACACTTTCCTGTCAGGACAAGCATCATAAATTAATCTCAGGTGCCTTTGTGTTCATCATTTATGTGGATAGTGGTCATGGGAACACTCGAGAAGATGTGAAAGTGAACTTTCCCCTGTTATTTACTCTTGAGATTTGCTATTCTTAATGCTGTTCATCTAGAGACGTGCTGTTCTTAATGAGCTGTGGCTCAGTGTAATGTCACCCCTCACCTGCACATTAGCTTAAGGAGGGTTAGAAGGTTTACTGTCAGTCTGTAGGTAGTCAAGGGGAGGGAAGGATGACAAGGTACAACATGTACCAGAGACGCTAAATCACTCTTAATCTTCCAATCACCAACATGTTTCACCCAGAGTGATTATCTGAAGACTGATGGTGATCTATTGAAAGAAAGCAAATTTCTATACAAAATAATAGATAGAATTAAATAGAACAATAGAGTAATTTTAATATATAATTGTATATAATTGAATACAGGTTACTTAAAAACATCAGCAATTGTTAAATTAAACAAATTGACTAAAACATTGCCTAACAGGGGTTGTTCATCTGTGTGTGAAAGAGATTATAAGAGACTCAAATAGTCTGTGAGTGCCACTCTTAACAGTGTCATGAAGACCCAGAAGGACACATGATGAACCAGGACTATTATAAATACCTTATATGTTGAAGGCCAGCGATGAACAGAACACAGAAAGCCATTAAGGTGAAACCATCACAAAGAGTACTAACAAGGCTATAGTAGGAGAAAACTGAAATGGCTTTACTGCTTTAAATCCTGCAAGGCCAAAATATCATGTTTTTCTAGAGTTTAGACAATGTGTTTTTCTTCTTCATGAAGGCATTTTAATCTAATGTTTTAGTTTTTAACATATAAATACAAAAAGTGAAAATATTTTTATAAAGGACCTCTGTCCAAAACAAAACATCCTGTTTCTTTGGAAACCTTATGCACTATATTTTTAAATGTCTCTATATACAGCAATGGACAGATTTTTGGTAAAAACAAAAAAAACAAACACATATCGAATGTTAAGATATTCCCCTACTGACATTCCAAATAATGAACTAAAAATGTTTATACTGTCATTCTTTATTTAACAAAAGTGGTTGATTTAAGAAAAACTTAAAAAATTTTAACCATCAGCTATTTCATTCAGAATTTTAATCCCTACAACTGTATGAGTATGTTTTATATTCTAACATGCAAATTACAGTAATCTGTTTGATATTCCAACATGTGATCTCTTTGATGTTCCAGTCATGTTATGGTGTTCTTTTGGCATTTCGCCTTGCATGTTATATTGAACATATGTTGTCCACCAAATTTGGCCAATTTTGTCTTATAGTCCTCGCGTTGTATTAGTCTGAATTGAAACTAAGCTCTTGAAATTTCCAGTTTTCCAAGAAGACAATGTTCAAGTCTTTGGAAACTTGAATTATGACCAGTAATGCAATGATTAAATATACTGTTATGGGTGTTTGCAACTTTCTAACATTGCCAAATACTTTCTTGATACACTGAGCATAAATCAAGTGTAAATAAACACACACAGAACATAGATTCTCTTTATTGAAAAGCTGTTTCAAACTGTTATAAAACCTCTGAACCAGAAATGTAAATTAATGAAGAAAATAATTTACTGAAGAGAAACAGAGAGAGAGCATCAGCAGCATATAAGGACATATTGTGGCAGTTTCTAATGTTCTGCAGCTTGGCCTGATTCTTTATACAGTTCTAAGTGAAAGTGTTATGGATTAGTGGGAAATAGGGCCCCAGATAGTCTAGACAGTTGATGTTGATTCATTAGAAGCAAGGCAGTGTCTCTTCCTGCCAAATGGTGGAATTACAATGGATAAGACATCCTGCCTGAATGTGAGTAGAACAGGGAAAACACAGAATCTATCAACATCAAGGGAGATTTTTCACTCACTGTGCATCAAGGGTCTCAATTTACTATCTGAATCTAGTTTAGTTTCTCTCTCAAGTACGTGAAATGGAATGCCAATATTTGTTTTAATCCAAAGCTATACTTGGTAAAGTTCTATTTAGTAAAACTTCATAACAACAACGGTTTAGAAGCCATGCATAAACTATTATTTGTTATATGACGGCAGATGTGAAGACAGTTTTATCCCAGAATCAGAACCTTGCCATGCAGCTGCATGCCATCAAGTTTATTTGGGCTTATTTTTTCAAGCCCAAATGTCTGAAAAATGAGCAGAACAATGACCATACATCAACCACTAATAGCCTGTGACAGTATACAGAATTTGAATGTGAATCTGCTCAAATGAACCACTTAGAAAGTACAGGTAACACAATGTAGAGTAAAATAACCGTGAAACTCACAAATATTGTGGTACGGGCAACTAATCAACACAGGCCAGCAGGGTTAATTGCCAGTACTGATACACATGCAAACAATCCACTTTTGGGATGTACAGGATTGCATGAACGAATTACATTTCTCAAAATAGCTCCATGAATGAACAAATATGAAGAACATTTTCCAGAAACAATATTCCTAATCAAAATCTAGACTTGTGTTTTAACCTCCAGAGAACCTGGTTTACAAACGTCAAAAGCACCTGGATGAAATAGTGTTAGGCTAGCACTTCTCATCCCAGGTGAATCACTTACTGGATATCAAATCATTGATACAGACCTTTCATTTGGTGTTTTTGACTCAAGTTCACTCTCTCATTATTATGCCAACCCTGACAAAAAAAAGATTAAAAAAGAGACATAAACAATTTGTGTCTGTGTATGTGTGTGTGAGAGAGAGAGAGAGAGTGAGTGAGTTTTTGTTAGTGTTGCCGTTTTGTGAGTGTAGATGCCTGCTACAAATGACTCATCATCGTGGACTACAAGAGCAGAGAGCCTCAGCTGTGTATCAGCTGTCCTCAAAGCCTTGTAGCACATTTATATATTTATTAAAAACATCTCACTTCATTGATTTCTGTGCAAGATGTCCTAAACATTTGCCCTCATTTCAGACTAAAAAAAAACTGTTATGGGTTTTCTCCATAAGGAAACCTCTATCTGTTGCCTGCTCAATGCATCCAAGCTGCATGGTCTGGATAATTCTGCTGCAAGAAGGTTTCCATTACTAGATTTTTTTTTGGCTCAGAGCCATAAGTGGAGTGACAAGGTGTGCTGTTACACAAGCAAAATCAACCAGCCCAAAGATCCAGTGCCGAGCCCTGTTCGAGCACTGCTAGAAATCGAACTGTCTCTGAAAAATTCCACATCTAGACAAAGTAAAAACTTAAGTGTAAAACAATGTACATTTACATGATGTACACTAAATTATATACAGTACGAAGAAAATGTCTTGGGCCACTATTTGATTTGTTGTTTTAGCAATGATATAATGACCATGTATTATACCATTAATACTTATTTTTTAAGATATGAACAGAAAATATAGAAAAATGTACACATAATTTTCAGAACAAGGCAGAAATCAACATTTAGTGTGACCTCCCTTGGCACTAAACACATCTTGAACTCTTTTGGGAAAAGTGTCTTTAAGTTTTCTGAAGTAATTGTCTTTTAAATTATACCAGACATGTGGAGACCTTATGAGAGCAAGGGTCCTGCTATTGTTCAAGTATAAGGGAAAGTCAAACTTGCCAAAGTACTTGCCACTGTAGCCTACAGAAAGTTTTTTTTTCTGATTTTCTGTTTTTAATACTGCATACAAACTGTATTTCCTGTATGTTGTGGTTGTGTTCTAATAAATAATAAAGAGACTGAGAAATAATTATATAATCTTATACCATTGTTAAACAACAAATCTAATGGTGGCCTGAAACTATTGCACAGAACACATGAGGAATTTGCAATCCTATCCAGATTAAGGAAAGTCTTCAACCCGCACTCCCCTCCCCGCTGGAATGATTTTAAAACTAATCTGGAGGCTTGCTTTTGGCAGCTGATTTGGGAGATGAATTAGTTCATGGCTTAAGAGGCTTCAGGCACAAGCCAACTTAGGCAGTGCCACATGTGACACCTTCCAGCAGCAACAAGAGAGAAGACGATCAAAAGCAGAGCGGTTTTATGAAAAAAAAAATAAAAGAAACAGTGGTTAAAAAAAGTCACTGTTACTGCAGGAGGAGTCTGGTTTAGAAATACAGCACACAATTATTATCTAAATTCAGGGGTGTGACCTCCCTGAATTTTACTGTGGAAGCAAGCTCTGTTTTTAGAGTTGTAGTTTTATCTCAGTAAAGACACATTTTCTTTAGTACAAAGATAATAGGCAGCGCTCAGAAACGCTTGCAGACGGCCACAGTAAGAAAAGGCAGGAGAGGTCAATTATACATCACAAAGGCCAATGTGGCATTTCCCTGAATGCTCTGCAGTAGCATGACAGGAAAAAAGCTGTGCGTCAAACAGGTGCAAGTGAAGGGGCCTTCGTTTCTTCTCCTGAGGGCAAAGGAGGAGGAAAGGAAATCAGGCAGAGTAAGTAACGAGTGGCCTTGGGAAAAAGTGTGTTCTCAAAACACTGCAAACTCAAAAGAGCTGGAATACGAGGAGGACTGGGGGGTGGGGGGGAGGTTGCTCTGCCTGTCTTTGTCCTTGGTATGTGGGAGGAGATGGGCATGTGTGTTTATCATAAATGCTGATTTCACTCACAGGTGCAGGGTTGTGGAAGATGGACACACACTCACTCACACTCACACACACACACACACACACACAAAACAAAGTTCTGAGCCACCTGCTGTGAAAGAATGAGGAGAAACAAGAAAACGTCAATAAAGGAGAGAGCACAATAGGGAAAAGGAGAAGAAAAGCTCTGGTTGAACTTCTTTTGGTGGGCCTCTGTCTCCCCTTTTCGAGGTGCACGCTTTTGCTTCCCAGCCTGCAGCTGTGCGCACAAGAAAAGGTGATGGCAAAGGAGAAAGGAGTCAAAACGAAAGTCGGCCCGATCGAAAGGTTCAAGCGCTGAGCAGGAAGAAAAAGTCTATTTTGCTCACCCTGATGTTCATTGGACTTTGGCCTTGGTATGGGATGGTGAGGAAGAACTCTGAGATCGGGGATTACCTCTTCACCTCCAGCTCTTTCCACTAGGATTGTTCTTGATTTCCCCATAGTTAAACTCTTCTGTTGTGTTGTTTTTGTTTTTCACTACAACACATGGCACTCTCATGTTTAATGCTAACCTGAGATATGAAATAATTAAAGTTTTTTTTTTTCCCCACACACATAATATTCACTGTCTGGGGGGAAAGTTAGGCCCTGAAGCTCAGTGTGTGCTATGACTCATTATAGTGTGTCATGGCCACTGTATGTTAAACTCTGCAGACCAGACCCTGAAAGAGTTGCCACATCAAGCTGGGTCTGAGGTCATGGTGCAGCAAAAGATTAGCATGTTCCTAGTGAACAACTAAAAGGGATTTTTATGCTCATAACTCAGAGCAGTTACACAGCACAGACATATGTGCCTCAACTGAGAACTATCGCTGACATATTTTTCAACACTTTTCATCTACATAAACTGTTGGATGTGTGCACAAAGGAAGTGACTTTAAATGTAGAAACAGAGAAACACAGTGAATCTAACAAAAGTTGTTCCTGGTGTGTGTGTGTGTGTGTGTGTGTGTGGGAGGGTGGGTTTAATTGTGTGGCCTTGAACTCTTTTGACAATGTGAACAGAAGAAACCAGGAGACTGGCGGCTTTGACTTTGCAGATAAAAGGCCAGTGTTTCCACCGTACGTTTACAGCCAGCAGTCCTACACCATAAACCTTTAGTGTAATAGTTGTTTTAAAACCAGAGTGATCTGAATGCTTTCTTCTCCCATGTTATAAAGTTGTGCAAAACCCTTATTGTGCAGTAAAGTCTCTAAATTACCCCTCTATCTGTTTTTGTCCACTGAGCAACATTAGTCAGCGTGTGTGTGTGCTGAAAACCTTGTGAAGTGTGTGGAAGACAGCCCAGCCATTTAGAACTTCACATGATAGATGTAAGCAAGCTCACCGCCGAAGTGTTTGCGTGACTGATGGAAATCCGCGGCAAGGCTGAAGCTGAGGTAAAGCTGGAGAACAGAGAAGTGTGCAGGTCTCTGAAGGTCTAGGGAAAGTGGCTGAATAGAAGGTAAGGTATACGGCGGGAGCTGTGTGACAAAACAGAGCAAACAGAGCAGCACATCCATGATCAATAAGCATCCATCAAGGCTATTGAATTCTGCTTTGGTGTTCTGAGGCACAGCCATGCCAGTGTTTTTGTGTTGTGTAAGGACACTGCCTTTCCATATGAGGCTGTCTCTCT
>JAOYMR010000001.1:6670548-6712666 GCA_025802075.1 Tenebrosternarchus preto | reverse complement strand
GGTGTTCTGAGGCACAGCCATGCCAGTGTTTTTGTGTTGTGTAAGGACACTGCCTTTCCATATGAGGCTGTCTCTCTGTCTCCTTCTCTCTCTCTCTCTCTCTCTCTCTCTCTCTCTCTCTCCTGGGGCTGTCTTATCTTTAGAGAGGGCGTTTGGTTAACCTTTGTCATGCAAACAAGGGCAAACTGCATCCATTCAGCCCAGCAAACCTGCGGACACTTCATTAATGAACAATTAGTGCTGTGTTCCCCTCCCATCACTCAGCAAACACAAGCAGGCATGCCATTCAGCAGGCTTATGCTCCTCCTTCAGAGGCTTTGACCTGCTGAAGTCATGGGTGTTCATTAACAAACACATCCATGTTCTACTGCATCTGAATGTTTGTCCCTACACGCATGTGCGTGTGTGCGTGCATGTGTGTGTGTGTGTGTGTGGGAGACAGATGTTCCCCTGACCTCACTGCAACCCCTCTCCATGTGGCTCCTCTTCCACAAATGTCACTAGGAAAACTCCACACATGCTTACCATGATACGTGACAAACTCTGAGTGACACGCAGACATCTGGAGACAAGATCTCTTAGGGACTTGATAACACTGCCAGTTTAACCACTACTATAAGAAGTCACAGAAATGTGCAGATACTTTGTAACTCTTATAGGGTGACGTACAAGAGAGCTTGTACGTTCAAGCCATGCAGTGTCAGACAAAAAAAAACCCTGAGGGTTACATAGAGAAAATGTTGGTTATGACAGTTTAAGAAGGCTATTGGCTGTTATAGCTGACAGCACATTAAATACAGTCCTTCTCTCATCTCTCTGGCAAGATGTTCTCAGACTAGGAAGGTCGATTTAACATGAAAGAAAGGACATGCAGGCAAAAGAAGAACAACTGGTGTGTGGAGGAAAGACCGTCTGCTTCCCTGCTGCATATTCAAGTCTGTCTCTCTCTCTCTCTCTTTCTGCCTCTCTCCTCTGTCCCTCCACCTCTTTCCCTCACTCTGTCTCTCTCTCCTCAGCTGTGTAACTTCTTTAAGAGCAGCATCACTTAAAGGTCAGCTGTGTCGGCGGCTGTGTGCTCAGGTTGCCAGCCGCCTCCGTGAGCCGAGGCGGAAGCTCCATCTGCTCCGCAGCAGGCGGCCAGCGAGGAGATGTGACAGGGGCATCGGTGGAGGACGAAGCCGCCTGAGCCCTGGCCAGAGCCCCGGATCACTCTTCGACCTTTCTGCCCTAAAATGCTGATGCGCTGAATAGCAATGGCCTTACTTTGATCCTCTTAATCTCAGAAGTTGCCGCAAAGTTATAGTGCACTTATGTCGTGTGTTTTGTGCAGACATAAAGGTATTAATAGGTACTACTCTTAAATATATAGTGAAAAGTTCACTGCAGTGAATGATGCAGATACAGCTTCTCGAGTGCTCTCACCTTCTCTCTCTCTCTCTCTCTCTCTCTTTCTCCCTCTGCCTCTTTCATGCACACATCTGACAGACGCATTAATCAAACACATTCTGCAACAAAAGGGTCTGTGACAATGCGAAACGTCCCTTTGTGTCGAAGGCAGCATGTGTCTTGTTTCTTTGTAACATCTCCAGCATCTCCTTCCCCCTTTGCTCCTTTGCTTACAAATCGACCCAACAGATTAGTCCCCTGCCCCCACTGAGCGCTGGCCTGTCTGGAGGGGGAATTTTATATTTGTCATCTACAGCATGAAAAACCTTCTAGCTCTGCATCCAAACAGGCTCTCAATCACTTCAGTGCCACCTTTATACCGTCCTTCCAAGACACACCAAATGCACACCAAAGTTTGGAAAAAAGTTGCTTCTGCATACTACTTTCACTAGCATACTACTCTTACTAGCATACTACTCTTACTAGCATCCATCGGGAAGAATGAAAAAGCTCAAAGACGTGCAAGAAACATGTCTCAGACTTTGGTTTGGAGAACTCGCTTGTCATCCATTTGCCACCCCAGGTTTATACAGGGTTGCCAGGTTGTTATGGATGACACTTTTCTCAAAAAAGGAATAAAACAAACACTCCGGCACAACCTGCCTGCTTCCTGAGTCGGTTGTGGCTCAGATGGCATTCCTCCTTACATCTTGTCCTTTTCTGTTCAAAAATGTTCAAAGTTCAAGAGAAGCTTTTCCTGCCTGTTACTAACCTGCAGTACAAACCCAGCAGTGGGTGATGGAGTTTTGCCTGTAAACACAGATGGAGAAAGTAAATACAGACAGGATATCTAACATGGTATGAAATCCACACACGTGTTTATTGTCCACACACACACACACACACACACACAGAACACCACCCACATGATTACATCAGTACACTCCATATTAGCACATCATTTTTCTACCACTAATAGTAGCCCTTGGTTCATGGAGAATATATAGAGAGGGTTTGTCTATGCAGCGCTCTCTTTGTGCATTAGCGACTTTGGAAAAAAACATGAACAGAACATATAAAGTACTGAGTGACTAAAAGTCTACCTCTAGTGCTTTTTGGGGGGGGGGGGAGCTGTAGAATTAAAAAGTACTGTAGTGTGTATTTAAATGGCAGATTACATAAGCATGCAAATAAACAGAACTTGAACTCTCTAGTTAAACTGCTGACACATGCACAAGAACGTTTTTAGTACCTGAGTACATTTAACCAAAAAACATGACCTTTATTAAACAAAAAACCCTTGTCATAAAATGTGCATTTTTGTTCTCTCACTCGTGACATCTTTCTCAGAAGGTTTGAAAGCATGGGAATTTCCTAAGAGAAATCCCAGCAGGCATGAAATAATAATGTGAAATAGAACTGAAGGGAATAATATGACTGTTCTGCCTTCCTCTAAAAGCTGGGTGGTATTAATGTAACCCCCCTGGCTGTGACAGGCAATGAGTGACATTGATCAGAGCTTTCATCCTCAGTTCTACATATGAACAAATCTGTCGACTCTATTCAAATTGTAAGGTTCCAGTCTAATGCAATGATTTGACTTGGCCCAGAAACGACAGAATATTGCCATGAGGGACCAAGTGATGTGACTGTTTAATTGTTCCGCATGTTGTGGTTAATACCAGCACAAGCTCTGTTTTAAGGCAGAGTGCATTCTTGTGAACTACATTCAGTGCAGGTACTCTTTTAGGTTGTGCAAAGTCACACACACATACACACACACACACACACACACACACAAACGGTAGCACCTGCGCAACCTCTACAGAGGGTTCTTTAAAAGAGAGCATGTGGGAAAGGAGGGGCATCAGGATAAAAGATCTAAACAGAGCAAAGACAGGATGCAACTTGTTCACAAGTAGTGTACAACTCCAAATCCAGTGCTTAGTTTCTTTCAAAGATTTCATGCATGTGCACACACCACACACACACACACCACACGCACACACATACACACACGCGCACTTGCCTTGTCAGTCAAATTTCAATTTTAGGCTGAACAAGGGAAAAACCCCTCCCTGGAGTACTTAATTAGTTATCTGCACGCTTAAGGTGATGGAATTCGGGGGATTTCTAAGCAGAAGAGAAAAGGTGACCCAGACCAGTAGGACAGTAGAAAATAACACCTTCTCCACTCATTCAGGCTTCAGTAGACTTAAAACTGAATTACCACAATTACAATTATTCTTGCAAGTTTTACAGTATTTGGGTCACTTGTCATTAGTGTGATATAATCTGCTGAATGGATTCTCAGATAAAAGTTCGACCCACGGCCATCACTTTGAGGAATCTGTTGACCATTACCTGTAAATCATTCAAAGGAAGCACAGGTAAGTCTGAATGCTGAAGGAGAGAGGTCCTTGCTGTCGAACTCCAGTGCTGCAAGGAACAGATGTTGATAACACTGGGAAATGGTTATTAAGAGCAGGAGGCTGCACAGGAGACACAGGGTAAACGGCAAGTTTCAAAGAATAAAATTACGCAAGATGAATATACCCTAAATCCAAAATGTTGCAACACGATCATGACAATGTTTTTAACTGCATTTTCTTTTACTTCAGGTTTTATGCCTACGGGGAATATTTCACTTGTTTGTTTCACTATGTGATATCTGCCCGGCACAACCCTAACCCTAACCAAGTTAAATCAAGTTACTGAAGCCTGCTGCTCATTCTACCATGGTTTTGTCTGGACCTTGATTTAATTAAGCCAAGACACACCAACCTAAACATTAGTGTGCTGACTATGTGCGGAAATCGAGGAAGGAGATAAAGTAAAACATGTACTGATCTAACCAGACTGCCTCACCTCACCTCAAACGCTTAAGCTTTCTACACGAGGCACTGTTGCCCAGAACATGGCTGGCTCTGCTCAACTACAGGTAGACTTCATTTCCTCTTAAGATTTTTAATTCCCCAACTCTTTTCTTGATGACATGAAGCAAATAAAACTGTTGCTGTGATGTCCAGCAATTTCACTGTACTACACAGATACAGATTAAAGAGTTTACTAATACTGCTCTCACAGCCTGAGAAAGGACAGTCACATATGGGATGTGCTGAAGAAAAACCACACAGATGAGCAACAGACACTCACATTTTTTGAACCTCCTTAATTAATAAAAAGGCAAAGTAACAATCTGTATTTACTTTCCTCTTGCCTGAGCAATGGTCTTCCTTTATTGCTTTCAGAAGAAGTGACATTGCTCCTGTAGCCCTGCCATCCGGCATGGTTTAGCAGGAATTGAATGCCAAGTTGTACAGAGTTAATAAAATTCCCCAGGAGTGATGGAACATCAGCTCCAGGTGTGTTGGGATTCGTTTTTAACTGCAGACTGCAGGAGAGCAGATCCAGCAATAGGGATGACCTCTGCCTTTGTAGGCCCTTCGTAAATCTCAGCCAGGCCCGGACTTCCTCCTGGCCAGTGCGAACGCTCTGCTGCAGTGCTATTCCCCCGGCACTTTCTGAGTAAGGCTTCATTCGATTTCCCAACCAGGAGAGGAAGAGGACTCATAAATCTAATGAAAAGGTGCCCTCAGCAGATTCCACCTGCTGCAAGTGAGCAGAATGCAGGATGTCCGTAAAGCCCATGTGCAAGATGCATGTAGTACAGCAAAACTCGAGCCCCAGGCCTCACACACTCACGTGAGTTTTGCCAGCATCCAAAGCGTTACATTGTAGACGTTCATGCAGTGACCCCTCCCCCCTCCCCCTTAAAAAAAGCTACTTGCCCTGTGTAATCATAAAGCTGAACAAAACCTAACCACACCTGCTTTATTTTAGCCTGCAGCTCCAGTCCGCTGCCAGGCGGGAAGCGCAGCGGCATCTTTGAAGTGCTCGACGCCTGTCGTGGCTCTCTAACCCAGCTTATCCTCACTGACAGAACGTTACAGGGGTAGTTTATGAGCGGCCATTAAACCTTCATGCTTGTAAAAGAGCTGTGCCGCGATATTGGATTAGCGCCAAGCCAGGAGAGGAACGCCTTCACCGTCCCGGAGAATCTGAGCTGCTCCAGAGGCACAACGAGCTTTTGTTGAGCTGTCAGGAGGGAATTTAAGACGAGCGATGATGAGCTACCCAAATATTTGGTAGAATCGCTTTTTTCAACACGTTCATTTTCTGTGTGTCACCCACCCACCACCCCACCCGGCTGTATCTGCTTGCATTCTTTGAATCTCTCAGAGAGGTTTTCATATGTGCGTGAGTCTGGGCAGGCTGCGCGAGCTATAAATGAGGCTGCTGCAATATATCAGCACACTATTTTCACTGACATTTGTGTTTCCTATAAGTTTGTCTCTTCATTCTCTGAAAGTGATAGAAAAAGGCAACTTTTTTTTTTTTTTAAGATTTACATAAACTCTTCTCCCAGTGTAATCAGAATTAGACAACCTGAACTGCATCTGAAAAATAATCTCTTGGATCAGAAACAATGAATACATGGCCAAAATTATCCCAGGCACAAGAAGCTTTACACCCTAGTTCATATATATTATGTGCAAGATTTATTTTCTTCAAAAAAAATGCGTTTGAATGAAATTGTTACACAAATAAAGAAAGAAAAATGGTCAGTTGAGTGGTGTGCTGAAATAATTTTGTAAGGATAAAATCTGCCTTAATGAATGACATGCTTGTTTTCAAACCCTTGATCACAATATACTCCTAGGTTTAACTTACACTGTTATTTAACTACTGAAGATGCATTTCTGCCTCACTTCATTATGGGCCTGTCATTCATATTCTGGTGACGACATTTTCATCAGCTTCCAACGTTTAATGTGGTAGCCCTGTTTATGAAGAATTTTCTTTTCTCTCAGTCTGGTGCCCAAGATGGAATAATTAGTAGGGGCACATGTAAAACACTAAGCTGTCTAGCAGGACTCAAGTCTCTACCCAAGGTTATATGACCTGTACTTGCTGTCCGCTCCACCACATGAAAAGCAATCTACAAGTTTTGCTAAGACTTCACACTGCTGCCCTCTTGTGGTCAAGTAGGGAAATGCATTTACACATTTCAGCCTAGACTCATACATGTGACCCCAGTATGTATGAACCTATGAATACTCACTGGATAAAGCACTTTAAACCAATGCATTGCCAGAATAATTATTAATTCTATATTACATAGCATACTCAAACTAGGATTTTGAGTCTTAATCCTCTTCTTCCCTGAGCAAAATGACTATGACAAGGAGTTGCTACATACTCATGTTATATACTAAATGTGCCTTGTGTTGTGGAGTGGAAGTGTGGTCTTATGTGGTAGCATCCTTATCACAGTGTTTTGGTCAGAAGCACCAGATAGGTGAATATTTCTCTTCCCACTGACATACAGAAGTAGGAGGCATCATCTCCCTCACTTCTCCAGTGGGCCAAAGAGCCCTGCTTGAAGTTTGGCTTGCCGAGGCAGGTCTCTGCTCACCTCTGCTTGGCACATCAGACACAGTTTGACATACACACACACAAAAAAAAACATCATCAAAAGTTTAATGATAACTGTAACACTGTTCTTCAAATAAAGGCTCTACTAAAATCAGAAATGTGGGCAGGCAATTGATGTTAGAGGGTAAAGAGACTTACAAGGTAACATACCACACAGATTTACCACAAAGTAAACACTCTGTTGTGTAACTGAGGTTTTACGAACCATGCAGCCTGTGCTTACAAGGAGAAAAAACTGCAATATATTTTTAACGTAAACTAGCATAACTACATAACCTTTAGTTAGGCTGATGACAGCTTGTCATCAGAACTAGGGCCTATGTAATTGCTTACATTACTGCAAATAACATTCCTTCCCTGAAACGTTTTCAGTTTTTTTTCTGATTTCTTTCATCATGTTTTGTTTCAGTTATTTTCTGTAGCACATCTTATTACTGTTATTTTAACGTTTACAAGTATGACAACTGGGTTACAATTATGACAACTGATTGCGTTACCTCGCTTGTGACGTCACGCTATTCACGTAGGAGAACCACAGCGTTTGCTCTGCGTAAAGCACGCGGTTTTCGTCAGTTTGCTAATTCAGTTTCGCTCCACCAGAACAGAACAGCTCCACCCACCCCTGCGTTCCCGTTGATCGCCATGCTCTTCCAAAGCAGCACCTTTATACCGATTCTTTTAGCCTCCTTTCTGGTCGTAGGGGGCCTGACTGCACCTTTCATCAACAAGTATGAATGCTACCTAGCACTATAAAAAAATCAGAATTATTCAAACATGACATAACCATAGTGCATCTTCTTGTCAGAAAACAAAAAATAGTTTTAAAATCGGCTGCGTATAAACTCAAAAGATCATATCTGAGTGTGCTTTATAATTTTTTCAATATATATTTATGCGTCTGTCATTTAGGGAAAGCGCACAACTGGAGCTCCTATTTGATCCAGATCCCGTTAAAAATCACCTTACTCTCATAGACGGTATGTATTTGAGTACATATCCTATCAGTTCGTTAATCAGTCGCAGTTAGCTAGACAGCAAAATTTTTTAACGCCTACAGCTGTCATATATTACCAGCAAGAAGAGACGCAGATTTAGCTCTATATCCGTGCATGAATACGTCATTATGTTAAACTAATTTAACAAGGAGAAACTGGCACCACATTGATGGGTATTGATGGGTATTGCCCTGACATGAAATATGGTACACACACACACACACACACACACACACACACACACACACACACACACACACACACACACACACACACACACACACACTGTAGTCTCTAACGTCATCAACAGCCTACTCATGTACTCCAGAATCGTTCAGGAGATGGCAGTATATCCAAACAAGTTTTCACAACACAAACATTTTTGTTGGTGGTCTGGATTTTCTGGTTAATCAACTGGAGGCAAAATCCAATAAAACCAGACGGATTACAACACGCAGTATGCTTATACGGCAATCTACAAAACTCTTCTTTACAAAAAATCCCACTGACTGTCAGTAAGAAACCAATTTATGTCCCTAATCGCTTTTCTGAGGTTTAATAAGTGCACTAAAGCAATAGCATGTACTGTGTTTCAGATTATGGAGTGATACCAGTTCCACCTCATGTTCCACCTTATCTTGTACATGGGCAAAGCACCTACCAGCCTGACTTGGAGGAAGAGTACTTTTAGTTACTTAAAGA
The DNA here is from genome assembly GCA_025802075.1 of Tenebrosternarchus preto. Classification (NCBI taxonomy): domain Eukaryota; kingdom Metazoa; phylum Chordata; class Actinopteri; order Gymnotiformes; family Apteronotidae; genus Tenebrosternarchus; species Tenebrosternarchus preto. The sequence goes on along the minus strand of JAOYMR010000001.1, from coordinate 6,704,084 downwards.
CACTCCAAAGTTGTGTTCTGATGTAATTCTAAAGTAACTAAGCTTGAGTAAATGACATAAATAAAACTCTTAAAGAAAAAAAAAAAAACACTTTGTATGTGAAAAATATTTGTCCAACCAAGCTTGATTATTTTTTACTTTTTTATTCATAGACATCTTCCTTTTTTGTTTCATTCTGCACTGCGCTCTGATAGCCACATAATTCTGTGCAATTTAAACAGGGCTGTAATAAATGCTGCTATAATTAGAGTTGGTTTATCAATCCTGCACATCTGTACCTAATGAAAACTTTAGGTTCTACTATTCCATTTGTAAAAACAAACAAAAAAACAAGCAAACTAAATGAGGTAACTAAACACAGGCTTTGCACAGCTGCACATCTTCAGGCAAATCAGTAGTTTGGATGTTAGATCCAGCTCATTTGGAGCTTCTGAAACTGGGGCAAAGGGAAAGAATCTCTTCCATTTGGAAAGGAATTGGCAGATATGTGCATCATTTTCCTGAGCATCTCAAATAAACGATGTTGCCATGGCTGCGGGGATGAAAGGTGCATATGGTCTCCTCCTGTCTCCTGGGCAGGTTCGGGTGTGGTTGTTCAGCACCCTCCAGACTCAGGGTCCGCATGGCATTCTGCTGCTGGATCTAACAGAGCTGCAGTGACTGTGGTCATGGGGAAGAGGATCCTTTTTCAGTGGAACTCTCTTAACCATTGTTCACTGTTGATTTGTGGAGCGTCTGACACGCTAGCAGAAAAAATGTGCCTCTAAATAATGAAAACACAACTGATAATTTTTTTTCAAGGAAACACAATAACAACCCAACAGTGTAGACTGGGTGTAGACTGTGAGAAAATACACACAACCCCACAATAGATATGACTGTACAGTGTCTCTCCTGGGGTTAATTTCTGGGGGGGAGGGTGGAGTACACCTTGCTTTGTTGATAACCTGTAATTCATGAATCAAGCAGAAAGCCATGATAAATGAGAGAAATGCCATGTTTGGGTCCAGTGGGAGAGGTCTTTATTGCTACTGTGAAATTGATTGGAAATACCAGACAGTAGCAGACTGTTACATTGTTCCAAGATATCCTTAACAGATGAGGAATGGATTATGGAACTGAAGGATTCCGAGCTGTTTCTAAGGGCAACTTGAAGCATTGCTGTCCTGCAGGCTTGAGATGGAGATGGGTCACCAACATGAAAAAAATAAGGTGGTGTTATATTGCTGAAGCACATTTAGTGGCTATTAATAGACCCAGAGGTCAGTGTGTGATCAGTAACAGAACTGAGCAGGAGTATAGCTGTAGTATAGCAGGAGTATAGCTGCTGCCATCTTTCCTCAGACAAGGCTGCTAAAATCCAAAGGTTTGGTAAATATAACTCTGCCACATTGTCCAGCTGGAAACTCAAAATATGTGAGTGCAAGGAATAAAAAAGATGGAGGTTTTGAAATCATCTTTTGCTAAAAAAATATTTTGATTGCTTGGACCTTCTAAGGGTGTAATGATTTTAATACAACATTTTAATACGGAAGTATGTAAAAATTTGACACTATCACTAGCTTGCAATAGCGCTCTTAGCTGCAACATAAGATGATATTTTGCACATACTATTGAGGATTTCTACAATCGAATATACAGTCTGTGTAGATAACATGTGAAATAACTTGAACTCAGAATCGAAAATTGTATTGTAAAACTGTGTATCATTACACCCCTATTTCAGGTCTTTATCATCAATGGTAAAGAAGGTTTACAGACTATTAAAATGCATGGCTGATTCAATGAACATTTTCTGAAACACCTTCTGAATTGAAAGATCCCAGAGCATTTTTAATGTATCAGTATCCAGGAAACAAATCTGTTACAAACAAATCTATTGTTGGTGATTTACTCTCCTGTTTCAGCTGACAGTTCATAGAACAATACATTGTGTTACAGATAACCATCATTAAGATGTTATAATCATAACAAGATCATAAGATGTTATAATCATAACAAGAATCATAATTTAAGAATCATCATTTAAAACCAAGAGACTGCAAACATCCTCTTAGCTCCTGGAATATTCACACCAGAATAAAATCATACCTCAGACTGGTACCTGTTCTAAAACCATTCCCTTACACACCGCATGGTGATCAATAATTCAATTAATACAATTTTTGAAGAAAAACAATAGTTAGAATTATGATAGAAAAAGAGGCACTATAGGAAAGACAGTGATGACTCTCTGTGATCTGTGCTTCCCAGACATAGTTAGTCTTCATGTAGGAGTGCAATGGCCTTAACCAATATCTCACTCAGTTCTGTAGACATTTTGGATCTAACAGTTACTCTGCAGAATCTTCAGTCATTGTGGGATATTCACACATTCACAGCTGGACCAGCAAAATAATCGAGGCAGTCTTTTTTTTTTTTTTTTTTTAACGGTCAGCATAGTTGATACTACGGGACTACAGGGTCAAACTAGGTCAGAATGGCAACACTAAACCTTGCTGATTTTGCTGAATGTGTATCTGAAGAGGTGTTTGCAAATGTCTTACATCACAGAGTGAATAAACCTAATATTTCACCTCTTTTGAGACACACTAAAATGGCGGGGACCTCGTTGTTCAGAAGCTAGAGTGGGAGATATCTATACTGCAAGCTTAGCATCTTAGAGTCTAGAACACTGGAATACTGCAGAGGGTAAGACATCAGATGTTGAAGTGAGAAGGCTTCTGGGTCGATCCTTCAACAATGCTCAAAGTCAGTTACCTTTTCTGGTACTATTCCACTTCAGAATGGCAATATTTGCTTTTTTTAAGTGGGAATCTGAGAACTGGCAAAGACTTTCATATATTCCATCGACAGCCATCTCCTGTCCTTCTTAGTCCAAACAGAGTTGACTGTTTCTGTGGCTTCATTAATATCTTAACGAAGCCTGGGTCATGAAAGGTCACTCCCATTCATCTGAAATCAGCCCGGATCAGTGGTTCTTTGAAATCTCCAAGGTCAGTAGTAGCCAGACAGCGAAGATCGTGTGTCTCTTCTGCGTGCAGGAAGGGATGCAAGTATTTCTGCATGGCTAGGTGAGTGTTTGAGTGAGATAAGTTTCCTGTTAGTGTGTCCCCAACCAGGCACCATACAAATGTCAACCTCCATTCTTAGGTCCCTATTTATGGTTCACTCCTTCTGCTCTAAAGTGTCTACAAAGCAGAAAACACTCTGTATGTGTTGCTCCTCTTCTTTTTAGTCTGGTATAGTCGTGTTCTGATTAACATCTGTCCATCATGCAACATAGGGATATGTTATGCCTTACTATACATCTATACACAGGCTCTGGAAGGGTCTGGGTGAGAATTATTCCAAATAAATGTCCTCTGTAGGGCATGAGAACTCCACAAACTCTTTGTAATACAGCTGGAATGCTTTCCTATGAAAGAAGAGAACATTAAATCAAGAGCAAAATCATGTCTGTGTGCAAAGCTCTCCCTACTTCCTTGTGCCTACGGAAGAGGTTTCTATCATTCTAGATAGCGTTTATAGACACAGTAGTGCATACAGATAGAATATACAGCAGACAGATTAGGTGATAAGGTGATAAATTGGATAAAGGTGATAAATTGGATAAAGGAACCTGACTGCAATATCACTACACACTCTCTATATAATGCTTATATAGTTTTAATCACAGTACAAATGAGAGAGTTCTTCAATACACACCCCACAGCTTCCGCAAGATGCTTAGTGGAATTTTCAGACACAAAGACGTGACAGGCAAATCTGTGATCGGCTGGGTGTTTCGTGATGAAGCCAAAGTATCTGTGGAAAAATGAGAATGGAAGTCACCCGTTCATGTGTCAGTCTGTGCCTGGATGTGTAAAAAATGCCTTTTTATCGATGGGGTGTCAGACATGTTTTGTTTACTTGTTGTTCTTGGGATGGTAGCCACAGAATGAAATGTTCTTCAGCTGGAAGAAGTGATTGCACTCACTATTCTGTAAATGTATAGAAATGTTTGATTCAAGAGCTGGTATATATATATATATATATATATGAAGAAAAACAGACAAACAAGGCAGCCACAGCTTCAAGGCAGTCACTATTAAACAAAGTGGAAATAGAGTTGAAATGACACTGTTGGCCTGTACTGCTTCCTGTACAAGCACTGTTTAAGATAATCATCACTAACAAATGCACAGGCATAATCTATTTGCTATTTCTATGCTTGTGTTATATCCTTAATAAAACCCTACTTCTACTTCTATGTTTTTGGTCTTGTCCTTAATATAAGGTCTAAACGCTCCTTTATCTCCACCTGCATAATGCTGAACTAGTAGAAATCTGGCTAGGAGAGCCCAAGCTTTCTGTGCGAAGCACTTTCACAAGAATGTTGCTTCACCATGAGTCTCACAATATGAATCATCATGCTGCCACCTGAAAATAACCACTAGAGGGCACTGCTCAAGTACTTCTCAACCATAGTACTAAAAATGGATATGTAATCCTTCAGTTCTAAAACCTTCATAAGATATATTTTACGGGATATATTGTATATTCACTCTCTATATCTTACATTTACTTTACATCCAAAAGGAATGTAAGGCTTTATGTGTGCAACATGTAAGAAATAAGTGTGTGGGTGTATGTGTGTGTGTGTGTGTGTGTGTGTGTTCTCACTCTGTCATAGGCTGCGTAGTCATCATGCACCACAAGCTTCACTCCTTTCACACTGATTTCCAGTGTACACGATGGGGGTGGGTTATACTGCAGAGTCATCCTCCTATTGGTTGCAATCTGCAGTTATGAAACACATACACACATATGTTCAGAGTAATGGAAAGGGCTTATGTTTTATATTCATTTCAGCACTGGAAAATGTGCAATTTTGTTTACTGCTGCAAATGTTTCTGCTAGTCATTCTGGCAGTATTAAATACACAACATATCACAGGACGGACCCTTCCTTCTGGGTGTTTTTTAAACAAACAAACAAATCTATTCCAAAATGCAAAAAATGAAACCACAAAATAAAAACCATTAAAACCATGAAAAAACCTCCTTGCTGTGGATGCCACACAAACCTTCTGCATAGCGGCACAGAGCACATCGTTCCCTTTGTGATAGGGAACTTGAACGGAGCCCAGAAACTTCATCCTGTATCTCTCCAGCCAGTCAGCACTTCTCACTAATCACAGAGAGCAAACAAATACATGGAAGTGATTGCAATGATAAAGGAAATTCCAGCTGTTATGGACATACTCATTTCCAGATTTACGGTCAGCGGTGTGTTCATTTGTGTCACAGCAATTACTAGCAGGATATTTTCTACGCTGTTTAAACTGGAAAGTGCTTCACGTGCCAAATGTCTCAGACTGTCAAGGGACAATCTGGAGCACCTCCAGTATTCTAAACGCACCGTACAGCAGATCAGTACTGATGAAGTCTGAAGGTTACCTTTAATCTTCTCTGGCTCCTTGGTCACTTCGATAGCGTAGTATGCGGGGAAGATTCCTCGCGCTCCTGTCCGCATGTTGTATCCTTCATACCAGTAATCCTCAGCCTGATCCTCTACCAGCAAGGGGTCGTCCACGTCCAGCTCCAACTCATCTTCATGCCGAGGGACAAACCTGCCACCAGGACGAGACAGATGCAGCACAGGCAGACGGCAGTCACAGAGCTGCAGTCCCGTCTTACTGGGATGAGGCATAAACTACAGCTCAGTATTTTAGGTCACACGCTACAGCAAAAAGTAGAAGGACAGAGAATCTTCATGTCTGAAACCTGCATGTCTGGGACTATTTTACCATATCCTCATAGTAAAGTGTTCTGAATTCATTATGTGCTATTTATTATCATTGCTGTGTATTTGTATATAATATTTTAAAAGAGGACCGGCTGACCTATAGTTATACAGCCATTGGCAATTTGAGAGATGCCTTTTATAGATTATATAGGTGTAAAAACCCCATCATATTAACTTATTTATCCAATACAATTATTTGGTTTTATAGGGAATAGCATGAATTAACAATGTTGGCACCATCATTACTGGCTGTAAAGTTACTGTCTTTCGCAAATGATATCTGATACAGGTGGAACAGACCAGGCTCCATGTGTTCATGGTCTTGCACACATATTGTATTGTATTATATACATATTATATATATTATAAATTATTATAGTAAAATATCCATCAGAGGCCGCTCTCTCAGCACAGCTCCAGATGTGCTCGTGTGCCGTGGGTGTGTGTACCTGCCGTGGTTATCTTACCTGTACACCGCCCTGTGGCTCTGCTCTCTCTCTTCCCCATTAATGACACAAGAGAACAAACCAAAGGACTCCGCACCTGAAATGGGTCACGAAAAGACGAAGCAAAAGTCAAGAAATGGTACCTTATACCGAACAGCACAGTAGTGTAAACAGTTGGGAGACATCAAGATCATACTTTCCTCTACTGTTCAAGATAAATACTCACTGAGGTCAACACAAACAACAGATAAAATGGCAACAAGAGGTAACAGGTAACTTAAAAAAACAACAACAACAACTGCTTGCTTTGCCATCACATTGGCTGAGGAGGAAATACAGACAAAAGGTCTGCTCCAGTTTAGAAACAAAACAAAACAAGATATTTTCTGAAAAGTGAATCTTAAACAAAACCACTATGGAAGAAACTTTTTTGACATTTTAGCTGTGAATCCACCTGAACAATACTTTTAAAACAAGTTAGAAAACTCGGTTTGTGTTCACATATAAACATGCCATGATATATTAGCAGATTAGCTTCAATTATGAAGACTAATTAGCAAGAATATTTTTCATCCAATATTTTGTGAATATCATGATAAAAATAAATCTAGGTGGTGGCTGTATATAGCGAATTATTATCTTAGATTGTAATAAATACCCTGTGTCAAACCATCAGAGTTTTACCCAGTCCTCTCACTTCATACTAAAAACCATTATAGATTTAACTATTTTAAATATGTTTAGCTTTTCTTGTGTAATTAAAGAAAACTCATGCACACATATAAGGCATAACAGGGCCTAGGAAACATGTAAAGGCACCACTCCTGTCTTTATTCCTACTCAGAACTGAATAATTCAGCCACACCTTATGCACCACATTACAACAGGGCCCCCTCAATTAAACACAATGAACCGAATCTTTAATCAGCGATTCCCAAATGACAGTAAAATACATCCATTTGACAGCTGACTGTAATTCAATATAATGCAAGCTAATGTGCAGCCAAGAAGAGGGATAAGAGCCTCATCTCTTCAGTCCTAGGATATGCCAGTATATCAGATGTTTATTACAATATAAATAATAGCACTCTATTGTGTCATGGCTGTTGGACTGCACTGAAGCCTATTTGCCGTTATTGTCTTGATATTGATTTGCACTGATATGTTTACAGTTCTAATATTGGGTTTGCCTGCAGATTCTGCAGAAGTTCTGACTTCAGCCAAAAGGGCACAGAGGACAGGGTTCGTAGAGAGATGCGAAGTAGTTTCCTGATGCATCATACATGGTAGCTGTGTGAGCATTTAATCCCAGTCTGTACTCTACTGTATCTTTGGACTAAACCTTGTTTAAAACCTTGTTTAAAACACAAAGCATTAGCTTCACAATGCCCAAAGCATTAGTGCAACACAATGCCTAAAGTAACAGAACCTACTAGAAGAGCGTGAGCGGCCGTTCATGAAGACGTTGAGGAACTTTCTAGAAAACTGCATATCTGCCTCTGGAGTGGAGTCTTCTGATAGGCAGGCAGTGGCTTCCCGCCTGACCCCGCCCACTCTTGCCCCTTCCACTTCCTCATCGTCATCCTCCTCAAATTCCTCCCCCAGCGCTGACTCATATGGCGACGAGACACAGTTATCGTACACCGTGGCCGAATCGCTGTCGTCGCTGTAGCCATGGTAACACTGCCGCAAACTCACCAGCTCAAGCTGAGCTCCCTCGTCCACTACTAGCGTGTATTTGACTGAGTCATATGAGAGCCCACTCACTTCCGAGCTGCTCATGGAAGTCCGGGACATGCCAGAGGGTCTGTAGCCCCGCAAAAAGCTATCGTCCTGGGCACGGGCTTCACCGGCTCCCCCTTCCCCATAACCAAGCTCATCCTCTGCGGTTTGTCCGCTAGCCCCTCTGCTGCTGAGGTCCAGCATTGCAGATGCTGCCATGCAGGAGGCGTAGGAGGGAGGAGGCAGCTCCTCCTCTGCTTCGCTGATGGCCGGGTTCATCTGGTCGTACAGTGGAGGCTGGTAGGGCGGTGGTCCCTCGTTGTCAGAGCTGACAGACATGCGGCCATGCTCCCCGTTCTGGGTCAGCGTTGGAGGTCTGTCCTGCTCCAAAGCCTCTGAGCTGCGTTGGACTGGTGTCAGGTAGATCTCCTCTGTGGGCTCTAGACGCACATCTGTATGGTAGCGAATCCGGTCGCGGTGCCCCGCCTCCCCTGCTACACTGGCCTTGGTGGGTGGGGCTGAAGGTGGAGCAGGGGGATGGGCAGGGGCGTGGGTCGGCTTGGAAGAAGGGCGTCTGTTGGGTGTGTCCGTCGAAGTGCCGCGGTCTTTGGTCTGGGCCCCGCCTGTGCTGCCACTGTGGTGAACCTTGTCCTCGTCACTCAGGCAGCTGTGCTCATGAGGTGGCGTGAGATCACCTGAACACACACACACACACACATGTAAACACATGCACAAATACATAAATCTGCTACAAAACATGCCACAATATGAAAAAGAGATATTACAAAAAAATCCTATTCTCTATTCTCTAAGGGGAAAAAAAGTCTCTTCCAAATATGAATTAATGATTGTGTCATTATTCAACATTCAAGAAATGAGTCTGGCATTGATTACACCACTCCACCATCTGAGAGGGTGGCGGTTGCCAAATACGCTAGTAACACCATACTAGTCTCACACGTCCTTATACAAACAAGGTCATGGTACCACATAGCACAATATTATAGGACCATATCCACTGCGCTTGGTGGAAGTTCCTACTATGAATGACTGCCCTGGACGCCAAATACACTACACACACACACACAAAACACACATTTTCTAACAATTCCAACTATAGCGAAGAGGCACCAGACTGAAAAATGACTGAACCCACTGAACTAGTCAGATGACCCTGACATGCGCATTCCTCAAACAACTGTTCCTCTTCCTGGCCATTCCTGGTCTTCCTTTGATCATCAACCCTTGAGGTCTGCACCTGTCTAAGCCGTCTAACGCTTGCTTATATCTGCCTGCAGCCATTCCCACCATTCCCAGTAAGCCTACAAAAGTCTGGCCAGTCCGTAGCTGTTATGATGGCTTTTGTAAATGAGAGACACGGTGCTGATTCACCAGAGCTCTGCTTTGTCAGCCCACTGTGGATGCCTTTCTATTGTCCCTGAAATAACTGGGAAGGGCACTGTGTAGCAGGCAGGGGCATTGCTAGGTAAAGAACTGATTCCAGACACCTGTTTTTGTTTTTTTTTTCTTCCTTTGGCCTATTATTTCTTTAGCCCCACCCTAACAGTAGGTTGATGGATAAAGGTGGACACGTTAAGATCTGCTTGTTGTGTTAATTTTCCGTGTTTATACCATTTGCCTTGTCAGCCATGGATGATCAAACTGGTTACGTTTTCCCTCCCTCTGGCCCCACCTGTGTTCTCCTGGTTCCTTCTGGTGGTGTTGTCAGAGAGTAGCTCACCCACCAAATCCTCTTACACCTTCACACTACGTCTTTATCACTTACCATTGAACAGAACAGTATTTTCCACCATGTGCGCAAAATATGGATAAAAATATCCAGTTGGAGTGGTGTCTACACCTTTAAGAACCTACATCAGTGAACAGATGTAGCATTCCATGTCTAGCTGCTACTTGTAGTCCAGAACAGCACTGATGACATCACTTCCACCTATATTTAACTATCAGTGGGTTCTTGTTCTCATACCAGGGTTGCATTGCCTCCAGCTCCACATCACAGTCCTGCACTGCATTGTATCCAGAGCAAAACAGTCTGAAGTATGTATGCTGATGCATGGTAAACATTGAAAAGCTATGCAGTTATTAGGTTTGGGCTAATGGTACAACAAACACTGAATCCTAATGATGGCTTAGTAACCATTAAAGTTTAATGATAAGGTGGAGGAACGAGCATCAAGTGGTAAAGAGAAATCGGACGGCAGGCAGCAAACTCACCTGTTTTGAGAGGGGAGGAGGAACGTGAAACCTTCTCCTGCCAGCTGTACTTTTTCGCCAGTGAGTTGTTGTTCAGAGTGTCCTGTGGATAAGAGAGAGTGATCAGGGGTGAGCCGAGAGCAAAACACAATGAGTGTGTTTGTGTGTGTGTGTGTGTGTCTGTGCGTGTGGGACAGAGAGAGAGAGAGAGAGAGAGAGAGAGAGAGAGAGAGAGAGAATGCATGAGAAGCAGATAATTAGGAGTAAATGAGGGCCGAAACAGAAATGCGAGAGAGAAGTAAACAAAAAAAGACAGAGAGAGAGAGAAATGGGGAGAGAGGACAGAAAGTAAACCAGCAGTACCGAGCGAAAGGTAGCTAGATTGAAAGAAATGCGAGAAAGTTCTCGTGTGTTGGAGTTCAGATTAGGACGACTGTTGTTACACACACATAAACCAGAGTCTGTATGCATTGAGCAGGAGGCTTTTGTCTGTGCTGCGTGCAGAGCATGTGAAAGCAGCCTGAGTTCTTTTCTCCTTCTTTCTCTCTCTCTCTTGCTTGCCTGTCACCCCATCCCCTGCCCCTCTCTCACACGTCTTCACACCCACAACAGAGGCACAATTGTTGACTCCTTTGGACCACATACGCTCACTCTGCCCCCATAGACCATCTCAAGTCTAATTTCCCACCCATTTCTCCATGTAAACACTACATCATAATAATAACTGTTCCATATACCTCCAGTGTATCTCCATTCTCCAGCAACATTCTCCACCCTCCAGCTAGACTATACAGCCTCTATCTACACATGCCAGAATACAGTGACTATAAAATTAATGCAATCACCATTTTCCCTCAGTTCATTGTTCTTGTTTCATGTATTTATTGTTTGAATTCATTTAGGCTGTATAGTTATATGCTCACATACTTGTTTCTGCCACATTTAGAATCTTGCACTGTATATACTTTCAACCCAGTGTCCAGTGCTCCCTGCATCTCTACATATGTCTCTGAGTGCACATAATGATTCCACACAAACCAGGTGCGACAGCTAGGATGAGGATTTCATGGCAACTGCAGTGTGTGAGTGAGTGAATGTGTGTGTGTGTGTATGTGTGTGTGTGTGGTTTGACAAATCCTGTCTTTAGGCCCCTCCTTCCACTGAGCTGACTCACTCTCATTGATGCCAGTGGTGATGAAGACAATGGTCCATCCCCATGGCAACAGAGTCTTTGACATTGCTAAGCAAGTTACGTGGGTGTGTGACATAGAAGAAAATATGGTATCCAAGGCTTTAGACAAAGAGACACATATACATGTGCAACAACACACACAGGTTACAGGTGTGCTACTTAACAGCCACGTTAAACCTTTTCTCTTCTTTCTTTTTCATTTTAGAGTATCTGATCTGCAGTATTTCACATTTGTGAATATGATGTCCTTTTCTAGAGTAGAGGAGTTTACAGCTGTGTGTATGTGTGTATGTCTATGTACATTAAAGTAAAAGGGGAAATGTTTACATTTGATATCAGAATATGCTCTATTCATATTTTAAATGTATCAGCATGCAATAAATAACTACCATATTAGCATGTATTACTAGCATATTAGCATGTATTACTAGCATATTTCATTTATTTCAAATCAACATGTAATGTGTTTCAGTGGTATCTAAATCATCCATCTAAATCTAAAACATTTGCAACACACTGAGACACTTCCATAAGGAAGGAGTGGGTGGTGTCATCATCGTGATCATCAACATCTTCACTTTCGTGAGCGTTATCAACCCTCAGGTTTTGCTCTACAACTGCTGGAGCTCTGTGTTTTTCTACAGTATTCCCTGTCCCACCACATCCTAAAGCTGAACTAGGCTGTACTTAATCCAGTCTGTCTTCTCTATCTTCCAGTCCTTAATGAGTCTGATATTGTTATGCAATTCCAAATTAGCAACATAAACCCTGGCGAAAAGCCAACGGATCCTAAATGACATCAGCCGAGTACAAACAGACGACACTCTGTTGCATCTCCTGCAATGGAAAACAAGAATAACCATTGTGTGTATGTGTGTGTGTGTGTGTGTGTCGCTAAAATGGTTTGTCTTGTCACACTACAGTCACAAGGTGTGAAGTCTCATCTCTATAATGCCTGACCAGAAACGTAACAGGTTGGTTGCCAGAGCCCAAGACACCTGCAGGATGTGTGTTTGTGGGCATTCTGCACATATCCAGCAGAGTGCTACAACAGGCAATTACTCCAATGAATTTCTCTCAGCCTTCACACAAGACTTCACTCAGTCTTGAACACACACACACACACACACACACAGTTATTTAGATTTTTCTTACAACAAACCAACAGCTATAGTTATGACTTAAAATGATCTTTTCCTAAATGTGAATTAAAATAATCTTTTCATGAATACCCACATATCCACACTCCTACTCTATACCTGCAGACAGACAAAGATTTAATACTGTCCACACATTGCACACACTCACACACACAAATACATACACACAAACACACACATCTCTTTACCTGTGTGCGCGGCACCTGTGGGAACAGGTTAAGAGTGGTGGGCCGTTTGGGCCTGTATGTATCCATGGTGACTGGGGCAACAGGGTCCTTGGCAGGTGCTTTGCTGGCAAGCGGATGGGCTGCCTGGTCCTGGGTGCCGTCACCAGCGTCGATCAGGTCCAAGTGAAGCATCTCTGTCTGGATCTGCCCCACTGCTCCCGCCTCCACCTTCCCCAGGCTGCTATTGGGTGCCCGCATCATGTGAGCCTGCAGGGATTGGAGGAGACATATGTAGGTCATATGAGCAGAAGGGATAGATGCAGGGAGGGAGCAATTATAATAACAAGCTCTCACACATCAGAGAGAGAGAGAGAGAGAGAGAGAGAGAGAGAGAGAGGAATGGAGAAATATGCATAATGCCTATGTTGAAATGGACTGAAGTGGAAGCAGATTAACATACACACAGCTCAGTATACTCCCATGTCCACTGAGACTGCTGATGTACCATGTGTGCTTTGTTACACGGTATGACTCACCATGCTCCTTCAAGAGAAACATACCAGAGAGAGAATGAGACAGAGAGAAAAAGACCAACTGTCTGTTGCTTCATAAGCAACCTGTATCCATAGCAACCCACCCTAGTAATGCCTGCATGATTTGATTATTATTTTTCCATTTATTAAACCTTTTTGCCACATTTAATAAAATGTGCTTTTAAAAGCTGAACCTGTGAGTTCTGTCATTTCTCCATATGTGTTTAAGGATAGTGAGAGCTCTGTTCCAGAGGCAACTAGGGTACAGTCTACTTCCTAGTTGTCAAAGGGTTCCCATGGTTATTCCTTTGGCTATACTTAGCAAAGAATCTCTCTCTCTCTCTCTCTCTCTCTCTCTCTCTCTCTCTCTCTCTCTCTCTCACACACACACACACACACACACACACACAAATGTAAGCACACAAACAAACACAATTAGAATTCTTTATAGAGCATGTCCACAATGATCAGCAGGAAAGAGATTTTCTTCCCTGGCTATATGTGACATGTTAGTTATCCCAGTAAGATCATGTGACATCAGCGTGTTTGTGTTTATGTGGTAATACACTGACCCACAAGGATTCTTTAGCCCCAGCACTGCAAGCATCACAGATAAATACAAGAACTCCAGAAATCACTCTGGATATGCATACAGCCTAAACACATGTATTTGCACCCACGTACTACAAAAGGAAATACAATCTCAGCTAAATTACACTGAAGCAATCTTATCAATCAGCCATGTTACAGTGCACACTTCAACCAGTGGTGCAGAAGCAAAATCATTCACCTTCTTTCGGGTGAATCTCACTGTGATGTCAGCAGCTCCCTGTGAAACTCACACTGAGGTCAAATATCAATAATGACGGAACCCTCACGTTCATGGTTTTGTTGTTTAAATCCTTCAGGCATCATATCACAGGTTTAAAATTTACTAACTATAATTACTAACCACTTCTTTACTTTCCCTGTGATGATGATTTTAGACATTGCTGTGGAGCATATTCACTTAAACAGCCAGGTAGGAAGGTGCTAGCCCATGAATGGTCCTATAAACAAATAAAAGGACTTTAAAATGTATTCTATATCACACACGTGATGCTAATACTGCTAATAAAAGGGTAACATGCTCCAGTATATAGTGGAGGATAAATGTTTTCATTATCAGTAATAATTCTTGGCACACTGCTTTGTGATCGAGATCTACAGAATATCTCAAAATGTCATAATGTCCTGTTAATTTATCACGACTGATCATTTTCCAAGGAACTATAGGTATCTTTGTTTGTTTTGTGTATTCCTTTTTTCAGATGGTGGAATCACTTCTAGTGCCTGAGTTCACCTGCTGTTATAGACCACATTTACTGTGAAAGGCACAGTGTCAACCTGACTTTATAAATGGTTTCACAAAGTCTGTTGTGGCAGATGCTTTAAAACAATGTTTCTTTACTCGTTTGTGTGTTACAGCATTTTTGTGCATGAGCTGAACTAAAAAAAATCAATAGTGATCAGAGACAGCATCTGTAATATCATATATACTAATGCATAAGCCTTGATAAATTATTAAGTTGAAGGTATGACCCTGGTTGGTTCAGTTATGCAGAGAAATGAAAAGTTGCATAAAATAACTGGCTTTGCAGTTTGCATCAATAACAACATGGAAATTAAAAATGATAACATACAGAATCATACAGAGAGCAATTCAGAAACATCACTATAAAAGTAGAGCCTGTGTTTTGGTGGATTATAAATGAATAATCCTGAAACTCATGCCTTGGTATTTAAGAACATATTCATATAATAATTTTACCAAAATGAATATTTGCCTGAAATGATGGTGTCAAGGGAAAGCCAGTCCCGCAGCCCCAGGGAAACGGCCAGCGGCACACGTCAGCAGCCCAAACCGCTCCCTCGCTCCCAGTCTGATCACTCCCACCTGTTCCTTGCTTAACTTCTCACCTTTATAAGCCACACCAAGACAAACCCTCCGGTGCTGTGCATTGGAGCCTTTTCCCCGGGTGGCGTCTTGTTTACAGACTGCCTGTGTGCTTAGCGCTTTTTCCACAGACTTCGGTTTGGTAAATATCTACTGTTTTTGTGCTTTTTGCGCCCATCGCTCTGTTGTGTTTGTTCTGTTATTGCTATGGAAAGTAAAAATGTGCCTCTACCGCCCTCGCCTCCTGTCTCTTCTCCTCAAGAGGTCGCGTCACACATGGTAGTTAGTCCACCTCATGTTTGCCCACCTGTATATTAAATACAATTATTGGCTTTGTAGCCTGTATTTGTGGCCTGTGTAGAGTGTCAGAAGGTATAATGTGGAGGACAGGTTTCAGGTAGTGCTATTGCATTATTAGATCTTAACCATGTCCCAGTTAAAACCATGAAGTCAAGACCATGATCACTAATAAAACTGCTAACAAACACGATTTTGCTTTTCAGTGCAAAACCCTGATATTTAAAAGGATATTTAAAAGTGCCATTTTAATGATATTGCTCTCCACAGTGGGTATATGGACAGTCGGTTAAATATAACGCAAGTATTTTTGCCTTCTATTACGTTTCCTGCAGAGATTCAGTCTTTAGTTGGGAGAGGGGGGAGGTTATCTTATTCTACAGTTTTAGTACTTCGAGCAGCACATTTGTATGCGGTTCAGATTAATTAGCCTGAAGCAGCCACATCCAAGAATAACTCTTCCTTCCTTCCTCACCAAGAGTGAATGTTTGCCAAGTATTAAAAGTTGGGAGAAATGCAGCTTTACTTCAAATCTTCTTGTTTTTGAACAGGGCAGCCTTCCAGTTCTGTAACAGACAAGTGAAAGTGTGAATTGGTTTGGAAGTCGTTCCTGCATCAGCATGGGATGATAATTTAGCAGGTATCAGAAGGTATGTGACAGTGGGTGAGGGTCAAGATTACAAACTGGTATATGGATGAATAATCCTGAGTTGTGCTCCATCACAAGCCACATAACTATCCTTCCTTCTTAAAAGGAAAATCATATAAGGAAAGGTAGACATTGTCAGCGTTTGACAATAATGCTCTGCCAAAGCAGTTCACATACAGTTATCAGCAAACACCATGTGTACTTCCAGGAAACTGAACCCATGACCGTGGAGTCGTTAGCACCCTGTGTTACGTGCTCTTCCGGGGAGAGATTAGCCACTGTGGTGTTTTGATCCTCTCTGTCCCCTAACAAATGCATGTGGTCCCTTTAAGAGCCTGGGCCCTGTTGCTAGGCAACTGCCTGGAGACGGGGCAGAGAGACACAGCTTTAGGACTCTGACCCTTGCAAACACTCAACACACACACACACACACACACACACACACACATCTAATCATCATGTGACCACCCTTTTTTTTTTTAAATCGACCATAAAAAGAAAGACCTTGTTCAACTTCATCATTTAACATGGTAAACAAAAGTATCAATCTGTAACAGCACCAAGTCCCTTAACCTGATGTTTCTACCTGCTCTGGAGACTCTGTTTCTTCTAAATCTGCTGTACCTTATTACACAGAGCCTTGGGATTACAGTCAGTGTTCATCACAAAGTAGCTAGTAATGTGTTAAATAAATTTCTTTCAATCCAAGTACTTACGTTACAATATTAGTTTCTTTCCATAATATTTTTTTTAATTTAAAATAATGATTAGTTAAACTGCTTTTTTACCACCAAAACAAATACACAAATGTGGCACACTTGTCATTAATCATTCAGAAAGACAGAAAGCCTACAAGCAGTCATTATCAGATCATCTTTATGAATCTTTATTACAGGCTCATGCATGGGGCGTATTGAAAAATTCCTGATTTAATTTAGCATCTGAGCTGCTCAAAGAGAAGACTTCATTCTCTAATAAATATTCAGTTCTTGTATATAAATTATTTATATTTAAAGCCTCTTGATTTCTGAAAATTGAACCAATATGCACTGAATTCACAGAATTCTGAGCTTGTACCATGACACAGGTTTGTCACAGCTATCTGCTAATTGTGTGGCTGGTCACTTTCTAAATTATATGCTAATGTACAACTTGACAATATGCAATTAAGTAAACACCCTAGAATTAACAAGAAATACATACTGAAACCATAAGTGCACAGCAGCATTGTTGATAATGCTAACGATAACAAAAATGGTTCATTGAAAAGTCAACCTGAACTCATAAGTGTTTTAGCTTTGTGGGAATCCTAAGGTGTTCTTGATGCAAATCATTTAGTTCAAAAAAGAGGCCATTTTACATGTATCCACATGAAGACCATTCAGCGGGTAATAAGCTCCCAGGGACCAGAGCCCAAGTGATACACATTAGACAACTGAGAAGGAACGAGGAGGAGGAGGAGCCCGAAGAGATTATGAAGGTATTGATTAGCAAGACAGTCAGGAGGTTTACCACTGTGAAATATGAGCACACAGACCATTGAAGACTCTCAGTCTTTACCTCTCTCTCTTTCTTTGAGTTTTATATTTAATGACTTTTTGTGGTCATTTCAGCTAATTTGTGCATCACACAGTGCATTTCAGCTGTGCCAAGGGGATTGTTAGTAAAGTCTGGTGTAATGGTTATGCCTCTCCCCACATCATCTCATCGTCCCACCACCAAACATCCTGACCTCACCATCATTAGTGAACGGGAGCACTCACAAGGTCTGTGGTCCCTTTAAAACACTACCTCACTCTTCTTCACTGAGAGAGAGCAGGAGACAGAGAGAGACAGACAGAAAGAGAGAGAGAGACAACTGCGAGGGGAAGAGATGGAGAGTGAGGAGGCAGGGTAAAGGTAGTGTCAAAAGAGAGGGAGTGGATGAGTCAACCTAAAAACGTAAAAGAAAATAGAACCCTATTTCCATAGCAACTGAGAATCTTTTTTTTTTCTGCCCCCACCTCCTGTACGTCAGAGCTGAAAATACAGACACGTTTTTTCTCACTTTGGCACCTTGCCATTTTCCCTGCTGTATGATGTCAATGCACCACAAGAAACACATAAGCTACCTGATCATTTCCTCATGGTGGGAGGGTAAGGCAGTAGCACCCAGTAATTATTAACTGGAAAGGGAAAATGAAACGACTCTTAACCATTCAACTCCATTTTCACAATCATAACATGGATAGGGATGAATGGGGAACAGCGACCCCTACAGGAGATTGCAACAAACTACAAGTTTACTATACACAGTGAAGATAAAAAATCATAAGCTCATAAAAGGAAAAAAACATGTATCATGAAATACAGTCCCTTAAAGAATGTAATTATTAAATAACAATTACTTATAGTTAATAATTATTAGTTAATTATATCATTAATTGATAGGAATTAATTGCTGCTTGCTGCTTGAAACTGTATCAGGCTTTCAATATATGCTGTGTGTCTGTGAAAGCTCTGGACAAGTAAGCTCAAGACTATCACTTTAGTTGGAATAGCTATCATTAATAACGTAAGAGCATTCACCTTACTAGTTTTGACATAAGCTCCATCCTGTCTCAATCAATTTGTGAAGTAGCTATTTAATAATTTGAGTTACAGCACACATTATTGGATATTAAAACAAGTAGAAAATGTTCAACAATCATTAACAAGCTGTTAGTTAGTTCATAGAGCATAGGGGAATGTATCCCATTATGCCATAATGCTCTACCACCAGACTAACAGATAAACCAGTTCGCAGACATCCCTGTGTATCTGCTAAATGGATCAGACACTTTTACCGTGGTGGTGGGAATTCGGGAATGTCCTTCATACCTTGATATCAAGGCTGTTGCAGTTGAGGCTGAGGCCGTGCTCATCTGTGATCTCTGTGATTTCGGATAAATCCTCATCCTCAAATTCATCTAGGCTTAAGTCATGGGTGAGCCTGCAAATCCAAAAGCAACAAACAGAATATTAGATGAATTTTCTAATAATCACAATTTTGGCAGATTAAAGAAAATGTTGTAGTTTTATAATTTGGAAAGCATTTCTCCTGAGGTAGTTAGTCAACCATTAATCCATGGTAGAACAGTTATTTTAAAAATTTCAGGCTGTCAAAATTTTTCAAAGCCTCATTCAAAGTGTTAACAATGTATAAAACTATGTATTAACAAACGAAACCCCACACTAATTACAATAGACAGTGCATGAACCTATTAAAAGGTCCAGACTCTCATTCCTCACTCATCACCATGCATTTTTCATTTTATTTACTGAATATTTCACATTGTTATGGAATAATATATCTCAAGATTAATGACTAGACAATAAGCCAGATGTTTCAAACAATAACATTTATGTCATTTGTAAGCGAAAATTCGCATTCATTAACCCTCTGAGACAACGTACTCACCCACCCATAACTCTGGATGTCTCTGGATGTTTCAATTAATATCTTTCTTTAATACAGCATAGAATTATGGATCTGACATTTAAATTTGCACTAAGAAACAGTTGCGGCTCATCCATTCATTTAATCTGTGCAATAAATAAATAAATACAATACAATACAATGCAGAGTTTGATGATAAATTGGGTCACTATTCCTTTAAATGCAGTCATATTAAATCATGCATTAGCAATGTGCCTGAGACAGTGTGTCTGTGAGAGCGGGGCTGCTGGTTGATGTCTAGAGAGCTAGGAGATGTGAGATTGCATAATTGGGCACTGTCCATGCCCTGGAGGGACAACGCAGGGATCCCATCTTAAGCAGTCCAGACAGTCAGGGAGATTCTAGCGCTCAAATGACTGAGACAGGAGCTGTTTTCCTCAGAGCTGACTCAGGCCTGAACAGATGATCCTCAATCGGAGAAAAGCTGGTGCAACTCAGGGTTTCCATGCGCTGCCTAATAGGACTCTTTGAATCATTGGTTCACAGTTATTCCATGCCAGCTGGCTGGTAATGGTGGGTAATTTATTTTAAAAGCAGCATGGTTCTGATTGGATGTCAGTTTCACTGCATAACTTATTTAAAGAAATGGTCTCAAGTAGCAGAATACCAAGGTCATTTCAACCACTGTAACAGTAAAAGATTTGAGATATTTTGCTCCCTTCAAAATCATTACAATGATGAATATTGGTACTTAAGTTGTAGAATTGTATCTGGAAGCTCTTACTTTATATTGAAGGTATATGTCAATATATTTTGTTTATATTTTGGAATCAGCAACACATTGCAATATATTCCATTTTTATTTGCTTTCATTTGTATTAACCTCTATGGCTTTAGTACATTTACTGAGCAGTAGATATTAAAAATGGTCAAAATGTAAAGTAGCCTACTTGTGCTATCGTTATGAATCTATCTATCATTTTTAAAAACACAACCATAAAAAATCATAGATTAATTAGTTACATTTCTTAAAATCAAAGGTGTGTGTGTGTGTGTGGGTTGGTGTGTGTATGTCTCCTACAGTGCTAATAATAGCCCACTCACATGCCACCTGCCTGGGGCACTGGGCCACCTTCTATCTACCTCATTTAACACTGTACACATTACACATGCATTTGCAGCAGTCATGGCACAAGTGTTTTATTGTTTTTTTTTAATTTACTTAATCCTAGTTCTCGCGTTAAAGCATAGCCAATTTGCAATGTTATTCTAATAAAATGTCAAATCGAGTTAATTTGATTCAGCAGTCACACAGTCCCAAGTCATCCCACCTAAATGCAGATTACTATAAAAATGACGGGCATAGCAACGTTTCTGTAGCAAGAACTGAACATTTAGGAAGAACTACAGCTGTTCATACTTCCACAGAATTACTCAGAGGACCCTAATTAACCTTCCTGAAATCCGACCAGTGAATGAATTTTAAGTGACTGCAAACAATTATATTAAATAAATGTAATTATTTTTTGGTTTGAGCAGGAAATTTAACAAAAAAGATTTTTGCTTATTTGAATGTCATGGGTTATCTCTGTATAATTCTAAATAATTTCACTTAGTGTAGGCATTGTCCAAGCATTAGTTAGGAGTCAAAATATCAGTTCTGAAATCCTCACATGTATTTGCTTCATATCAAAAGTAAACTTTCTGACGGATGAATTGAAGGATGTCATATGACGTGGTAATAGAACAGAGGACAGTTATTTCTTACATGTTGAGGACAACATGTTTTTTTTTTCTGACACTGAATAATTAGAAGCCTGTTATATTTTGGTAAAAGATTTAAGATGTCAGTTTATCAATAATTAGTCAAAAGGGTTCATGTACAGCATTAGATGCTGAGTGCTGCTGATCTGCCATATGGCACTATAATAGCAGCATAAGCAGAAGCTGATAAAGGTTGGATGTCTTGTAATAGCCTAGTGACTCGTGGGATTTGATTAGGATTTCATAGCCAAGTCTTCATTTTTGCAAATGGAATTATACCCATTTTGTTCAGCCCCAGCATGAAATATGATATTTACTGGTAGTCACAAGGTGCCATGGAACTGATGAGAAACAGAGGACGTGAAATCCTACATCCTACATCAAAAACGCAATTTCTAAGGTCAAAAAAAGTTACTTCCTAATTTGGTTACTGAAAATAGAAGTGGCAAAACATGGTAGCACTAAAAATATTTTTGCTTCATGAAAGCAAATATGCCACACATGTAGTCCATGCCACACGTACATTCTTTAGTTTATCATCTTTCACTTCACAGTAAAGGAGACATGTTTTCTGTCCCTGTGCCCTTGTGCATGGCTCCCCAACATGCAAAGTTCAGACCGTAGAATGGAAGGTGTCTCAGAGCCAGCCGAATTGATTCACAGCTGATGGCCCTCTGCTCCTTTCAGGATCCTTTCCACAGGACATGCGAGAGGGTGCCTCCTAGAGAGTCCAGGGAGTAAGCGTATGGCCACATTATTGCATGATCAATATCAACCACGAGGGCATTCGAGGCTTGGGTCAGTCACAGACAGCAGGACAGAGTGTCTCCTCAGGAGAAAAACCAATAAGTGAGGCTGAAGGCAATGACTCTGAAGCACATCTATAAGCATTTATTACACATGTATGAGCTTTACAGATCACCTTCGCAGACCGGTGAACTTCTGGATGTGAACTATAGAATATCAAACCCACTGGGTTGAAAAAAGAGAGTTGACTTCCAAGTGATTTCCTCTTTGTTAATGAACATCACGTACATTGTTTATTATCAAATCAAATTATGCTCTGCCAAGGACATTTGAAGTGCATCAAGACATGGTGTCTCGTTTTAACAGGGCAGTGAACACAAGGGTGTTGCTGGTTTTTTGATTGTTGGGTGTAGTGGCAATAGCTCTGCCCAGGGCAGAGCCCAGAGAGGGAGAGGACAGTGAGTATCTCCTCACTGCATGCCAACTCAGCTGGCTCAACTGTTTTCATGACGGCAGATTTTACCAGAAGGTGACTGACCTCATTCAGTCCAATTTTTAAAATTTTTGCATTCATCCTTGAAAACATATTTGCCCACAACTGGAATTCAGTATAACATTTCCAGCTGGTAAACAGATATCCAAATGATCAGCTTGCTTCTCACCTTTAGTGTTGCTATGTACAGTTATAAGCATTATATTGTAGCCAGTTTGTTATTCCCACCATGATCAAAGGGCATCATGTTTGGATTTATCTGCTACAGACAATCCTGACTCTGTCACCTGTCCCTGTCACCTCTGGTGCAATCCACACACAGCACACACACACAGACACACACACACACAAAACCACTCTCTGCCAAGGGCACCCATCAGCGATACTACAAGCATGCCACAAAAACAGTATGACACAGATTGGTAGAATCACATCTGCATGCCTAATCCAGCACAAGGTCGCCCAGCCTCGAACAGCTCTAACCCAGGAAGCAAAAGCCCCCAAGGACACAGGGTATGCCTACCATTTCTCCCACTGGTCCTCCATCCAGCCCTCGCCTCCGTCCCCTCTGGAGTCCATTCCACGAAGCTGCGCAGCGTGGGATCTACGTGACCGTCAATCAGAGCAGTGTTCACATCTCTGCTCCTTTTGCTCCGCTGTGTGCGAATAATCCAACCCACAGCAGAGAAGGCAGCCCCCCCTGCATGTCCTTTTAACTATTATATAACATAATCTCCCCTCTGTTCCTCAGATTACTGAACGCAGCATCAATCTCTTCCCCCCCCTCCCTTTTCTGTCTTTCTGTCTCTCTCTCTCTCTACCTCTACTCTCCACTCCTCCCTTGGACCAAGTTTATTTACATCGTAACTGGAGGATTTACTCCAGGTCGCCTCGCGGAGGAAAAAAGTGCTGTTCTGACAGAAGCACAGCGAGCAGGAACGCACCGCGCTCATCTGGTGCAGCTGGTGAAATGCTTAAGATTTTGTTCTTATAACCCCCCCCCCCCCCCCACCCATCCTACATTAGGATTAATGATGCAGACCAAGACAGCCCCGGTCACCTTTTCCTTCCTCCCTCCTGCTCCCTTTCTTTCTCTCCCCTTGCTCTGTCTCTCTCTGTCTCCCCCCCCTTTCTCTCTCTCTCTCTCTCTCTCTCTCTCTCTCTCTCCCCTGTCAGAAATCATGTGGAGGATGCTTTGCAGTGCAATCATTCAGGACATTCAAGACAAGTGGTGCAAGCAGAAGGTGTTCAGCTGTAAAAGACATTAAGTAGTGTGTGTGTGTGTGTGTGTATGTGTGTGTGTGTCCGCATATGTGTTATTTACTTTAATCTATTCACTGGCTTACTTTTTCCTTCCCTATGGACAATGCTATTGAGTGGGCTATTGAGTGGGCTATTGGGGGGGGTCACAAAGTACAATAGCAGAATAGAGCAGAGATTGGAATTTATAATGTTAAAACGGGGAGCAGGGGTTGTGTAAACGCAGGTGTGTGTGTGTGAGTGCATATGTGTATGTGTGTGTGTGTTTAAGAAGAAGGGAAGGAAGTAGACTGCACATATAGACTAAAGAGGTAGAGAGGGTTATGCTGTTGTTTCTTATTGGATGACTTATTTTTACCATTATATCAACACTGGCAGACAATTGATAAAAATGAATATGGTACCTGATCATTGATCACAAAGAACATTTAGGTTTTTTACCTTTACTTACTTCATTATGGAGAAGACAAAAAGGAAAACCACCAATACAGACCTGTGTGTATAGATGCACACTAAATAAAGACCTGTGTGTATAGATGCACACTAAATAAAGACCTGTGTGTATAGATGTTCACTAAATACTGAAGAACCACTACGCATGTTAAAAGTTTGAGCGAAGCTGGTCAGAATGTATCAAGGCTGAATAAAGGATCAAGCCCATGCCTAAAAAGACCATCCAGCTAATTCACATGGTTGTATATTAGTATAAACAGATCTGATCCGATGTAAATAAATAACAATTGATCAAACACATTTATAACATCACCACCTATTTTTCCATAATTCTACTATGCTTTGTGGTTCGTTTCAAAGGAATATGTCTAAATGTACAAAGCATTTGCTCAGAAATCTTTAGAATAAAAAAACAATACATAACTCCTTCTATGGTTCTGTTTGTCCCTTCATTTTTGAACACAGCCCACAAAGGAGAATAGATTAACTAACACACAGACCCATATTGCCCTTTGTGGTGGAGTTCACCCATTGGCTACTCTCTGATATACATTCATAGAATACCTCCCACTCAAGAAAGAGCAGCCAATCAGGACACAGCCACACCGTTGCCATGCGGAAATCATCACTACAGAAAACAACAGCAGCTATAGATCAAAGGAACAGAGGAGTGCAGACAATTTAAGAGATGAATGGTTCAATACATAAAAGTGTAAATTGGCTGTATACTAAGGAATAACAGAATGTTTCCTTTATTGTTTTTATGTTACAGGCAGTATATTTGGTCTTAGCTGTTCTGTCTAGTAGAGGGGTTTTCCATTCAATATAAATCCATTTTACTTCTGGTGATAAGTCATCTGTAGAAACAGAAACAATGACGATACTGATACTGGGTTTATTAACTGATTTTAGAGCAAGTTCTTCCATTTTGGCCCAGCTACTCTGACTCACCAAATCACTTCTGTGTAATCAGAATGTCCTGGTCCAAGCATTCTTTCTCTTTATTGACAGTTGTATTACAAAGATACAAACTTTATAATGTAGAGATAATTGGATGCACACTGCTGATATTCCATCACTTACAGGAAATTAAGATTGGAGGTCAACAAATCTGCTACACCTTAGCCTGCTAGAGAATTAAAACAAACATGTGTCAAATGTTGTATTGACTCCACATTCAAACATGCATTCTCTGCTCTGTGCATAAAAGATCTGCCTCACCCAAACCGACTTTCAATTTAGAATCACCACAGGATTCTAAGTACTTATAATCTCCTTTGCGCTCCTAGATGAATAAATAACCTGAGCCCAGATGGAGCTTTGCTTTCATCTGCACAAGATCATCAGATGACAAGTGACCCTTCCATTCTCTATTTCAATTTCATCAGAATATTTACCAGAATATTTACCATGAACAAACAGCCCACCCTCAGCCTGATACAAAGATTAGTAACAAAACAAAATCTAGACAGTCCTCTATATACCCATGGGGCCCTCCTTCTCTCTACCCGTGTTCATGTCAGATGGATTAAATTAAGGAAGACCATGAATAAGGATGGGTGAAATGACAGATGCTAACTGCTGACTGAATGAGGATGAGGAGTAATAGCTGGCGAGTGAGTGACCTGCTGTGTTCTGCTGCAGCCTCGAAAAGGAGCAGATTCCCAGAGGAATTTCCAGCATCAGCGAAACAATAGCACTTCAGCCTCATTAAAAATAAAGCGGTCATCTCTGTCATTAAAAACAACTCTTCAATTTTTTATTTTATTTTTTTGCAGTCAATATGCACCATAATATTTGCAGATTAACACCAGAATGACTCTTAAATTTCTGATTGGCTTTCAATTTTTTAACATCAATATCAGCTTTCAAAAACATTTTAATGCTTGAATGGAGTTTAATAGCCATTAGATAATAATTTCAGACATTCTAGAGCAAACCAAACAAACAAATTCAGTGTGAAAAGGACAGAGAAGATATGAGGTGATGCACCAATATTCTCTAATTACAGATTATATTCCAGACTAATGGATCTCACAGTACAGATTATGTTCCACACTGATGGCTTGTATATGTTTTACTATTAGCCAATTATTTCTGAACTAACTGGATATCTAGATGTAATAAGTTTGAATTAGGATCAAGTCAATCTGCAAAGCAGCTTTACAGATGTCCGAGTCCAAGCTCACAATGAGCATGAAAAGGGTAACAGTGACAAGGAAAAAATCCCTGAGAGCAATCCTCCTCTGGCTGACACCGGGCACCACAAAAACAATAGCACAGATGGTGAAGAACAAAATGTGATGAAAGTCTATTCAGGTTTCTTGAGGTGTGTTTAGATTAGAAACAGATACACAAAACAGTTTTCTTTCTAAAGGAAAAGTATGGAGGAAACTGGGAGATGAACGATTAGTGGTAAATAACTGCAGAGAGATTAGGATAGTGTGCCAGTATTATAGGTCTCTCATCAACATATATAATGCCAGCAGGAACAGCAGAATCATCACGTAAAACAATGGTTTGAGAAAGCATGGGGTAAAAAAAGGAGGATTACAAGGCTAATAACGAGCTAACACTCATGTTTAAGTGTTTGTGCTGACTTACATGTGACTTTTATTGTTAGCAACAGTGTACAAAATGTAAAAAAAAGCGTTTAATACCTCATTGCCGGATGTGTTCTGTTTTTAAAGAGTAACAGATTTTTAAAAAATCAGTGATTCCTAGGGTTTACTTAAAGAAATCACAGAAGCCAATCATTAATCAGGTCTCAGTCATCTCCTTCTCTTCACCTGTCACTTGCTTGCCTCTCCCTATATAAGTTCACATGTTCCCATTCCTGTAGCATTGCATTATCCTGTCAGCTATTACAACTTGCTCTGCTAAGGACAGTTACTTTCATTTTCTCTATCATTTTACTTACACTTGTGCCTCACTCCCTACCTCGCTTATTAAAAATGTTCATTGACACGCATACACACACACACACACACACACACACACACACACACACACACATACACACACAAATATACACACACAATATATATATAATACCACATTGCCCTGGTCAGAGACATTAATCATGGCTGCACAGGAACACGCTCTAAATACAAGATCAATAGAGGCTGGGATCTACCACACCAGACAGGATCCTGAGACAATCCAGCACATGACAGAGAGATGCAAGATGTTAGCAGGCAGACTGTACATGGAACGCCATAACCAAGTGTCTACCATAGTACACAGGAACATCTGTGCCTGGTACGGGCTAGAAGTCCCAAGCTCTAAGTTCAGGGATGCTCCCCCGGAGGTGGTGAAGAATGACCAAGCTCAGATCCGGTGGGACTTCCAGATACAGACTGACAAAATGATAATGGCTAACCAACTGAATTTAAATGCGTGGTAAAATGTAACAAGAGGCTGGTCTTTATGCTCATAATGTAATGGATCATGCATACGGTCTGCAGACTTAAACTCCTTGCACTGATGTGTGTTTGCATATTCATCTCTAACCATAACCCAAACCCAGTCAGAGGGACAGCATGGAACAAACTGAGCGTCTAACACTTAAGAGCACATATAACAAAAAAACTGCACGACGCACACATAAACAACCATAGACATACACAAACATGAAAGGGAGAGAGTCCTGCATTATTCATTCACTGGATGGCTTTTTAAGTGAAGACAGTGACTACAGGCTTATAAATCAATTTTCAAGCCAGATATCCATGTAACTAAGAATGAAGCATTGATCTCCTGCCCTAAAATAAATCAAGCCACTGTCATTTTAGTCATTACTCAGGAATTGCAAAGGAATTGCAGTAATTCCACAGAGGGGACATTCCCTGTATACAAAACAATCTAATTGTTTTATCATTCACTTAACAACTTCTTAGATGGCTCCATGCTGATCAAATACTGAGAAAACCGTACTGTTGTCAGTGTCTTCTGAGCTAAAGCTGGACTACTGCTCCCCATTACTCCACACAGAATGTAACAGAGCTGATACATGCAGAGTAAAGCCCACAGGATCTCACTGAATACTGATGGCAAGAGCCAACTGCATACAAAGCCCAGTAGAGACTTTCACAGACTGCTGCTTTCCATATGGCTTCAGTGCAGTACACACTCAAATGCTGTATGAGATTTTATGTGATTTTAATGAAGAAAAAATGGGTTTAAAGAAATGAAAAGGCAAAAAAAAAGATCTTGTAGCTCCCCTAGAAGAGCAGGTATAGCCAGATGACCTTGTGTTTGATGCACAGTGAGTGCACACACACCATTATCCAGTCACTCTGGATAAGAGTATTTGCCAAATACTGAAAACGTCTTTATGTTCAAATGCATCCATTTACTCCTAAGCTTCTATTGTGAATACATGAACACAAAGATGGAACTATTCCCCTTTCTACATCAGGCCCCTCACTGAATGGGAGAAGTAGAAGCCAGTCATACCAATATCAGCATTTTAAGGCCCTGAATGACTTTATGCTATTATGTCGTTTCTAAACAACATACACACTGTAAATAAAATCAGCTTCAGAAATCTCTGGTTGGGATTTATACCCCTAATCAGCAAGTGAGATTTTGGCAAACTTCAGGGTAACAACAGCAGCTTTCAAATAATGTCATACTGCGGTTCCAATATGAAGGTCAAGATATGCATGTGTGCATATGTATGCATCCGGGTTCTTATACACACTGCACACAGCGGAATGGACGCATGTTTGCTCCTGTGTGAGCAACCAGTCACTTTCAGCCTAACTGACTGCTGAGAAATCCATATAAAGGAAGCTGAGAAGAGGCCTAAGTTTGGGTGGCAGCCAGTGCATGGAGTGCACTGAAACAAGGACTTCAGCATATTACTGCAGCAAGACTGCAGGTTTAAGCAGCAGGGGATATTAATATTATTTTTTCAGTAGGTTGGTTTCAGGAAAACATCTGTCCCCTGTGCGTAATTCCTCAGCAAACCACCATGTATTAGGTACACTATAGGATTTAAATCGTAAAGGTTTGTGAATTTGCATGACAGGACATTTGGGCAGTTGTCCTTCTCTAAAGCCTAGTCCAATTTGGACGAGATTAAATTGACATGGGGTCCTGGGGTAATTTCTTCTTTTACATGTGTTTCTCTGACATTTTATTTCTGCCATGTCTTGTTTTCCTTTGTCCTCCCCAGTAAAAATTACCTTCTGTTTTTCACCTAACTCTCGTCTGATAAACTTAGTCCCAACCGGACACAAATCTTTCTTTTCTAGCCTGCTATCGCTTCATATTGGAGAAAAAAGGTTTTTGACCGCTGATACTAGCCGTATTTAGTTTCCTTGCGTGGGGAATCACCAGAGACCGTACTGAATCGCGAAATGAAAAAATGACTCACTCAACGTCCTTATGGTACATGGATGAGGAAAAATCAAAGATCAGTGAGATTACTGAGATCCCGCAGGATTCTTAAAGGGACAATTATAAACGTAGCTACAGGTATAAATCATACATCTACTTACTAGATGTATAACTGTGAGTTCTTTAATTATGTAATATGGAATGCTGATAAATTAATAGAAATGTAAATAGTGAATGTAATAAAATACACAGAAGTCTTAGAAGTCTTAAAGATAATAGGGAGAATAAATAATAAATCAACCTAAGAATTAGTTGCCGTCCGGGTGCATGAGTTTCATCAATGAGGAGATGCGCAAAAAGCTTCATTACAAACGTGCCTCGGATACACTAATCTAATCTGAATAGGGTTTATGCGTTAATCTGATCTTTGATTACACTTCGCTGTTATCGATTTATAGCCATTCGTGGCAAAACAAACATACACTAATAAAGGTTTAGGTTTACTCAGAACAGCGCTACTACTCCGCAGTCTATCCGAGACTCCAAATATTCAAGGCCGCTTATATTTTGACAATAACAATTCCGTTGACTTTAAATAGTTTAGGTCGTAGCCTAACATTCTTTCAATTCGTTCAATTTTGTTTTACGGGTGACATGTTTCCGTGGTAAATGTCAATTTAGCTGTCGCTGAAATAATTTTTCTAAGACTAATAATTTTAAAGCGTTTTCAAACTTATGTTTTAGTCCCCGATGGTGCTGTGCCCAAGGAAAAGGCACGCCCATATGGTCTGTATATTGCAGAGCTGACAAACATAACCTAATCTAAACCTAACCTCAGGTGCGCAATAGTTAGCCTGCATTTTCTAAATGTTGATTTTATCAAGAATAAATCCTTGCAACCGGGAGCTTTCAACAAGCATCCTCACCACCATCCCCGGTGCATTGGCAGCATGTCAGAGAGCGGCAGCATCTGACAGGCTCGAGCCCTCTGTTCCTATGTACAAACAGTCACTAAGAGAGACTAATGTAAACAAACGCAGCTATTTTCACTTACCTGAAAGTGGCGGGAGACTCAACACGCAGTCCACGGGAAGGTGGTGGAGACGGTAGGGGTTTTCGCTTTTCTCTATCCGCCATACCTTCCCCCTTTTCATTCATTTGCCACAGAAGCAGCTCCAGGGAAAGAAAGTGGTAGCGTGATGCTGCGATAAGATTCGGGCCAATGGGAGGGGCAGGTATCTCGCCTACGACGCCTTACGCTCCAAGCCAGAAGCTGCGCAGCCAAGTAAAACGATACACATGATACACACGACCAATCAATATAGCCATGAATCTAATAATGGCTTGAAATAGTTGTTCTGCTGTTCCGCATTCTACGTGTTGAACAACTTCCGCTTATTCATGCGTATAAACTGATACAACAAATGTACAAACATATTTTTAGGCTATTAAAAATAGCCTAAGAGGGCTATGAATCACGTAACTAGCTAGTTATGCTGTTATACTAACATACTACCGAATCTGCCTATAGGTATACGGGTAAAATAAAATGAAACAAACTACACAAAGCATGGTTATCATTTAAAATAATAATAGTAATTTTAAGCTTTAAATGGGTGTTCCAAATTGGGGCACCCCAGTTCTTCTTAGTAAATGCTGACACTTTTCTTTAACCATCATTGTAAGAAGAGTACATCTTCTTACAATGCTCATCTGTATCCAAGCTTTTCCTCTCCTTATTTGGTGTGTATTGATTATGTTCCTTGAATAAATTGCTTTGTTATCAAGAAAAGATCAAGTTCTAGGACCTTAATCAACTTTAGTCTTTCTGAAAAACAATTAACATTAGATTTCTTTTAAGCACATATGTATCTCTATAGATGGTCAGTAAACATCAAATTAATGATTATAAAGGCCTAATATCTGTTTGTGTAGAGAGTGTACATTCTGGGGCTCACAATGAGGCAAGAACACAAACACGTACATGACAATTTGAACCATGATGAAACAGCATTAATGAGATAGTCAGCTAATAGCATTTGTGTTCGTGTTTTGGCCAAATAACAGTCAGGCGAGCACTTTTAAAGCCTTGAATTTCATAACAGGGTTTGCACAGTAATTGTTACAAAACACATAAAGCTAAACAAAATTGGGGGAAATAAAACCCAAAATATTATGAGACGCAAATAAAACAAACACCCTTTCCCAATATGTTATGACCCTCTGTCCTTGTTTCCTGTCCCAGCAGGAAATGCAGAGTGATATTAGCGGGGCAGCTGGTCTCTGGACCCAATCCACCGGATATGCCTGCACTGAGGACACCTGCACTTTCTGACTTTGATACGTGCCAGTGTGCATAGGAATCCATCAAACAGAGGGTGCAAATTTTCTTATTTAGAACACACACATACACACACACACACACAGTGAACAGATTAATAAAATCACACACACACACACACACACACACACACACAGAGAAAATAGATTAACAAACTCACACACACAGTGAACAGATTAACAAAATCACACACACACACACACACACACACACACACACACAGCAGCCTGATTCTTTTCTTCCACATGGGGTTTAAACAATTATATTTCCTTCAGTGGGTTAAGTAATAATTAAATAAGTAATAATTAAATAAGAATCATAGTTAACAAGGTAGAGGAAACTCTTGTCTCTGAGTGAAAATACACTGTTCCATTTTTGGTAGACAGGTTCACGAAAGAGTAATATTAATATCATTATTGTTGTTAATGTGGCAACATGTGAATCTTGACCAGCAGACTCCCTCTTCCACAATGGCAGGAGGGGCTGCATCATTGAATCTACAATCACAAGCCACAGATCATCATTTGTATTATAATGTCAAAGACTGGCATTTAACATAAATGAACCCAAATGAATAACTATTTAATGGAAAATAAATGTAGTTATATCCTATAAACAGCATTATCTTTTAGAGGACAAATCTGTCCTTAGTAAACTGAGTGTTAAAGCATGTTTGCTGGAAATGGCAATGAAAGAAAAGTGCCTTTTGTCTAGAGTTTTGCAATGCTTTTGAGTTGCCTGGCTTGTGGGTCTCCACATGAAGAACCTGTAGTTCTACCACACCCAGAATGGTTAGTCTTTGTCAGCTTGGAGAAACTACTAACAAGCCAGCAACCTGCAGACTGAAGTTAGCATTCAGAAAAATTTGACAAAAATACTGTATAAACAAGAAAGTTAATGTCTGTGTTTTATTGACATGTTTCCTGACCCTGTTGAAATAAAATGGCTGTTATCTTGCAAGGCCAAAAGAGGACTATGAAGCTTATTTGACACAGACACGTGCATAGCCACAAAGTTTCGGTGTCACAGACACGAGTTGGCTTTGAAAACTATGAAACAAATTTAGTAGCAAAATTGCTTCCAGCCTGTTCCCACTAAGCAAAGATGAACTTCAACCCCATACAAACATCTGCCCTGTGCAAACCTGACTGAGGGGTTGGCCAGTTGATTTTGTTCTCTGTAATTGTTTCCTGGATTGCTGTTAGGGAAACAGAGGAGCAGAAATCCACTTTATTTGTCATTGCACATAGACCCTTGAGGCAATCAATAATAAAAAAGTTTAAAAGGTAAAAGATTTTGTGGTTTATTATTATTTATTTTGTGATTTAATTTTTTTTTGTGATTTATTGTTTTGGGGTAATGACACTCTGTCCTTATTTGAGAGGAGGTACAGAGACAATATAATGCCGTTATTTAATTAACATAGTATAAAAGTGATATCATACATTTGGTATTGACAAAAATGTTGAAACATTACTGAAATAGCCCAGACAGCTAAGAATAAATAATATCAGACACTGTCCTGGGGGGGGGGGGGGGCGCGCGGCGGCGGGGCGGGGGGGGGGGGGGGGGGGGGGGGGGGGGGGGGGGGGGGGGGAGGGGGGGAGG
>JAOYMR010000001.1:6651221-6670538 GCA_025802075.1 Tenebrosternarchus preto | reverse complement strand
ATAATTTTGTTTTTTACAAAATTTTTGAAAAATTAATAAAATACCCCCCACACCAATTAAAAAAAATTAACCCAAACTAAACTGCCCCCCCCCCCCCCCCCCAAGTACTTGTTTCCTGGAGTGGTGTCAAAGCCAAAGTGCAGCAAAAACAATTCATGCAATATTGTTAGATAACTCCTGCCACCTAGTGGTAG
Organism: Tenebrosternarchus preto; assembly: GCA_025802075.1. NCBI lineage: Eukaryota > Metazoa > Chordata > Actinopteri > Gymnotiformes > Apteronotidae > Tenebrosternarchus > Tenebrosternarchus preto. The sequence goes on along the minus strand of JAOYMR010000001.1, from coordinate 6,670,344 downwards.
CAAATATGAATTATTTATATCGCTGCTCGTAACTGGTCCTAATTTAGACATATTAGAATAGGAAGGCTGATCCCAAGGCTCTTGACTTTCTTCATGAATAGCAGGCCTAACAATGCTTTAATGATGAACAGACTTAAACATGTATAGATATATAGAAAGATATATAGAAAGGGGTCTTTTCTGCAATAGAAGTAGATTTTAAGCAACACATACACACACAAACACACAACATTCGGTTAAAGACCAATAAAATTTAAATTAGGCTAAGATTAAGGTTTTCATAGCTATGAAGTTGTTAACAACACTGCATTAGTATTTGAAATCCATATGATGATATTTTGTCCAAACAAACAAAAACAATCACACACAAAATTCAGTTAAAGGCCACCAGAGTTTAAATTAGGATAAAATGAATGTAATCGTAGTTATTCAGTTGTTAACAACTGCATAACTAATAATAAATAACAACAGAGAACTAATCCCGGTAGAGAACTTTAATACATATTATTACGTTGAGTAGTAAATTTATAAGGCAAAGAGTCATTGCTCCTTTTACAAAAAGTCTTTAAGCCCTTCTAGGAAATAAATGCTAACAAGTGTCTGGTAATGTGTCCTTATACCCAACCACATGGTCAGTTAGGCAGGCTATTTGGGCTATTTGTGAGGGTGGGCCAGCGGTTTCCTAAATTTCAGGCTACTTGTTCCCCATTTATTAATATAACACTCAAACTTTAGTTACTGAGACAATGTTAACATTACAAGGGTCTTGTCCTTCAGTTTGCCCTACTGGAGGCCATTTGTTTTGTGTCCCAAAAGTAAAACTCAGCTACTGACTGCAGAGGGAAATTTTGCATATTCACACACACACACACACACACACACACACACACACACACACACACACACACTATAAAGAAGAAAGAACACATCCCCACAACACATGATAGAAAAAAAACTCTTATTTGATCTCACAGAGCATAAAACACAAATAAGTCATATTTTCACTATTAACAGAAACCTGAAATCCATTTGTAGTGTATATCCTGCTTCAGTTGCAGAGTTGGTGCCATACATGTCAGCCCAACCCTAACACAGAGGGCCAACCATGCGGAAATCTCAAAGTCCCTTCAACAAACTGTGATTTCCTCCACAGCTTCAGAGCGTGAAGTGTACCTTGTACCAACCCAACACACACGTACCACCTCCCGAGACCAATCCATTTGATTTTCTTCTCTAAAAATAGGGCAGCAGGTATAAGTCACTGACTTAGCACAATGACGCACAATTCCTCACAAATAAGTGATGTGTAAGTTCTTTAAAATAGATATGAGCGTCCCACCATCACAGCTGCTGTCTACTCTGTGTCTCCTGCTTATTTCATGTTTTAATTACCTCTAAGAAATTACCCATCTTCTTTCTTACCTATAAGAAAGTCCTGGTCCTCTAGACCGTTCACAAGTAAACACGTAAGCATATGGTAAATGTGGCCCTAACGTCAAGATTAGTTCTTCTTTGTAATGTCACTTTGATAATGTGCAGATTATCATTCTTTAGTAGTAAAATACATTAAGCATTTTATTCACTTGTGCTTCCATGTAAAATCTGAGCCACACCTTGAATTCTGCTAGGAAAATATACTCCTTTAAATATTGTGTTGTCTGTTCGTTTCCACCGTCCATTCATCAGCTTTCCCAAAATATTAAAACATAGAATGTTTAAAAATGATAGTAACAAGGCATGTTTCAAACATAACCAAGATAACTCTACATATCTTTAAACTTCAGTACACAAACATATGCACACGCGCACACACACACACACATGTACATACAGAAGAACACACATATGCAGTGCAACATCTATATAAACTATAAAAAAGTCTCCCCACCATACATCACCATAATAAAAATGTATTGCTCTGCAAAACATCATCCCAGTAACAGATCTTTATATTTCACTTCACTGTAAAACATTTTTCCTTATACCCCCGAGTCTGCTTTGCTTTGTTTCTCTTCTGTTGGTGATGAGTCCTCAGGAACCTGTGTCTTCTTCATCTCCATGCCTTTGACCCAAGTGTATGCAAATGAGCCACCGAGGACCATCAGGTTGCTGGTCCACCACAGCAGGCTCTTGCTAGCGGCATAGTACGCGACCGCCAGCACGGTCTGAGCACAGGCCTTGGCTGTGCCCGATACGTTGTGCGTTAACGGACTGGTGTACTTGATCTGGAGACCTGTTACATAGCCGATGGCAAAGCCAAACACTCCACCTACGACCATCATGCCCCAGAAGTGTAAATCCCCCAGTCGGGTGAAGCTAGCCACGCGGCCCACCTCTCCAAACAGGATGATGAGCGGTAGGAAAAGGACACAGGCATTCAGGTTGTTGTAGTAAGAGAGCTTCCAAATGCTGCCATCCACCACCGGCATCACCTTCTTAGTGTAGATGGCATTCAGGGACACACTGGCACTGGCAAGAACACCAAAAATGACTCCAGGCCAGGAGAGGGAGCCTGCTTCACCCTCCTGGTCCACACCAAGCCAGAATCCTCCTGAGGAAGAAGAATCAGACATGCTTACAGTAATGTTGATGAACCGATGTCCTTATACAGTATCTTATGAAAGTGAGTACACCCCTCAAATATTTATATATATAAATTTGCTGTGTCCTTAAAATAAGTCATAGCCATTAATGTCTAAACCGTTGGCAACAAAAGTGAGTACACCCCTAAGTGAAAATCGTCAATATTTTGTATGGCCGTTATTTTCTAGCACCGTCTTAACTCTCTTGAGCATGGAGTTCACTAGAGCTTCACAGGTTGCCACTGGAATTCTCTTCCACTCCTCCATGAAGACATCATGGAGCTGGTGGATGCTATGAGACCTTGCGCTCCTCCACCTTTCATTTTTGAGGATGCTCCCAGATGCATCCTCAATAGGGTTTGGGTATGGGGACATGTTTGGCCAGTCCAGCACCTTTACCGACAGCTTCTTTAGTGGCTAAATGTCTAAACCACTGGTGTTATTTTGAGGACACAGCAAATTTAGACTACATTGATACTACATTGTATCAAAGTGTCATATCTTCAGTGTTGTCCCATGAAAAGATAAAATATTTACAAAAATGTGAGTGGTGTACTCATTTTTGTGAGACACTGTCCACTCACTGATCACTTCATCAGGAACACCTCCTTGGATCTACACTACACTCATCAATTCCACTTGCCATATAGGAGCCCTTTGTAAGTTCTACAATTACAGACTGTTGTCTATCTGTTGTTCTGCACACTTTCTTAGCTCCCTTACACCATGTTCTTCAATGGTCAGGATGGGCCCTGCCCCCCACCCTCTGGACCACCACAAAACAGGTACTACAGGATCCGTTTTCTGTGATCCTGTATCAGTGACACTGACATGGTGGTGCTATGACAACGTGTGTTGTATATGTACAAGTATATCAGACATCGCAGTGTTGCTGGAGTTTTTAAACACTGTCCACCCTATTAAGACGCTTCTACTTTGTTGGTCTACCTTGTATACGTAAAGTCAGAGACACAGTTTATGTTGCTCATCCTCTAGTCCTCCATCAGTGGTCACATGATGCACATGAAAATGCATATTCTTTCACTGCCAGGATGAAAGATATTCTTCTATAGTAACATAAAACAGAATATATCAAGAGATCATGTGGTCCAAAACTAAATGCATGAACTAAACCTAAGAATACCAGGAAGTATTGTAGGTCCCCACCCTTTCTTTTCTGTTTGAATTTAATGCCAGTTCATACTGCTATACTCCAAACAACTGCACAGCCCAAATACACTGACTTTTGCACTGACGTGTAAAATACAGGTGTATAATTTTCTAACTAATACAAATAAAACAAAAATATGTAGGACATGATAAAAAGAATCAATAAAAACTGCCTGTGCACATGCTTGTCTATGTTTTACACTGACCTCTTGTTAGTCACATAGACTCTCAAAATCCCACAACTCCATACCATCTCTGGTAAAACAAATTAACACTCAAAACCCTCCATACTAGCAATGCTTATTTGTGAAAACTGCTCAAAAACCACAGCATTCCTCTACCATGCTCTTTGCCGCTGCTTTGGGATAATCCCTTTCTTCCTCACTACATTTACAGAATTTGGCTGATGCTTTTATCCAACATGACAGACAATTGTGAGGGGCAATCTTCTGATTACTAGAAGAGAGCCTTAACCACTCATCTTCCATAAGAACTTCAAAACATTTGGTGTGTGTATTGCAAGCAACATTTACATAGACATTCATAAACGTGAAATTATCCCAGGAGAACTATAAACACTGATTGCACATCCACCCCTGTGCTTAACCTGACAACAAGATATGACATTTCATCCCAAGCCACCAGGACCTTAAACCCCAGCTGAAGTATTTGCTGATACAGACAATGAAAGGCATAACATTTAGCTGGGTGTGCTAAAATAGATCAGGTCTGACAGACTTCCTTTACATATATAAATTGTCGCTGTGTTTTACAGCCTTTGCCAGAGAAAGCATGATGTATGCATGAATATCAGATAAAGTGGAATATCTTGGCTGTGGTATGTTTGACTATGAAATATCTCGTTCCAGGCAATCGGACCTTTTTCCTTTAAATAACATTCAATCTAAAATACATTTTTATTGTTGGGTTGTTGCTCATGGGTAGAGAAAAAAACTACATTAATATTAATTATTATAAAATAATAGAATGCTGGGTTTCAAGATGCAGGCCTATTTGAATATCAGTTGTCATGAATAACTGGTGTACATCTTGTGAAATATGACCTTGCGAATGAAGATACTAGAGCATGAAGATTAATGTAACTGAAGCTGGGTCATGTGGGTATTCTACAGATCACACATACAAGTTCGAAAGCAATACATCTTACCTAAAATGATTCCACAGCACAAGATTGCGTAAAAAGAAGTAGTCTGTTTGAGAATGAAGTAAGACAGTAAGACGTTAAAAACCGTGCTAAGTGAGCGTCCGACAGTGTAGAAAGCGACTCCCACGTTCTTCAGGCACAAGTTGTTAAATGTGATCATCGTGATGAACACAGTAGACAGCGGTAAAATCTCTCGGGAAACTTTCAGATCCAGCTTAATGGACGGGAAATCCACGAAGCCTGGCCACAGTTTCGAGACAAAGTTCATAATCCAACACAGACAAACGCTTGTGACACACTGAAAAAACGTTACAAAAAGTGGTGCGTCTAGCTCCTTGCTATCCAGCAGATAATTATTGAGGAACACCATGGTAATTGAAACAAACCAGTAGATGGCCACTACTAGCGCTATCTTTATAGCGCGTAGGACAAATGGCTCTCCTTTTCTATCTTGGTCCATTGCATCTGCATCAGTCAGCGCCATTCTTAAAATTCTCGATCTCTTCAGCTGTGTCCTGTTCATTGTTAAAGAGAGACAACAGAAAGGACAGGAAGCGTAAAGACCGACTGAAAATACTTAGAAATACATTACGAATTAACTACAGCACACATCCAATGTACTGGAAACCCGTATCAGTGAACTGATGACACAAAGGTACGTTCGAGTAAAACAAAGCCTGCGCAAATCATTACCTAGTTCAAAATATAGAATAAAACTTATTTTCAGTCATCAATCATTTGCAGATCGGCACATACTAATAAAAAAATATTAAACGTTATTTATGTGTCATTTGTATAACACGGTTTAGAAAGTGTACTAAAATACACACTAGAAATAACACTAAACTATAATAAAGATGTCTGCGCTGCAAATACAAATATCAGCGCTATTTGAACGCACCCTGAAACACCTTTCGACCATTTCCGGGTTTAGAAGCTTGATATCTTAAAGTGGTACTCGCTGAAATCACGTTTCATATTTAATACAGCCGTTGCACAAAACATACTAAAATAAAATAAATAATAAGAATAGAAAAAAATTAAGCACATTACATTAGATCATATGACCAAAGACATAGGCTTAGTTATTAGCGTACAAAGAAAAACAGTGCTGTGTAACTCAGCTATGTTTATATCGGTCGATCTTCCGAAGAAAAAAGTTGAGAGATCATTTCGAAGAGGAATAACAACATGAAATAATAAATTACCGTAATGAATTATTCACTCATCAATGGCGCACGCTCCTGACCTACACAACGTTAAAACAAGGAAGTGCGTTTATTTTCTTCTTAACCCCTCCTTCTAACGCCAGCCAGGTAGGCGAACCAATGTTGCGATCAGACATTGAATTTCCTGACTAGCCACTTATGTAAAGTACTCTCTGTGCAAAGATGTACTTTACCAACGTGTTACCTGTTTGTTTCACAATGCAGAAGCATCCACTAGGTGTGGCTGCGTAATACAAATCCTGGGTGACTTCGAGTTAACTTTAAGTTAAACATAAATGTTTAAATGTCCTGCTGAGATATCCAGCAAAACAGTTTATTACAACTTGGGCATACTTATTAAAACACGACCACTGCAACAGAAAAAACATTTCCGTGTTGAAAACTGATTTAACCAGGATAGTGGCAAAAGAAAAAAAGTGTTATCCCTCTGTGGAATAGAGACAGGTCAGAGTAAATGACAAAAGGGGTAATGTGCAATGTAACATGGCAGGTTATGCCAGAGTGTATTTGTAAAGAACTAGATCCACAAAACTTTGAACTGGCTGAAACCAAATGCGCAAAAACCTGATCCCTATGTTGCCCTGAAACACTTATCCAATGTTATATTAAGCAGAAAAAAAAGAAGAAAAGGAAATCAATTTACCTTGGTATTCTGCCTTAGAATATGAGACCAGGCTCTCTTATTCTGTCAAGTTGATCAAGGTACCTTCTTGAAACAGACCTCAACCTCAGCATTTTTAATTAACCATTAAAACACTTTTATGAGAACACTTTATTAAAAGTGTTTAATTTGAAATATGTGTTAATTAGAAGAGCCTTAAGAGGAGACATTTAGATACTACAACCCATCTGTACTTTAGTTCTTCAAAGCAGTGGTCTATTTCTGACCATTGAACTAGTGTCAGCTAGAAACATAATCACATAAAAATACCATACCAGTGCAGCTCCCACTACCACTAACATGCCAGTACTCTGTTGAGAATGAGATGGCACTCAAGTAGTATCTGCTCAGTAATAATTCTGTGGTCAGAAATTAACTACTGATGAATAGGGTGAATAGGCTGTGTGTACTCCTGTATGATGGAGGTGCCAAATAAAGAAGCCAGTGAATGTAGGCATAATCTAACTGATTCTGATTAAGTGGGTGGTGAAAGGATGTGGTGCAATTACTTTTAAAAGGACACTTTGTGCACATTGACATATAACAGGTTGGCTTGTTTTGTTTGTTTGTTTGTTTTTCAAAAATAAGTAGTATTTCATTATTTTATAAGCAAGTGAAATATTTATTGACACAATGGACACTGTGAAAGAAGAGAAATTGAAGAAAAATTAACAGACATTTACTGATACATTTTGTGTAATATCATATAATTATATGATTCAGAACATTATTGGTAATGTGAAGGCTGGATAATGGAGAAAGACAGAAACATACATGGATTTTGCTTAATATTTGTTTAATATAACAATTTGAAAGGGACATATTATGTAAAATGAAAATTTTCATTCTTACTACATTTACGTACATTTGGCATGCAAACCTATACACTGAAACATGACAACCCAGACTGCCTGCTTCAGAAAATGAGATAAAACAAGACATTCAGATTTGCACAAAAACACAGCAGGTGCTTATTAAACACCAACATGCATCTCACGCACAGAATTTCCATATGCATGACCATAAAACACTGAAATGTCATTAAACTAAGATAATGGTTATCATCATTTTGATATCTTTATTAATGGAAAAAAAAATATTTTCCATTTGTCGGTTCCTTTGGTCATTTTGATAATCTTAACATTTCACCATACCCCTCGATCTCAACAAGAATCAGATGCACACGCACATTTTTGAAAAAGGAGTACAAAGAGGAAATCCATAAAGGCACAGGGACAACATACAAACTCCAATGAACCCGGGTCACTGTAGGTGTGGCTTCAAACTCGCTATTAATATTCTTTTTACGGAAGGCATCTGGGTCTGTTTTTTATTTTTATTTTCACTCTTTATCTATAGCATTTGATCAATAACCTGCAGTTTCAAAATCTGCATGAAACAAAATCTGTACGCCTTTTCATTTGTGGACATAAACTGGTCCTACGCAGGGCTCCACAACACGTTTCTTGTGAAATCTCCACCTACAATGGTATGTGCTGCAACAAAGATACAGTAGGTGGCAGTAGGTTTCTGTTTCGTAACTCTATGCTGCAACCATAAAAGAGAAGGAATATCACAACAGTGGAAGAATTGGTTCACTCCTTCGAGAAGTCTCTTTTTTTACATTGTTAATTAAAATGGCTACAACGGTCAGTACTCAACGAGGACAGGTTAGTACCCGTGCTTTAAATATAGATAAATCAGAGTCAGGGCTAACGTCAAAAGTCTGCTGATTTATTTGAATCCTATCTGGCTAGCTAGCTAGTTAGCTACCCAATAGTAAATGATCTGGCGAGTCAGCTAGCTACCTAACTAACTACAACACTAGCTAACTAGCTGTCTTTCTAACTAGCTAGCTGATGTTTACTTTGTTTTTTGTCTCGAACGAAAAAAAACGTATTCATGATGTTTGTAAAAATTGTCAAATATTAGCTGTCGTTTTAATTTCTAACGTTTCTGGCAAATCAATCTGTCACGTTCTTCCGTGTTTAACAAGCTAGCTGGATGAGTATTTAGCTAGCTACATGACACTTGGCTAGTTAGCTAGCTTACTTGATACCTAAGACGACGTTCATACCTGATCTATGTTTTTATTTCAACTAACTAACTAGCTAGCTAGGTAGTTAGGTAGCAACCTAGGTTAGTTAATATCCAAGTTTGGCACTGAAACCGAACTGTCAGCAAATCTAACGTCAACTGCGCCGTAAGCCCGTATTATAGGACTGGTCACCCTGTTGCATATATCAAAATTACTTTTATCAGATAGGATTTAGTCTTCAGTGCTCTATTCAGTTGTTGCTATTATGTCTAAACGAATTCATTTAATGTAACTTATTAGACCACTTAAAAATTATAGCTAGCCATGTAGGCGTAACAAAATGTATTAGCTAGCTACATGTCTTGGGTTGTGCTAAAGAGACCTGTATGGCGGTGTTATGGTTCTGAAAGGATCTTACTACATTTGTCTGCATTATCTTTGTTGACCTAAGGGAAGAGGTACTAGCATCAGACAAATTGAGAAAGTACTCTAAACCTCCATGTTTTAATATTAGTCATCTTAAGCACGAACAAGTCCTCCTTGCTGTGTTCAGGTGTACATTGGTGAGCTGCCTCAGGACTTTTTGAGGATCACTCCCACCCAGCAGCAGCACCAGGTGCAGATGGATGCGCAGGCAGCACAGCAGCTGCAGTACGGAGGCTCTATTGGAACAGTTGGCAGACTGAGCATCACCGTGGTCCAGGTACTTCAGCAGTAATCTACAAACAATGGAGATTCTGGGCACTTAATAAAACTCGCATATGGTTTAATCTTTCTTTTACTGATTTTTTTTTTATTTTTATTTTTTTTACCCATTATGTTATAGATTATTGTTGTGCAACTACAAAATATCAGGAATGTTGACAGACCTTTTCAGTGTTTTCACATTTCTGTTTTTCCTCTTACTTATTTTCTACCATTAATGTCTTGATGGGAGTACATGCATGGTCATATATTTCATATTCATAATTTACTTAAATGAATTCAGGGTTGGATATTTTGCTGTGTTAGAGATTCTTTTGATAGAGTTCAGCTCAACATGAAAAAACATGCTCTGTAAAGTATGCCATTTAAAACATATATGCTAATTGTCTGAAGCTGTCCATAAGTGCAAATAAAAAATGTATAATTTTTTTTAATTCATAGTGATTTGTTCATTCTTATCATGACTCATCACATTTTTATTTTGGCTACATTTTAGCCAGCTTGGATTTAGTCTGGGTGAAAAGGGCAGATGATGAGTCAGACATTTAACAATAAGATTAAATTAACATCTATTGATTTATCCATTGACTCCCTTGCCTCTTCTTTACTAGGCAAAGCTTGCCAAGAACTATGGCATGACACGCATGGACCCTTACTGTAGGATTCGGCTTGGGTATGCTGTGTATGAGACCCCTACTGCTCACAACGGAGCAAAGAATCCCCGCTGGAACAAAATTATCCAATGTACTGTGCCACCCGGTGTGGACTCCTTTTACCTGGAGATTTTTGATGAGGTTGGAGTCCATCTCGCCAAACAAACTGACCAAGCAACACAAAAAAGGATCTATTTTTACTGAGGCCTTCACTATGCCTTTGCAGCAAGAAAATAAAGAAAGTAAATTTAACTGTTGTGTTTTAATTTCCAGAGGGCGTTTTCGATGGACGATCGCATTGCATGGACACACGTGACTATCCCCGAGAGCCTGAGAGAGGGGAGCGTGGTGGACGAGTGGTTTAGCCTCAGCGGCAGACAGGGAGATGATAAGGAGGGCATGATCAATCTCGTCATGTCCTACACTGTGAGTCTGAGCCTCAGCTTACTCTCATATACACGTTCAAGGAGAGCTTGTACAGCTTGTACTAAAACGTTCTGCAAGAACTCTGACCAAAGAGTTTAATTTTACAGGCAAGCCTGATCAATTGTAGCTGTTGTGAATTTGTCAAGAAAGGAGATCAAGGATTTTTGAAAAGATCAAGGATGCAGTGGCTTACCTCCAAACTCTTGTTTTCCTGTCCTTCTTTGTTCCTTCTGTGGTCAAAGTCTATGCCAGCAGGGATGATGATGGCATCACAGCCTGTGGTTCTAATGCCCACCGTGTACCAGCAGGGTGTTGGCTATGTGCCCATTGCAGGTGTGTATATTCTCCCAGTGCACTCTTCTGTCAATTTATTCAGACTGAAATTATATAACTTGTCTGTAATTCGGTTCTACCACAGTGTGAATTCAAGTGTTTCAGTAGCCATCACAGTTAACATGGTTCTACATTCTGAGGCAGTCAGTCTTCAAGGGTCAAACACACATGGGCCCAACATTGCATCTGCAACCTGCAGCCCTGGAGGGAAATTTCATTAAACTATTCGACAAGGAGTGGTTGGGTGGACTGTCGAGGCAAGTGGACAGCTCCCAATTTGATACGGTTCACCAAGGAAAAGAAACTCAGGGAGGGAGTGCTAAGAAGTCTAAGCCTGGTGGTCTGCAGCACACAGTCAGGATCCATGGCTTTATCTGTGATTGATTAATAAAGAAATGGGAGACGTTAATGCTACGTTCACATTACAAGCCACATTTTTTTTTTTGCTTAAATCAGATTCGCCTGCTTTGACAGTTCACATTACCAATTGCAAATTACCTGTATTTGTCTGATATAAATGTGTCCATCTTCTGAAATGGCACACACAGCTCACTGATACATTTTTGGACAAGTTACCAACACCAAAAAGCATGATATTTATGAGAAGACTCATGGTATTAATAAATGCAAAATATGGATGTTCTGCTAACTTATGTATTGCATTGCATTTTGCTCTAGTGGGCGGTTAACAGTTTATCGGCTGTAGGCTAACAAGTTGAAGGGGTGGAAAAAAGACAAGCTAGCTTTATCTGTTTTTTTAAACTAGGTTGACTCATGTTTGACTGCATTATAGATGTCTCATTACATCAGACATTGTTTGAGAAGAGTAGGTGTGGAAGGATCTTCTCAAACGTTGCAGAGTTAGTTTGATGAATTGGCTCAATAATATATTTGGTAGATGGGTAAACATGGAGTGATGTAAGCAAGTAGCAAATGATGATGAGTTCTTGAAGCCATTTGTCAAAAGCTCTAGCTGGGGCTTGAAATTTTAACCCAAGGGCCAAAATAGTAAATATTTGCTTTGACAAAGTGCCAGGGTACAAACACTCATTAACAACCAGAGATTAATACCCAGAACAGGCATGATGCTTTATGTTGTCAGCCAGTCTAGCTGAACAGTAAGAACAACATACTGAATCAACAGTATTGCAAGTAAGTGGGGGGGTGACATAGTGTTGTCAGTGTTTGTAGACTGTTCTTGCAGGATATTCTGTTGTCTGAATCACATCCAAACAATGATTATTAGCGATGGCATGGGTAAATGATGTACATTTGATCAGGACAAACTGCACTGAAAACTAGGCACAGAGGCATAGTATTCTCTCACTGGATGTAATGGAGCAAAGGTATCAAGCAGGAGTGTGATTCTTCAAGCCCTCATAATCTCTCATGCCTGGAATGGTTGTTGCAGGTGTGCCAGGTGTCTATAACCAGGGTGTGGTGCCCATGGGGATGCCAGCGGTTCCTACAGCCATACCTCACAGTGCCCCCTGTAGCGAGGAGGATCTAAAAGCTCTGCACGACATGTTCCCCAATCTGGATAAGGAAGTGATCCGCACTGTACTGGAGGCTCAACAGGGTAACAAGGACGCTGCCATTAACTCCCTCTTGCAGATGGCTGAGGAGGTTTAACCTCATGGATGTCCCAGACTGGAGAGAAAAACAAACCCTGGTCCACCACACTACCGTTATCCTGTAAACATGCACCCTAATTCATTGGCTGTGCTCTACAATTCTGTAAATATACCCCTTGTCCATAAAGTCTGAACAGTGGACAATATTTCCCCCACAGCGTGATTATATTATAACTTTAATGAAGAGAGCAGCATGCATTGTATGCCATTTGTGAACCAGGTAGAATGCAGGTTTTTGGGGTTTCTGTGTTTTCGCCGCGTGTGCCTGCGGCTTTGGCCATGTTTTCAACGAGTCCTCCTGTCTGTTCTCTATATGTGTGTTTGGGTAAACCTGTGTCTGTTTTGTGTTTCAAACGTGCTTTTATCTGTATAAATATAGCTATATATATTTAAATGATTATAATTTATTTTGAGGATGATTAAAATATATTAAAAGCTGTCGGATTTTAGAGATGGCAGGGGTAAGGGGAGATTTGTAAATTTAAGCCAATACAGACAATGATTTAATAGTAAAATGTTTAAACTTTTTTCAGTTAACTAAATGGCCATCATATATGCTGCTTGTTCTTCTGTAATATTGCTTTAACTAGAGTAAAAGTATGCATCTATGTATTGCTCTCCCTAGATGCACTACTGTATACACCCTCTGACGCTTTAGTTAGTATCTGGAATTAAACATAAGACAAGTGTAAACTTGTCATTTCAGTTTAACCTCAGGTCACCTCAGAATCCTGTCCGATATTCACACTTTGGTCCATATAGTTCAGAGCATCACTTAAAATTAATCTGTACTTTAATTGAGGTGGGGGGGGGGTAGCCAGAGTAATCTCAGAGGTGGCAGAGACCTGACATATGAAACTCGGTTCAAGTTGGATGGCTTAATTTAAGGGTATCTGAGCTTAACTTTGAATTAAGCTCAGTGCTCGTTAGAAATGTATGTCAAGATGTCAAGAATAGTGTTTAGAAGTTCAAAATTTGATATGCATTATACATTTATATTGACTAACGTTGTTCTGGTCAGCATTTACCTGTTTAGATTCAGCCCCATACACAGTAGTGATGCTTTAGTGGTATTGTTCCTTGTGATGGCCATTGTCAGAGTACGTTTATCACATTGTCATGGCTTTGTTTACAAATGCGAAATTGATTTCTTGCAGAATGCCAAAGGTGTTAAAATTGTGTGGACAGTTGAAGAAAACAAATTCCATAGGAAAGCTCCATGTGATTTCTTTAAATGTTTCTTTTAAATGAGGATTTTGATTTCATAAAGGATGCCATATTCTTTTAAAGCTGTCATGTAAGACAGAGCAAAACATTTGTGGCTCTGAAATACATCTGACTGCCCACATGTCTGAAGTGGTGGCCTCATTGGTCATATTGATATGAAAAAACAGAATGCAAATATTGTTTTGATATTTCTCTCTCTCTCTCTCTCTCTCTCTCTCTCTCTCTCTCTCTCTCTCTCTCTCTCTCTCACTCACACACACACAACCTTATTATTATTTTTACACAAGAGTAACTTTTATTGTCTTTGTAATCTAACTAAATTAAACCTTCAAGGTGATGCATATGGACTTTAGTCCAGCTATATTATAAGGAAGCACTGCAGTATGGGACATTTAGAGCCATTTGCTGTACTTCTTATGTCACATGCCATTGTCCTCAACCATGGGTTATTCAGCGGTCACATCAATGCAAGGGCCTGGTGCCTCTGATCTTGGTTTTTACTCACTTGCCTAAAGTTGCACTTGCTTAAACCTGGACTGCACTGCTTTTTAATCGGGGTCTATCAGACCATAAGCAAAATAACATTGAGCAACCCCAGAGGAAGTTGCACACTTGCATTCAACAGTAATTCTGTAGTGTTGGCTCATGTAAGAGAAATGTTGGTAGGCTGTTCAGCACTTTACTCTTTCAGAGCCAGAAATGTATGATTTTACTTCTCTAAGTTTCTGTTGAGCAGTACACATGAGAATGAATAAAATAAACTACTTGGAGGTGTGTTGTGCTTGTGTGAATATGTAACCACTCAGATGTCATAGCAGTTCATCTTTTTGCATAATTTAGGTATAAGAACATCTTAGTGTGTATGTAGCGTTACATGATTTAATGATAGTCATTGCTTACATGCATTTTAAATAATGTTTATTTTGCTCTTGCATCCCTTTTTAAGTACAGTACAGTTAATCTTTATATATAAAAAGGAAAACATGATATTGCATTGATAATATTGCAGAAGTTTATTATTAACTAAAGCACAAGAATGAAGAAGATACATGCATATTTTTAAAAGCTCAAAGAGCTCTAAAAATGCTTTAGTACATTTTGAAAAATTACTATAATGTTAAGATTTGTTTCCTTCCTTTCACCACTTTTGTATACACGCTCAGGGAAAACTTAATAAGCACACAGCAAGTCTAAAGGAATTCTAGGATATGTAGGTCTTCAGAATCATATCAATGTTTGCAGCTTGCTTTAGTTTGTGCTCTACGTGGACTCGGCTCACCAACTCCTATCTCTGGTTGGACGTGGAGCATTCTGAGTTTGTGCAGCCACATGATTCAATGTAGGAATATGTGTAATTTGTCTTTGAACCATTGGGGCAAGTCAACTCCACTACCTTCTGACTTACGGTCTGTTCTTGACAGCAAGAGCAAGAGTGTATGAGTGAATTGGCCTCTGCAGAGTATCTGTAATAAAACAAGACATGAGAGATGTGGTTCAATCACAAGTCATTCATGCAGTGTAAGTAATGCACATTCAAATATGAACTTTGATTATGCAGTCTGAAATCACTTTTATACCTCCCTATTTGCCTTTCAATGCACACATGAACCTGTCTTTCCTTGACAGCACTGGGCCTAACCTAATTCGTATTGTTATACTCACATGGATGATGTTTGGCAGGAGCCTGCACAGAAAGCGATTTCCACAGGCACGGTGCTGGTGCAGCCATTGCTAACCAGGTTGGTGGTGTTCTTCTGAATTTTACATTCACTTGATGGCATTTCTGTAGGGCAGGTAAAAGAGAATATCAGTTTTTCACAGTTAAGTACTGAGTGATACAATTAAATGTACAGCCTACATTCATTAAAAAAGGGACCACGGGTGAAATAACACTGGTTTTCAGTTTTTTCAGGAGTCTTTGGATTACTTACGGCATTCATATCTTATACAGCATCCATCTGATTTGTTGACAAGAACATCTCCAGGATTATCACATACAGGGGTTGCCACAGAGGGGCAGGCAACAGACCAACACTGGACACTCAGAGATTCACTGTCACATTCACATATTTGGCATCCATTCTGCCATTTTTCATTTGGCTAAAAGCAGTAAAAATGTCAACAGTAAATAAAAAGAAATTGTCAAGTTTCTTTGTAGTATTTCTCACAATGTCGATGTATGATAAAAAAATGATCATGAAATTATCATGAAAAGAGCTGAAGAACACAATAGAGGAGAAAACATTCCAAATGGGTTTAAACAAGACTTCAGCAAATAAGCTGATTGAAGTACAAGAATAGTCACCATTTTGGGGCTCCCATCGGGGCCTGTGCAAGCTAGAAGACAAAGACAAATGCTTATTAAAACACTGGCACCCCAGTTAAACTGTGAAGCCAACAAAGAACTATGAACCCAAACTCTTGTGATCCTACACAAATGGTAAAGTTGGGTTACCGCAGGATGTGACGCAGACATCTGAGCTTGTGCTGAATAGGGTAGTTCCTGGTTCACAGAAGCATCCCTCATTCATGACTGTGTTGTTGATATTAATTAGGTCCTGGAATTTGCTGTTATACCTGAAACAATAAGACTCGTGCTTTACAAAGCTTCTTCCTTAATTGGATTTATAATTCAGTCATAACCAAAGGTAAAAAAAAAACATCTATGGGGAAAGATAAACACTGCCAAAATGGAATGGTCAAGTCTAAATATATGTTCAGTTTTGGAGTGGGTAGACAAAGACATTACTGTGCATTGCAAGTTGGTTGCACAGCTGGTCCACAGGCTTTGTAGATCTGATTCTGAGGGCATTTAACCTCTAAAAAAATCAGACACAGTAATTCATCACCAACAGCTGTTCACTATCCACATTTAAACATGAATTCATTTTCAGGTAGCAATATAAAGCTGACTAATGAACTGGAAATGCTCATAATAGTCATTTTAAACTCTTAAGATATGTCAGTATGTAATGACATTCTTTTGATTACTGATGATCATTAAACGTTTTGCAACATAATTAAAGCTAAGGAAGGTCTTAGCTGTCAGATAAAGAACTTCTCATTTTACAAAGAGACACAGAGAGCTGCAAGCCATCCACTCACCACATGTTCCATTCGTGTACTGCCTCCAGTCCACACAGATGCCCTTGTTAGCACATGCTGATGCATATACCTGCAGGCTGGTGCAACCTGAGGCTGCTGTCATGCACTCATCTTGCCTGCAGCCTTCGACATAGGGCTCTGGAGGAATGGCCTCACGGCACTCCTCAAACACTCTAAAATGAAGACAAGCAGACATTTTAAAATCAACATACATGGCTGGTAGGTAGCAACACATATTCCTAAGTGAGAGTCTGGGCTTCAGTGCCCCATCTCAGAAAGTGTGCCATGCTATAAACCAATAAGAGTTCTTGAGCCTGACCCCTAACACTACACTTGCTTGCCTCTGTAACATGACTGAAATTGTAAGTTGCTTTGGACAAGATTGTCTGCCAAATGCATGAAATGTAACAGAAATGTAACATGGCTGCCATGATGAAATGGAATTCATCTGCTTCCTGGTTGCAGATGCGTGTTATTCCATTATATAAGGACCACAGATACAAAGACAGATAGGATTACAGTAACATATATTTCATGACTTATTTTGGTTACTCACTGGTTATAAATGAGCTCACAGATTGATGCCTTGCATGGGAAGGGTGTGCTCTCGGTGTATGAAGTAGTTGGAACAGGGGTGGTAGGTACTATACATGGCTTGCTGGAATCCTGCCAGTTGGGAGCTGTTTGGGAGCAGAGTGCAATCCCACCAGAGGGTGACTGGCAGTCATTCTCTTGGTCATTATCACATGTACCTGGGAAAAAGAATAAATTATTAAAATAGTGTCCTCTAATGATTCATCACATGGTCAGTAAAACCTTTGCTTTTCCCATAGATTGATTAAGCATTTATAAGTGAGAGAATTCACTCACCACACAGGCCTTCTGTTTTGTTGTAGAACAGTGAGAATGGCAAGTCAATTTTAAATGTAGAGCCAGTGTAAGTAACTTGAGCCTGAATCTGTGGAATCATCACTGTGACTTCCATCCCTGTACTTGTGATGATGAAATTGGCATTTTTGAATGCAGGGTAGATTTGCTTGTTGTCCACCATAACCTATGATGTTTTAGAAAAACATGTTATCAAATAAGATTCACAATACTATAATGATCAAGATGGCAACTGATGGACCTATTCCCAGGAACAATACATTTCTTGGAACTGTAACAAAGATGATATTCCTAAGAACTTGTTCCGTAGACGTGGATTCAGTTTATTAGATTAAAATGCAAGACCAGTGAAGAAAATATAGTGTATAAAGTATAAAATAGAGATTTATTTTACCACATTGGTTACACCACTTGTAGTCATTTTCTGGGTCAAAATAACCTCCTGAGATTTGTAAGTAATGATCAGGCTCTGTGGACAGAATGAACTTCCGTTGCTGCAGGGTTGGTTGTCAAGGACTATTTTCACGTTTTCACTGAGAAGTCCTTGAACCAAAATGTATGAGCAGCTGTCACTAAATGAGTAATCCTTTCCATCAAATGTTACATAATGAGAACCACCCCATCCAGTGCAAGAACCTGCAGAATCACATATGGTATATGAATATCACTTGAATATGGAATGGTGGCATGAATGTACACACACAAATATAACCCAATTATTTTTAGATGCTCCGTAAAAGGTTATTAACTTACATTCACATTCATATTTGAAGCAGCAGCCAGTCTCATCATATATTTTTTGGGGGGTTCGGCCATTTTCACAGTTTACAGGTCCAGTTGTTCCACAAATGAGTGGTGTGTAAATAACCTTGCCATCAGTACATGTGGCTGTAGAGCAATTATCCATTTTCCAGGACTCACCATTCTGTCATTTTAAAACAAAAATAATAGTAACATACAAAACTGCAATATATGTATAATTCTGTCAGTAACGTATCAACATTGAAATTAAAAGTTGACCATTGGGGTACCTTTCTTGGTGGATTAAGACTGGCACAATCTGGGCTGACAGATGTAAGCAATGATTCTGTGATAGTGGCTGGAGTACTCATAAATATTGTGGTGCTAGGTTTGGGGGTGGATGTGTAAGGGGATGGTGTTGCACATGAATATGAATTCTTCTCAACAACACATGCATCATTGCAGTGAGCAGTAAAGCACCATCCAGAGCCATCGGATACAGCCTCAGGGAGCTGAGGAAGGGTCTTAAAGAAAGCAATAAAGCATGACCTGCACCTATTAAAATT
>JAOYMR010000001.1:6625217-6635275 GCA_025802075.1 Tenebrosternarchus preto | reverse complement strand
AATCTTAAACTTTCGACTGTTCTTCTATACTAACTGTCCTAATCAACTAACAACATAAATTACTTAACATGGAGGTTTTTATCTACTGTGTAAATATTCTTATATGACAATTTTAACCCCCCCCCCCCCCCCGCCCTTTACTCAGTTTAGTACTCCCATCTGCATTTTTTTGTATTCTTGTTCATCAACAAGTTCAATTAGAATAGGTGATAAAAGTGAATATCCAGCATTCTTTCTAAATAAGATTCGGGAGGTTTATTGTCAAATGGCCATCAAATAGTCAGTTACTCTGGTAAAATTCTTATTGTATCAAAGAAAAGAATAATATAAAATATATAAATATGAAAAAACAGGAAATAAAGTCAGTTTTTTGACTTGGGTGGCCCAGCTAGTAGCAGTCCATATTTATATTATAAAATATATTATATTATATTATATTATATTATATTATATTATATTATATTTTGGCTGAATATGAAGTAGACCATATTAAGCGTGTGCACTAAAATACATTGGAGAGTGCACTAAAATACATACTGTCGATGGTACAGAGTTTTAGCTGGCATGGCAAACTCCCTTCAGCCTTTGCAGGAAATACAAGCATGGTTGGTACTTCTTTACCAAATGAGATGTATTGTGTGACCATGTATTGTGATTTTTCAACCTCACCCGCATGCAGTGTTATGTGTCAAATAATCACATAATGAATATCTAATAAATTATTTGACCTTTATTTGCTAACAAAATATTTAACTTTCAGGTATTGTAAGGTATTGTATCAGAATATACAAATATTCAGGGTGTCATTTCCACTTTAGGATGCATTATAAACATTGGCCTTGTATGATAAAAAAAAAAACATACCACTATAGATGTCCATTAAAGTGCATTCTTGTAAACTGTGTTTACAAAAAAGCTGTCTTTTTTTAAATAGGTTCAGAAGTAGTGATAATTTTTTAAATAGTATTAATATATTAATATAAATATACCAGTGTGAGTGGAACTATCTTATAAAATCCCTGAGTATGGTTTCATTTGTTTCAAGTGCATTTCTGTGCGTCAGTACCTTTCATTGGTTTTCATGCATGTACACAAATCAGAGTTGACACCATGTTCATTGCTGACATTTATTGAATTTTAAGCATGAGGAAAAAAATAATAATAAATGAGAGATAAAGACAAAATACTCAGAGAGATGTGGTTAGATGATCCATGAAAGCAAAATGAACTGTAAGCAAAGTAATAGGTGAATAATATTGATTTGAATAGATTGAGGTTTTACTCCAAACTGGACCATCGGCGTCTGCGGTGCTGTCTCATTGCTGCAGTCTCCTTTACTGTGCAGTCTGTCTGCAGACAGCCACACTTTTCAATAAAGATGTAGCTATGTATGACCTTTGATCCATCGGGACACAACAGTTCTGCTTCTCTCTTGCTGGTGGCCAATTCCTGGCAACAAGAGCAGGAATGCTGTACTGCCTTCACTTGTGTTGAGTATCTGAGGAGATTTAAACAGAGAGTGTGAATATTTAGAACCAGATACCATCAAACAATACTAAACTAATTCCTCAGCAAAAATATTTTTCATTTTTTACCCCAGCAGGTTTTCCCCCCATGCAATTCTTTCAAAAACTGTGCCAAGTGTGCCACCAGGAATCCTGAGGACTCAGCACAAGCTTTGGCCACCCAGCTTGAGTGCAGTAAAGTGCATGTCTGACGCCCCTTAGTGGCAATCCTCACAACTGGATTTTTGCAGTTGTCATGGAAATTAGTTTACAGTGTTTATTTGCCCAATGCTTTATTTGTCTAGTGCTTGGATTAAGAGTTCCAGATGGTGCAAAAATGACCTCATATCATTTTCCACTTGATTGAGCATTTCACTTCCATCAGCTCTTCATATCCTTCTTCAAGGAAATATATATTTTCTTCATATTGACACATTTCTACATTAATTGTTTATGTGACATGTTTGTTTACGTGAGGGGAAAATGTCAATCTTGAAAGTTAGACACTGTTGTAATGAAGGGGCTAAACAAACTTGATGTAGGAATACAGGTAACAGGAGATAGCAGGCAACTATTAGTCAATATGTAAATAGTGATTTATAGTTACATTTTTGGCCTAGTACACTAAAATAATTCACAAAATATATTGAGCACTATTTCTTTAAGGCATGAAGGAATCTGTGAGAGATCACTTTTGTAGTGTGAGTAACCAAAACTAAGTATTTAAATGAATACCACTGGTAAAAATGTAAAATAAAAGATGTAAAATGACCCTAAATGCCAAAAATGTGGCAGCAATATATCTTTAATGGACTTGCGAGGTTTGTTGTTGTTGCAACTTACGCAGAAAATGTGTTACAGGAGCCTTCACAAGTTGTCATCTCGACTTCGTTTGTAGTTCTGCAACCGTTACTCTCAAGGAATGTGGAGGACTTGCTAACCTGGCAATTCTTAGTCTTGTTTATACCTGAAAAGACCAAGCATTTTGATTTTGTGAATTTATATTTCAATGTGAATACAGTTTTAATCAAAATAGAATATTATTTTTCCTAATGGTAGAAATAACTGGTAAAAAAATGTTCAAATACTTACAGGTCTGGCAGCAACCATCTGGACCAAAAACTAATGTTCCCTGTATGAGGTAAAGAAAATCCATTATGCACTATTCTGCACTATCTGCCTAATTTCTTTTCATTGTTTATTTTGCAAATAAAAAAAATATTTAATTTGCTGTACTTTTTTGCAAAAAACTATATAAAAACAAACTGGTGGTGGTCATTACCTCTCACATATTATGATACTGTACACTAATGTTTTAAAAGTCATTATGATATTTTGATTGTGGAAGCTCAAACGATTGTGTAATTGTCTCAGTTCATGCCTAATTTTTTGTGGGTTATGTGTCTGTTCATGGCTGCAATCAACTCACAGGAATGCAGTCATCTTTATTGATGTGTGGACAAACAATTCTGGCCTCAATTACAGTGAATTGTATTCCAATCTTCACACATTCAAACTTCATACACTTATTCCCAAGTGGAGTCCAGACTTCACCAGGCTAAGGAGAAACAGGAAAAGTCAAAAAGTATATTGTGAGCAATAGAAGAGGAATTAAACTGAGCACAAAAGAAGTATAATTACTTCATAAAATGTCATAATAAAACTACTCAAATTTTAATAGAGCATTTATGAATAAAATAAATGCCACTCATGTTTATCACTTTGTTGTTTGTCAAATTTATACATTTTGTTTACCAACTTGTTTATCATTTCTTCATTATATGGCCTGTACAATATGCCCATACAAAGGGCAAAAGTTAATACTTAATTATTAAGTATGACATTTGTGTAAAGTTTCAAAATGTCTTTCTCACAACATATTAAGACATTAGTCGAATTACACAATTTGTGGCCATGACTTTGATATCTCAAAATATTGTTTTGTTGCCTCAGTATATTATTTTGTGGCCAAGCCTTGTTAGGAACAACCACCATGTCACCGTATGAGCTCTGTAAAAGTGTGATAGTATTAAAGAGATAAAAACTAGGCAGGACAAACTATGATTGAAGGCATTCAAAAAGCACCACTATAATTCTTAAGAACTCACTTGGATTGTTTCAGTGATGTTGTCAAACACGGCCACGCAGCTGATCTGCACACATTTTCCACAGCATTCCCCTGGAACGTGCTGGTATGCATACCCCTTAAAATGGAAGTAGCAGACCAAATGCATTTCGATGAGAAGCACATCTATGACTGCTTTGTTAGCACACAGTTCATTTTCTTCTGAAGTATATTTAATAGTCACTAAATGAATGCAGTCTTTTAACTAGCATCTGTGTTTTATCTGCTGGCCAGATGGCATGGATGCCTCTGCTCACCAGTGGACAACTTGTGTCACATTGAAGAGGATGGCACTCAATTTTCAGAAGGTGATTTTGGGAATCAGTCTGATTAGTACAAAAGCACTGCTCACAGTTGTTCGTAGGAATAAGTGCACCAGGCTGAAACAAACAAAAACGGACTGAAAACATACTGCATGACATGCTGCTTTATCATTATTGTATGAACTGATGCAGGAAATAAAGCTGGCATTGGGTAGAATTTATGTAATGCCTCAAGGCACAATATTTACACATCTGTAGTTATAAGCCTCTTAAAGAGAAATATTTATGAATTACATTTTGTTGTATATCACTTCACAGAAATCTTACCCTATATTCTGAGCCACTTAACACACAGACTTGTTTGGGCACTGCAAAAATGCAAGAGAGAAGACAGTTCAATGGTATGTTTTACATGCTCAAGTGTATTAAATGTTTTCTATACAGAAGCTTACAGTTGCACATACTGATGCACTCACCACAGATGTAGGATGGACAACAATCTCCAAAATTAACTGTTTGAGTGAATCCAGCTGGGCAGGTGTGGTTCTCATTGGGACAAAGACTGCTATAACACACTGTGAATGGATAATCATAATAATATTATTACAAAGATATAAATGACAGTGATGCTGTTACTATTACATTAGTTTTATACTCCCCCTACTGGTGTTCTCTGGTAGTGTCAGCAGCAAAGCATATGGATGGTTTTGTTATTATTTTCATGAGTTCTGTTTATGTTGTCCATGCTTTCCTCAGGTGGTGGGAATTATTCATTAATTAGCTCACCACCTAAGGATCATTCTGTATTTCTGGTTTCCTTATTTAAAGGTTTTGTACAAGACCTCATCGGTCTTTGAAGTCACTAGGCCTCTTTTGCTATAGTTATGTCTTTTCAATTCAGTTTTGATGCATTCAAACAGTTGCAGTTGGAGAACTGCAGTGGAGCTTCCCTTTCTTTTTTTTTGTCTGCACATTCTTCGCCCGTGACATCAGATGTTACTACATGTTAGAATTTTTTCAGTGCAGTCCGAAATCCTTTTTTTTGCATATTGTCTTAAATTTTTAAAAATATTTTATAGTGTGTAAAACCATCATGTCATCCCTTACCACATATGGCTTCCTTGCAGCAGCCTTCTGTCACTATGGTCTCCATTTTCTGACCTATCTGATCACATATAACAGGTTCTTCTGCAGGACAGGTGAGAGCTTCACAGAAAACAGTCAGGCTCTCCGCATTACATGTGCAAGTCTTACAATCTGTGATCCATGTCTCGCCAGCCTGAAGGGAATTATGTGCCTTTTATTAGAAAACCACAGTGATGATACTGACAGAAAAAGAATGTGGTGAAGAAATCTTCTTTTGTCTTACCATTTTCCATTGCTTGTTGGGCAACATACAAATGCCTATTGGTAAAAAATATATAGATTGTTAGTTCAAAAGGTGGGAAGGCGGGAGAGGGGTGGTGTTGAAAAAAAGAAAAATCTACCACTAACATAATTGCACTGATTAACCAATTGTATACAGTAGAGTTAGTTTCAACTTTGATAATACCATGGTAAAAACTTACTGCAGTTAGGAACACAGACATTCATATCTGGGGCCAATGAAATAGTGCCTTCTGGGCAGTAGCAACCTTCCCAGAGCACAGTTTCCAAAACACTGAAAACACTTGTCTCACTTATAAATTTCAAATTAAACCTGTAATAGCAGGACAAAGAGTGACTGTATGTACAAATACACTTGAAAAACATTTTATGTATATGATTATTTTTTGCCAGTTCTTTACAGGATTTGTGTATTTATATATGACTTCAGAATACCTTGCATCACAAGTTGGGGCAATTTGAGGACCACAAGCTTTGTATACGCTGGGGGCTTTACACTTGAAATCTGTATGTGTAAAAGACAGCTGATTGTGATGCATGTGAGTACATTAAAAATTGTAACAGCCACACATGATTGCTTTACAGTACTCACCACACACTCCATCTGTAGCTCCTCTCCAGTCAATGCAAACGTTTACCATAGCACACTGCTCTGCATACATCTGCAAACTGGAGCAGCCGATTGACGTGCTGTTCATGTGGCACACGTCAAAGTTGCAGGCTGACTCATAGTACTCATATGGAATGATCTTGTGGCACTTCTCAAAGACCCTGTTAAAAATCAATTAAATATTTCAATATTTCTGCAAGCATGTAAAATCAACGACATATGAATAAAATGTAGTTAGATATGTGTGTGTGTGTGTGTGTGTGTGTGTGTGTTTTGGCAGGAGTACTTACTTGCTACTAATAATTTCACAGATTGAAGAAGGGGTGCATGGTGCTGGTGTAGGCACAGGTACTGGTGGTGGGCAGTAGCTTTCATTGTCATGAACTTGCCAATAGGTAGCCATTTTTTCGCAGGATGAAATAATGGTACCGTTCGGTAAACGGCAATCATCTGTACGGTTATTGTCGCATGTTCCTTGTAATACATAACAATATACACTTGCTGAACTTTCATTATTCATACATACTTTAAATAACAGAATTATACACTTGTTTCCCCTAAATATGTTTGCCTGAAATACATTTTTAAATATATATTTTATAGTTCTGCCAATAAAGAGAAACAAAGTCAAAATAAGTTTAAGAAGAATATAATATTCGTTAAGAATATTCTTTAATGAATATTCTCTAACATTCATTAAGAAGAATATAATATTCTGGGAGTGAAATACTTGGAGATGACTAATAAGGTATTCATAGGTTTGAGCCTTTAAATATATATATATATATTTTTTTTTTACAGGAAGTAAAAAATCACAGACAATAAGACTTCAGAGAGGATATAATTGATATAATTACTGGTAAGCAATGACAATAAGGTCATTTGGACGGTATAATTTTTCCTGTATTAATGTTACAAAATATTTTGGGAGAAAAGAATGCTATGAAAGTGCCAAAATATGATGACACTATAATCAGAAAACAGATAAGATCAAATCTGTAGTTTTACCGTGAGAGGAAAAAAATAAACATAAAATTTCAGAAGCAATTATTAGTTTAACAAATAGCCCATAAACTTACCACATTGTCCCTCAGTGTTACCATGGAACTTCTGCCATGGGAGGTTTATGAAAAACATCATACCAGTGAAGGTCACTTGTGCATCGATTTCTGGTATTACTAATAATGATTCAATGCCATTGTCTGAGATTCTGAAGTCTTTATTCTCATACGGCAGCTTTTCTTGCTTGTGGTTGACAAAAACCTATATGAAGAAAAAAAAAAGTGGATTTTATTTTTTTTTTACCAACTTACCAGTTTTTCATAGTGTTATCTACTGCATATTCTTATCACTGACACACTCATCAATCTTCATCAATTCATAATATATGGAGAATTATTCACAATTTGCGAGGAATAGTTTTTGTGAAATACATTAGGTTAAAAAACTGCAACTTCTGACGGAATATTATTGCAAAGGCATTTTGTGTAACAAAACTCTTGACTGCATTCCTAGCATATAACTCAAAGCTGCAGACAGCAGGTGCCATCACTGAGACCCAACTTAAAGCAACAAAACTCAGTTTTGTAAACAAAAAGAATGCCTTATAGGATTGAGTTACTGGGATTCCCATGATGTCTTAATTAACCTCAAAAATATTGTTATTGATTTTTTTTCAAAAGTAAATCACATTTTAGGTGATTTACTTTATAATTCAGCATTTACTTTATAGTTCAGCAGTACTTTTTAATTTGAATTCTAGAAATAATTATACTTACCACATTTGTGACAATTCCATTGGAAATCTTCTGTGACATGCTAATCACATAGAATTTGTAGTAGACTGTCAGAGATTTAGGACATGAGAGACCATCTTTAGAATCACAATAAACATTGTCAATGATGACACTGAAGTTATATTTTGGATTTATTTCTTTGACCAGGACATAGGAGCAGTTTCCTTGAAATGGATAGTATGTTCCATCAAAAGTGATGTAATGTGGATCCCCGAAGCCACTACAGATACCTAAACAGGACACAACACACCCATGTTATCTTATAGAGTGTATTATAATGTGCAGAAAAAGCTTTTATTGCTCAGAATGGATAAACTGAGGCCATCAGTTATGTAACATATACTCACATTGGCATTCATAAAGAGAACAGCACCCAGACGCATCAGTGACTTTCTGTGGTGGATAATTGTTTACACACGTAGGCAAAATTGCAGGTTCACATCGTACATCTTCATGTTTGATTGTTCCATTGATGCATGTAATATTGGAGCATCTCCCATCTGGTATAGTTTCACCATTCTGAAAAAAAGAAACTCAGTTAGAGTTGTGGAAGAGGCATATTAGTACTTCCTGAATAATATTAGATTGGACATTATAGGGATGTTTACCAAAAGAGAAGAAACACAAAACTAAACAAAACACACTCAAGTTTCATTCACTATGGACCTTCCCAATGTATTGTGAATAACCAGTTATAACCCATCTACATTATGCAATGTATATGTATCTTATATTTCTAATAATACCTCTAAATACATTGCATTTGCAGATTAAATTAATTGTAGTTAAGACTAATTGTCAGGTTTCTATGTTCTTTAAAACAATTATCGAACATGCAAACAAAAGAATGAAATAAGTAGATTAAGTTTATATTAATCTAGTTTGTATATATGGAACTTGCATCTTTTTGTCTGTCTGTATTTCACAAATGAAGTCAGGCAGTCAGTCAAGTAAAATGACCCTAAAGTTTGTCTTGATCATATATCATATATCAATTTTCATATAATACAATATTTTTTTCTGAAGGGTTGGGCTGCAATGCCTGAGAAATAGTTGATGTAACTTTAAGAATATGCATTTGTGCTTACAATACTCTGCTAGCTAATGAGTAAGGTAATAGTTGCTAGTGCTGTTCAAGAACAAAACTACGATATTTGTAATTAGTGTTGGCATCATTGAAACTACCCCACATTACTAGCCATTAAGATGAAAAATGATAATCAAATTATAAACAAAAGCTAATATTAAAGAAATCATTCTTGGATGCAGTCCAACCAAATAACTACATAAATATAATGAAATATCTAGGCAGATCCATTCCATTCCAGCCAAAATGTAAAAGCAGCTTCACAATACTGGGCAAAGATTTAAACAATATAAATAATAAACTACATACATAGTTAACTTTTTGAAATCAGCCTTCAAGGATTAAGAAGAGAATAAAATGCCATATTTTTGTGAATAATCAAATTTCCTAGTGTATGGAATACATTGAATAAATATATTATGTTCAGTAACAATGACTGATAAGCTACAGCGAAAGCAGACTAAATGTTGATTAAATGCAAAGGGAAAGTAAACTCCTACTGAGTGGGTTGATAGTAATTATAATGAATGTAGAAGCTGACCTTTAGGGGTGGCCTGTGTTTATCACAGTTGACATCAAAAGGAACCGTAGTTGGTGATGGTGTAGTTGTATTTACACCACAGTAGGTCGTGTTAAATTTAATAGCACACTCATGATGCTCATTCTCAACACATGTTGCAATATAACACCAAGCATCAGCATCACTGACATTGTACACAATGGAATCTGTTATAATACACACAAAAATAGAAATTTACATATACAAACAAAAGTTTAAATAAATAAAAACATGAAATTCATAATTATTAGTAAAACTTGACAAAGAATCTACAGGAATTAAAAAAATGAAAAACATAAAATAAACTGGCACTTACTTGGAGATACAGGCTTCCCATGAACATGGCATACACATTGGTGAGAGGGAGTTATGTTTTTTGTAGATCCAGTAATGACAGTAAAAGTTGTGGGTGATGGTTTTACTGATGTGACTGACGCTGGCGTTGTTTTTGAGGATGTTGAGAATTCTGTGGTGGTTGTTATTGTTGTTTTCGTCACGGGACTTGTATGAGTTGTTGGACAAATTGTCTTACAACAGAGGACTCTAATCTCATAGTCAAAGCATTGTTGCTGAAGACCCTGGTTTTGGTTCAGACATATCAGGCCATTCTGTGCGTCACACACCACTTGCTGACCTAGCTGTGAAAGTGGATATGTAGGGTAGAGTTTTGCTCTGCATTCCACTTCACTCGGACTGGAACAGATGTTGGGATAAACGTCAGTTATCC
>JAOYMR010000001.1:6594927-6625117 GCA_025802075.1 Tenebrosternarchus preto | reverse complement strand
CCTGTTGTAGGAGGGCCAAAGTCCATCCAACCTGACCAACTGCAGTTTTTGTGACAGTATGTGCTTGTTGTTGTTGTTGAGACTGGTGCTGTCGATGAAGGTTGCGATGTAATAGTTGTTGTTTTTGGTGAAGTCGTCACGGGACTTGTATGAGTTGTTGTCGGAGTTGGAGTGCTAGTAATTGAACTTGTTATTTGATTTACAGTCGTTGTATATGTTTTCGATGTTGTTGTTTTTGATGTTCCAATTGTTGTTTTCAGTCCCAGAGTTGTTGTTTGTGATATCGTTGTACATTCTTTGAATTCACAACATCTGGCTTTTATTTCATAGTCAAGGCATATGAGAGTTTGATATTTATTCTCACAATTAAGACCAGAATTAGTGCATGTAACATTTTGGTGTAACTCCGATATTGGCACATTTGGATAGCGAACTGCTTGACATGTGACTTCAGATGGGTTTTTGCAGACTTTATATTTTCTAGACTTAATGATATTTTTTATTGTTTCATTGTCTCCTCCATTCGGTCCAAATTCAGGATAGTCAACATTCATCCATGGTGTCCAGTTACAAACTTCACAATGTTGTGGTGCTCGAGTTGTTACCTTTGTTGTAGTTGTTGATTGATTTGGTTCCTCTGTTACACAATGCTTGTTGTCACAGCAATAAACTCGTATTTGGTAGTTGAGACATAATGGAAAATGGCCAGTTTGTTCTTTGTTCTTACATATCAAACCTATGTTCACATTACATTCAACAACTTGTCCAATTTCACTTATGCTTTTATTTGGATACTTTTCAGATCGACACTGAATTTTGCTTGGTTTATCACAGAACTTGTAGCCAGCTGCCCTAATATTTTTGTATGTTTCAGAATCACCTCCATTCTGACCAGGGGTAGGGAATGTTATGTCAAACCATTGTGACCATTTACATGATTCATGACATGTAGTCTGAGATGTTCCAAGTGTTGTTGGTTGTTGTGATGTTGCAGTACTAGGCTTGATAGTTGTCACTGAAACATGAATAATTTGCATAGTATTCAGGATGTTATACGGTGTTACACACTTACATAAACCTAAGCAAACTTTGTTGTCCTGATGTCAGCCTTGCTATTTAATTCTTTTTGGCAATGCCTTTCTTCATATTGCATTGTGCAAACTCGAACTGGTTACAGTTTAAAAAAAAGAGAGAGTTTAAATTGTGAGTGTGAAACTCTGGAAGGATGAAAGGAACTCTGAGACCTGAAGTTTGGGTGGATTTTGCGTTGCACTAGATGGCCAGACCCCTTTGTGTCAATAAAACTCTAATATAGGAGTAGAGTTTCAGAGTCATATAATTCCTTTCAGAGTAAGGAGAGTTGGCAGAGAGGTTGTGGGCTGAGAAATGAAGGCCAGAGCAGGGAATATATATTGGAAGTAACAGTTTCAGACATGGTCTTTGACCCAAACTTCAAGGAGTACATAACTCAATTTTAAGGGGTTGTAATTAAAATTCAACCTGGATCAACAAAAGGCCAAATTAATAGTCATAACATCATATTGCCTGCATTATTTGACAATGCATTTACACTTCATCCTCAGTTTCCAATCATCAGTTGTGCTGTATATTTGTCATGTTTTGATCTGTCATAATATGTATTCTGGTGAATTTTGCCAGTATTTTATATGACTTAGGTTAGACAAAATAAGATATACTAAGTAAGATATACTATTGAGTATCTCAATGACCATTGATGCTGCACTTTCATAGCTTTTATCAATGCTGATTAACTTAAATTCTAGTACCTATTTGTTACTGTATTTGTTTAATAGAACCCATACTAGGACTAGCATGTTTCTTGTATTCTAGCAGTGATCTAGATCAAATGTCTACTGATGTCTAACCTACTTACTGGCTAGGATGCGTTCTGTGAGTCAACAACAAAGCACTTTTTGTATGTCACTCTGGATAAGAGTGTCTGCTAAATGCTGTGAATGTAAATGTAAAATGTAAATGAGTAAGAAAACGTATATGTTATTGTTTTTATATGTCCTGTGTCCTTTAAAGTTATTGCCATCAACTTTTATATACATTTAGTCCTTTATTTTTTAACACGAACTAAAAATGCAGTCTGTATAATCTTTTGTTAATCTTTGTTAGAATTTCAATATTGAATGTGCTTATGCTCTCTTGGCAAGGCATACTTTAACATACTTTCTGCTTCATCATATAGCTGGCTAGTTAGGGTACATTTGCTGTCTTTAATAACTCATTATAACATGTTTCTGACATGGTCATTATATGTAATGTTAATTGTATGCTTTGTAAAGAAATGCTGAAAAGAACAAATTAGTGTGGTTTTCTGAGATGCTTTTCTGTATTTCAAATAAGTTGTGCTCTTCTGCTCATTCACAATTTTATTTCTGACCTGTTAACACTACTTGAACTATACGTCTAAATCTGAGCCAAATGAATTAAGTTATTGAAAATTACTGATAGAAGACACTGTAGTTGGTTTTATACTTTCTTATACAGTCACAAATTTTGTAGTTTATTAGTACTTTTGCCAGTTAATGCCTGGTGTTAAACTTTCCATATTGAAGTGATGTATATTGGAATCACAATGTTTGATTCCTGTGTTGTATTTCTGATATATTTTGATATGTTTTAAGGTAGTACAAAACATGTCAGGACAGTTCCAAATATAATATATATTGGTGAAAATTCTGATTTTAATATGTGTACTTGGTCGAATGGCTGAGCAAGAACCTTTACAAAATAAAAGTTGTAATTCACATTAAAGTTCCAGCAAAGTAATACACAGCAAATTTATCTCAAAGATTACCACTTACCTGGTATAGTTGTTGAAAAATTAAAGGTAGTTGTTGAAGGCAGATATGTAGGGTAAGGGTGTATTTCTCTGTGTATTGTTCCATTTTTTTTACAGATGGCAGTTATACGGTTGCCAAGACCATCTGTAGTGTTGTAGATTATGTCATTGTATGAATATTCTTTTCCTTCATATGTGCAGGTACAAGCTGCAAAATCAGAAAAGACGTTAGTTTAAAAGCCATTTAACAGCAGGTTTTAGCTCTTGAAAAGAATTGTAATATTTTTTTAAATCATTTAATAATTTTGAAACATCACTTACCTGTTACATTTGTTGTGCAATTGATTTCCGTAGAGCTGCAACGGCTTCATACAAAAATACAAAAAAACATTGTAACATATCTTGGCAAATGCTTTATTCATAGATGACCAAATGTCTCCATGCAATTCAAAATCCTTTATGGTAGCTTATGTGGCTGAAATTATAATAAAACAAAAAATGTAACAAGTATAAACGTACCATGTCTGACAATTTTCTGTGGTGGGAACCTCCTGGCCATTGCTATAATGCTTCCCTTGTTTGTCATAGCAGCTACAATTTTCCTTCACTACACATTTCATTTTGTCTTCATCAAAGTATGGATGGTCATCAGGACAAATGGGATAACAGCCTGAAATAACAAGCATGAGTCAACAAATATGGGTGTAAATTGTCAAGTGCGTGAACAACAAAATTTTGTTTTCTTCCAAGTTTAGTCTAATGCTTTAATTTTAGAATAATTTTACAGAAACCAGTTTTATCTAATGGTTATTATACAAATGTCAAGCTGCAGAGACCCCACTACTGGTGTTCTCCGGTAGTGGCAACAGCAAAGCACATGGATGGTTATGTTATTGTTTTCATTCAGTGTGTTTACGCTGTCCATGCTTTCCTCACATGGTGGGCATTATACACTAATTAGCTCACCACCTGAGAATCAATATGTATTTATGTTTATTCTGATTTAAGAGCCTAGTTTTGTTAGACCTTATTGGTATTTGTAGTCACTGGGCCCCTTTTGTTATAGTTAGATCTGTTTTCCTTTCGGTTTCATTATTGTTCTGTTCATTAAACTCTTCAGTTGGAGACCTGCTTGGAGCTTCCCCTTTTCTTTGTCCTCATGTTCTTTGCCCATGACAGCAAACATTTTATCATTAAGTTATTAACAATCAAAAACTTTACAGGCATATAACAAATATACTATATTTTTATATGTATGTACAATGTATATATGTATATACCAGCTCCAAGAGTAGCTATGGATACGGCCTGCAGAAACATCAGTCACCTCCTCTACATGAATTACGTCAAGCTGTATGCCAGGACTAAATGAGACACTGACTATCTCACCAGGGTGTTCAACGTCAGAATGTCAGACTGGATAAGTGTGAACAGATAGTTATAAAGAGAGGGAAGGTAGCTATAAATGAGGGGCTCATACTACATAAGAGAAGGTAACATAAGAAATGTTGAGGGCAGCTACAAGTACCTTGGAATCCTACAGGCAACTGGGAATCATGAAGAGGCCACAAGGAAAGCAGCTACAGCCAAATACTAACAAAGGGTGAGGCAAGTCCTGAGAAGTCAGCTGAATGGAACAAGATCCATCCTATCAACACCTACACACTACCAGACATTAGATATGCCCCTGGCATTATCAACTGGCCAAAGGAGGAGATGGAAGCTGCTGATGTATCAAGAAATACTCAGCGTTTAACCCCAAATCCAGCACTCTGAGACTCTAAGCAGAAGGAAGTTAGCTGAGGACTAGCAAGCTTTAAAGCCACTATCCAAGATGAAACAAAAAAGAGTCAGGAGTACATCAGGAAAATGGCCCCAAGTGATGAGTTGCTTAGAAAATATCTCAGAGAGCAGACACCCAAGAAGGATGGAAGTGTGGAGGAGCAGGAGTCCTTATGGGAGATTAAACCCCTACAAAATGGGTGATATAGAAAAATCCTACCAATGGCTAGACAGCACATAGGAACTACTCATGGTAGCACAAGAATAAACTCTAAATACAAGATCAATAGAGGCTGGGATCTGCCACACCAGGTAAGACCCCAGACGCATGCTGTGCAAAAATGCCCCAGAAATAATCCAGCACAACCGGTGGGATGTAAGATAGTAGCAGGCAGAGCATACATGGAACACCATAACTAAGTAGCTGGCATAGTACACAGAAGTATCTGTGTGGGTTCGTACTAGAAGTCCAATGGTCTAAGTGGGAGACTCCCCCAAAGGTGGTGGAGAACGACCAAGCAAAGATCCTGTGGGACTTCCAGATACAGATGGACAAAATGGTAATGGCTAACCAATCAGACATAGTGGTGGTGGAGAAACATCAGAGGAGAGAAGTGGTAATAGATGTACACTTTTTGTAGAATAATGGAATATGTAAATGAACTTTAGACAATCTAATAAAAATTTAAGAACATTCTTAAGTTTAGATTTATATGGTACATTGAATTATATATGGTATGAATATATATATAATTTTATTAATTAACCTTCTCTGATGCCTAATGTTTAACCTTTGTCAATAAATGTATTCATTTATTTTTAAAACAAAATATATTATGCAAAGTTACTGTTTATTGGGGGAGGGGTCAAGTAAAATACTTAATAATATCACTGTATGAAATTACACTGACAAGGGCAATGCAATACTAGTTACTACTAAAGGAAGTTTGCTCGTTGTATTATGTAAAGCACACACTGTATGTGCATTTTATAAATTCATTAATGAATATAGAACTATCATATAACATTTCATGGGATTTCATCCCCTAAATCCACACTCCTTCCAGCTACACCTGTGATTTTTTTATATTTTTCATGCATTTCACTTTACAGTTGATAGTTAATAGTATTTTAATTTTGGTTCTATTCCTCTGTATTTCTTTCTACTTGTTCTGATCAGTTGATAGATCATTACTGAGTAAATAGTGAAACACATTTTACAGATTCAAATTTTGCATTAAAATAATGAATTATAGTAATCTCACATGCTTTCACTGTTACAATTAAATTCTTAACTAGACTAAAAATAATCTGTATACCTTCCAGTGGTGGTATCTGACTAGAACAATTGCCAGAGGGGTTCCTGCAGGTCTTCCTACAGGGGGAACCACAAGGCTGGTAGTGCCAGTCACACTCCTCTGGAGGGTTGTAGTAATCGCAGAACAATGCTGGAAGAACAACATAATTTGAACTTAATTTTATTTTATTTTTTTTGTGTTGTCCAGCAACACTGAATTTAATTTCGTGACTCACGGCAGATTTTAGGGGTTCTCCAAGAAACACAGACTCCACCCTCATTGCAGGCCTCTGCATATGCAGCTACAGCAGTGCAGAAACACTCACAGTCTCCACCCGTATCACAAGCGCATGTATCTCTCACACAAGCATCATAGAAAGGAGCTGGATCCACCTGGTCAGGTAAATGTATTAAATCAGCAATAGCTTTGATGTATGAAAAAATATCAATCTGTAAAACTGAATGACAAATCATAATTGAAATAACTTACCTGAGTGTGACAGGTTGTAAAAATGTCACTCATGATGATGCTACACTGTTTCTGAGCCCAAGCTTGTCGGTAGTGGTTGTAGAAACAGGGGTTGCTGGTGCTGTTAGAATCAGGGCAGCTTGAAGACTCTTTCCAGCTGTTTCCAAAATCTAAGGCATTATTTACCACTCCTTGATTTCTTAAGGTGAAGTCATTGTTTGCATTACCATCATAATTTCCACAGAGGCCACAAACAGCACCCTGTCATGAGGAAAAAAAATAACCACCTAGTTTGTAAATTGGATCGTAATATCTGAGCACACCAGAATGATCTTAATAAGTACTGTTCATATTTTATCCTGTTCTACTTTACTATAAGCAGGTAATCCTCACCTTGAATTCTGGACTAATCTTGATGAAGATACTGGTCTTTTGGTCCCACATAAGAATAAGGCCATTTTTAGCCTCAATCACCAAATAAATTCCCATAAACATAATCTGGTAGGGAATTTCATCTCCCCAATCTCTCTGGACAACGTTATATCCTCCATCTGTTAGTATGATTTCATTACTCTGAAAGAAGGAAACTAGTTAATTATTTAAGTATATATGTGTAGCTATGCTAAACACTAATAGCCTATCTCAATATGCTGTACAACAGAGGCAAGCCAACTCTTACCCCCAGGAAGAGCTTGACTGCCTTGGAGCAGGTGGTACCAGTGGTTCCACAAGGAATGTTTTCCGTAATGACTCGAAAAGTGCCAGTGCTGTTGTTGTGACCACAGTTATCCTAATCATCCCCCAAAAAGGTAATTTATTATTTATCAGTTCATAATATTTTGGCTTTTTAATGTGATATTTTACTTCATGACTACATTAAAACAAAACCTTCCAAGAGTACTTAGTGCACTGAGAATGGGTTTTCCATTTGCTTACTCTGACAAGGGTATATTCACAATCTCCATCAAAAAGGTATCTTTTTCCATCAAACGTGGTGTAATGTCCATCACCGTAAGCTGCACAGGTTCCATGGCACAAGTCTGTGGTGCACTGCCACCTCCTATCTTTACATGTGCTGTATTGAAAGTAATAACAGAAACTTTGATTTTTGAACCCTATTTTTGTTTGAAATCTAAATAAAGTTCTAAAATATAAAATATACCTAAAAATCAGATATTCATAGGTATTTATAATATATACATTGTTAAGTATTTGACTGAATTTAAACAGATATGGATCTCTTTACCAGGTATTGCAGTCAACTTTGATGGTATCTCCAGGTTGATAAAGATTACTGTTATGTACACAAGGGCATAGGTCCTCGTTGATGCAGTGTCCTTTTCCATCAGATAAAAGCCCAGAAGGACACATGCAGCCTGAGATGCACTCTGTACTGATCTGTTGAATGGTTTACTTTTAGCATACACACTTCACATGCAATGTCAATATCTGTAATGGTCAAGAATTCAAACTGTGCTTATAGCATTTATAATAGTTATAAGAGAAATAATTTATACTAGTCCATATATTACTATGTAGGCATGTCATGTTCATTTAACTCTATAACTCACACAGGCCATGTCTAGAGTATTGCAGCTTTTTTGGCACTCAGAGCCTGTAGATCCTGGAGCAGCATTGGAGCAGTTGAAGAATACCATTGGTGAAGAGCAAGCTGAAGATAAAGGTAACAGATCTCAGTAACAAGATTCTGTCTATGGTGACAAAACAGGCCAAATTTTCAGACAGTAATTTCTGAAATTCTCCTAGATACCATCTCCTAGATGCATCTCTATACATCACAGTTAAATTTGTGCTTTTTTTTCTTAACTGATTCCCCTGGCTTCTAGCCCCAAGGCACTACGCCAATTGGTGATTAGCTTTACTTGAGTTTCACTACTATACACACTGGACATATATACTAAGAATTGTTTGTCAGTTGTCAGTTCACAGCCATCTGGCATTTATTGCCAAACTCTGTAACTAATGCTGAGTGCTTCTGCCCTCAAGCTGTAAGGCAGCTGTGTGCTGTTTCATTCTGCATTGTTTCCCATTTCTGTAGGTTATGCACCTCAAAGTACCTTTGTTGTAAGACACTTTATCACCTTTATGTATTTTTGTCCTTTCCGATGCTGCCTATTGTAGTTTTATATAATTTACGTTATAATTTGTATGTTATTGATATTTCTTTAATTATGACTGCTTAGTCATACATCATGTACTTCTTGTATTTATTATTGGCTGGTCATTGTAGTAGGTCTCATAAATTGTGTTGCTGAATGTGTTTTACCATGAAATTACCTGAGCTAACCTCATGATATGTATATGCAGATCAAACTCATTTGAAAAAAGGCTGCTGAGACCTGCTTTATAAGGGGAAAATGATCCCCGTTGCAGGAAGTAATCACTTAATAAGTCACAGGAAAACAAACCTTCATCTGAAAAGCACAGGAGTTCAGTGATATCCTTTTATGTACTTATTAATAATAACTTTTTCAAATTTTACAGGTTTTAATCCCAATTCTATGTTATAGAGAAGATGCTGTCAGCTAAACTTTTTCAACAATTAGAATGACAATGTATGAAGTAAGATAAATGTAGTTTAATTAATTGATATTAAATTGTGGGGGCACTCACATGGGACATCAGGGGAATATCCAATGCAGCTGATTATCCCATTTTTGCAGGTGCTGAAACACAATTACATACATGTTTAAAGTACATCAGCCAACAGGTTCCATGCAGTTTGGTAGAAAATGTCTAAAGAAGGCCTACCACATGGCACCATCTTTAGTGATGACCTCGCCAGGTGGAATCACTGATCCTTTGTAGTAGCAGGAACATTGAGCTGGCAGAACACATTTCCCCTCCTCATCAAGGTATGTTCCCTGAGCACAGATGCACCCGTCCACAGGCTCAAAAGTGACTGCACAAGTGAAGTCTGGGTCGCTGTGGCAGCGGCAGGACTGGGTACTGTTTTGGACATCATAGGAGTAGACCATGGTGCTTGGGCAGTTGGCATATTTCTCTGTGAACAAGAAATGCCAGGTGTTAGTAGCAACACCCTGTGGGTATATCCATACATGAAATAGTGTTTACTAGTGTTTACGAATCAGTGGTAACAGAACAGTTCATTACTTACGGCATGTTACATTCCTCCAGCCATTGAGAATGATCCCTTTAGAAGCACATACATGTGCATATGCAGAAAGAGCTGCACACATGCAGCTTTCACTCTTCTCACAATTACATGTGTCATACATGCAGTTCTGCTCAGTTAAAAAAGCAAAAAAAATATAACATGATTAAGTTCTAACCTTACTTCCTAAGCATCCACAGGAAATGCTAACATACACATGAAATACATATAGTGAACTGACTATACACTGTGTTATACCTTTTGATAGATATCTGGGCTGATCTCACTGTGACATGGAGCAAATACACCGTTAGGATCTGACAACAGTGAGCACCACTGCTGAGCATATTTCTCTGTAAACAAAGGCAGAAGCATTACAAATGTTAATTGTAACAGAACAATATTCTATAACAGTATTAATGAACACCTGAGTAAACTGCATGAAAATGAAAATGAGACAAAATTTGAGATGTACCATTTTCCAAGCTAAGACTGCAGGGGTTCTCAAAGGTGTTCTTCACATCAGGGCAGTTAGCTCTGGTCTTCCAGCTGTTGGCGAATCCTACACCAGTACCCTCACGGGATCCAGACATTGTTGTGAAATCATCACTTTGGATGTTGTTAAAGTTTCCGCAAAGCCCTAAGAATGGTGAAAGAGGATTAGTTGACAGTATTCAGTATAACTTTGTTATTTAATGTATTCACTTATTTAAAATATGTAATAGTCAATAACATACAGCAGTTGAATGAAATAATGTAGGAATGGTGGGCATTTAACATACCAAGTACATTTTGCTTATGAGTTCCATCTAGAGTTATGTAAACCTGCATAACAGGTACAAGCTGGACCTCTATCTGAAGTCCGAAAGATGTCTGGACGATGATGTAAAAAGTGGTCGGTCTGAAAATATTTACACCAGCTGCAAAAGTTTTGTAGAGAGAACAAATACATGATCAATATGGACAGATTTATCATGACTTAATATGATATGAACCACTGTTAGAATATGAACCATTATTATTCATCAAACTTTCAACATTATAACAATATCCTTAATTCATTTATACCACATACCTATACATTTGTTGGTTTTCTTTGGACTATTTATATAATGGCTGTGCACCTTTGCTGTGCATTTAGAGGTATCAAGGTTTCATAAATAATTAGATTATCATTTTTCTAGATATAAAAATACCCACCTGTAGAAATTGGCAGCTGAGAAAATATTCTGTTGACAAAGATCTTTCCATCAGGTAGGATGCTGAACACCTGTAAGGTGAAATGCCTATGATTATAATCTAAATGGTTATAATGATTATAACCTAAAAGGATCCTTAAAATTCATGTCCATATGAACTTTATACAGTTTTGTAAGGAAAATGATGGAGTGGTGCAGTGGTTACATTTATGTGTGTGTGGATGAATGAGCATAACATTTTCTGATGTACAGTATCTTTTCTCTTTAGAATGTATTTATTTGAAGGCAAGAAATGGGAAGGTGATGTATCACAGGAGGCTGATTGCTCTAAGCAGTCCTCTAAGTATTTTAGTATAAAATACTTAGTCTAGTGGAGCAGTCCACTAAGTATTAGTGTAACATATTACACATGAAACCCACATGAAGTTATATATAGACAGTATTTACCGTGACTCCTGAAGACAAGGCCAGGGTAACTCCCTTCAGACAAGTCTCAGTATCAGTCAGACCACATTTCACCAGGTCTCCTACAACTGTGAAATCTGTACCATTGGTTTGCTAGGGGGAATGAAATAATTAAGTTGTGAACTAATACAGTGGAAAAGACATAAGTTATGCAGGAAATTTAGACATATTAGACGGATCAAATTAAATATCAGTCAAAATAAATTCAGCAAAGATGAAATAATTTCAGATGAAAGATGAAAAATCTTTCATTATGTTCCTTAGTAGATGTGCATACATACAAAACTACAAAACTACAAGATCAAAGATAAAAACGTCAAACTCTGTGTTGCAATTGAAAGGCTGGTATTTGGTACTCCAAAAGTAGAAGGCTTTCAAATAACAGCCATGTTAGATTATCTTACCAAGGAAAATACACAGCACTATATATGTAATGTTCTGTTAGAAAGTAAAGGTGCTGTGCCAAAGCATCTACAACACCAGGACATGGACTGTATGTGTCTGTAAGAAAAGGCGTGATGAGGAAACATGAATGAAAGCAGCACAGAGAGAGTTTTATAGAGTTCCTACAAATATTTCATTCATATATATAAATATAAGCAGAAGGAAAGAGGCTTCAGTGAAACCTCTCAATCATTTTTAGAACAATACTTAAAGACAAGAAAAAATGGTATTGATTAGTTGTCCGTGATATTGATGCTATGGAATTCATAAGAACTGATAAAAGCTGAAACCAAAACAGTGTAAGGACAACTTCCAAAATGTTGCACAAACAGTAAAATAATACTTTAACATGTTTAGAAGTAAGCATTATCTGTTCCATAATAATATAGAAAAATATGATGAACTGTGGGAAAATAAAGGAACACAGTTAAGAAAGAATAATCTTTAAAAATGTTTTTCATGAACCCACAAGTCATGACTACACTTCACCAACCTTTACAGAATTGCAAAATTCATGTAACACCAAAAGATTCAACAAGAGTCCTGTGGACAATCTCAAAGATCTGCACTTTTTGAAAGTAAGAACTTCCTTTCCCAAAAGGCAGAACTTTGTGAAAAAAAGTGCAGGGGACAAGAATGTGGACTGGTTGTATTCAACTCAAGTTCCTGTTTGCCTTTAAGAAATCAAGTCATAAGGCATACACATTGAATGAAATTAAATCAGTGTAGGGAAAGGAAGGGAAGAAATTTTCTTTTTATCTAGGATGTGTGTTGGGCGTACAGTCTTTGCCAGTATACTTCAAAGGAGGTGAAAAAGCTAATGATGTCTTGACACAAGAAGACCAACAGCAGTACAATGGTCAAAAAAACTGAAAACAGTATGTGAAATACAAAGGCTTCAAGGCTAGGATAGAAAGAGGGCTTGATATACATTAAAACATAAAAGTATATTGCCATTGTCCTATGAGAAAGAAAATGTGAACATGTATGTGTGTCCATATGTCAAGTGACAATAACAAGAAGTATGATATGTAATGTTATACACAGTCCCACAGACATGGTTTTATCACATATAGTCTGTCCAGGTTCTGGAACAATGACTGGAATAATGTGTGAAAGTAAAGCTTGTTTTGTAATCTGGAGATAGGTTGCAATGTGAATGGGACTGCCAGGATATAGTGTTCTTCTGTTAATATTCAAGTTTTGAGTTAAATAACACTTGCCAAACTAAATTACACCATCCAAAAATATGGCACTGTCGCACTGACCTTGGTGAGGATGTATGTACAGTCTCCATGGAAATTGTACGTGTTTCCATCAAATGTGGTAATATGAGAGCCTCCCTCCACAGAACAAGTCCCAGGGCAGTCTGTCTCTTTGCAGGTCCATTTATTATAAGTACATGTGCTACATGGGAAGCAAATGTGTGAAATCAAAAGGCTCACAGAAGTGAAGTTACACAAGGCTTCCAAAGAAACAAGACATTACAGACAAAGGTCCTTCATCACTAAGTGCTTCTGCAGCTGTATATTTTGTAAACATAAAGCAGATATAACAGGCCATGCCTCATGGGCCATGTAACTGGAAGTTATTAGAAGATGGAGAACAGTTTCTTACTGACCATTCTTTACAGTTTCCAGTGAAGGACTGACCAGGATGATATATTTTCCCATTGTGGGTGCAGGAGCATTCTTTTTTATCAATGCAGCCTTTACCAGTGAGGTCATCAAGCACATAACCTGAGACACAACACAATATTTAGTTGTTTATTATATTAAATTTATTTAAGATTAAATATAGTGCTATCTGTTTGCACTAAACTACTAACCAAACTAAAAAAAATAATTCATAGCAATTTCTTAACATGAGCTAGTGAGACCTTTCAAATGGTATTATATATGCTGAAGCATTAATGAAATATAGGGAAATATTTATATCAGGTGGACAATATGTGGGGAAAAAAGGGAAGCAAGCAGAGATATAATGAAAAAAAGAACACTCAAAACCCATGCTCAAAACAAAACAAACCCAAAGTAACTCAACCGATGAAGAGTTTATAATAGAAAAGGATCTAATAAGAAAATAAAAACATAAAAAATGTCTCCCACGTGATAGGGCACATAAAACATGAACTTGCACCATCTGTGCGAAGGCATGGCACAAAAACACAAAACATGTAGAACTAAAAAGACAACATAAACAAAAGCCACACTGGACACCGCCGCTAGGAGAAGGCTGTTGGTGTGGGGGGAACTGTCGCAATATTTGATTTTGGAATCTTAGAAACGGTTGCAGATATTAAGACTGCTGGCATGACAAAACAACACTTGTCCAAGTTATAAGATTGTAGTAATATAGTACTATATTTTAAGTTGATGGTACCTGCAGGGCAGAAACATCCATCGATACAATGGTCTTCGCAAACATGACCTCTATCAGGATTTGAGCAGGTATCAATGCAGGGGTTCCCACACTCCTGGTGCACCATGTTTTGGTGAGGGCATATTTTGGCTGTAAAACAGGTGTTGCCAGTTGATTAATAGTGAGTTTTATCTTTGTTAAATATGTGAGGTATTGATAACAATGGGAAATGCACAGAAAAAAGCACATGCAGCATTTTAAATGGCACTGCTTTAGAAAAAACAGATAAACGCTGTTTTTTGAAATGAAATTGCCGAACTGACAATGAGCTGCTGTGCTGTGTGATTCTTTGAGTGAGATGAGACTACAATTTAGGCAGTCTAAACATTTAGCAAGACTTACGGCAGAACTGTTCTGTCCTCCATTGGCTAGGTTTCCCGCCAGCATGTACACACTGGCGAGAAAACTCTGAGATGGTGCTACACAAGCAGAAGGAACTGGAATTACTGCTGCAGTGGCACATGTCTGATTCACATGCCTTAATAAAGAAATCAAGGGCCACAAGGTCTTTGCAGCTGCTAAGTGCTGGTCCTGAGAGCAACTGCTCACACACAGAGGTCTACAGAAGACAGAAATTCAGGTTACTCAACCAAACCATGCATCTATACATTTTATAAGCCAGTGAAAAGGATTTTCATATGAAATATAAAACAATACTGTCACAGATTGTACCAGGTTTGTGCAGTTTGTACTAATCTCCTCTTCTGATGTTGGGGCTAATGCAGTACAGCTCTCAGTTGGATCATCCATCTTGGCAAAGTTCCCATAGTCAGATGGAGATATTTTAACGCCTTGATGTTTCAAGAAAAAACATCACATCGTTGCTGTCATTGTTACAACCAACTGGAAAGGTGTTAACACTTCCAACACTACCATTTAAAGTTAATTACATGAAGTATTAAT
Organism: Tenebrosternarchus preto; assembly: GCA_025802075.1. Classification (NCBI taxonomy): domain Eukaryota; kingdom Metazoa; phylum Chordata; class Actinopteri; order Gymnotiformes; family Apteronotidae; genus Tenebrosternarchus; species Tenebrosternarchus preto. The sequence goes on along the minus strand of JAOYMR010000001.1, from coordinate 6,610,189 downwards.
TGTTGATATGAAGTGTAAAAACACCAATACTATATTGTATTTGGAAAGTGTCACTATGAATGTTAGCCTGGAGTGTAAATCTTTGCTCTTATCCAAAAACCAACCATTTTTGATGAATTCATTGTAGGTTTGGACTCCATTAAAGTCGCCGCATAGTCCACAGGTTTGATTTTTGTATTTGTTGTCTAATTCAACCTGGAGAAATGAATGAATGCATTATTTTAAATTTAAGGCAAAAAGTATTTAAAGAATTTCAGATATAACTCAATCAGTAGGAGGCATCCTAAATATCATGAAAGCATTCAACTATTTTTTTTGTTTCATGAAGTTGAACATTATTCTCTAAGTGATATCTGTTTGAAACTATGATTGATATACGTGTTACAGAAAATGTGTAATTTCTAAGTTGAATTGATAAGATGTAAGTTATATATTTCCTGAGAAACAGATATACTCCTTGTATATTTCAGTGTGTTAAAATACTGGAAGGGATCATAATATGTAACAATAAAGTTGAATTATAATATTTTGACAGCATTGTTCAGCCTCTAGTTAGTAACTGTGCAATCATAAAACTCCTGGAAGTTACCATTGTCTTCCTCTGTGGAAACATTCTAATGGCGTGCCAAGCCACAATAGACTACAAACTAATTTATTTACACTAGTCAGCAGGTGATTAATCATTTTTGCCTCATCCATTATCTAATGCAGGAACAACAATTTTTTGAATACGGTCAAAAATAGATTCTAGGAAATCTCCGTTCATTATGATTGCACAAGGACTTACTGAAGACCTTAGTGCTAAATGCCATGGTTAAAGATGGTCAAAGCCATTGTTATTACTACTGCTTTCTTTCCTTCTTTTATTTAAAGTGGAACTGCTTGCAAGTAAATTCCCTTGATAGTCCGTTACAGCTGTATGGGTTTAGCATTTTTTGGGGCTGAAATTTTATTTTCATCAAAATCAACTGAAGGTCTACAGCACAACTTTGATCTGTCAGTATCATAATACGAAATGTTTGAGATGCATCACAATTTGATATGCAGTGCTTTTTATTTTATTTACTTTGATAATGTAATTCCTGAACCTATACATTAACATCATTTGCTTTAAAAAGGTCATGAAATATTCTATCAGGAAGACTAAAAACGAGTGCTCTTCACAATATATATATATATATATCATCATTTATATGGCCTAATTGGAAAAAATCTGAACATCCCTCCTCTATACACTGAACAAAAAAAACAGTAACTGTATTCACTGCCATTAGCACACATAAAAATCCCACTTGTGCAGTTTTGTGGGTAATGCTCTTCCTGTTATGTAGTAGCTAACTATCACACACAACTGTGGTTTTCCACTCACCATGAAAGCATCATCCCCATTCCACAGGGTTACAAGCCCCAGCTTGGCTGTGACTTTGATGTAAGAGGGATTTTTCTCAATGAGCACTCCAGAGTGGCTGAATGGCAGAATCACCCTGCGGAAAAATGCACATTCACTCACAGCTGTTGGACACTAACAACACTTGATGAGCACCTTGGACCTTAACAGCACTACTCACTCATGGCCATCTACAATGACAGAGCTATTGGTGAGCTCCAATGTTGTGCCATCCAGCTTCATGGTGATCTTGCTGATTGTGGGCTGATCGTTCACCACTTGTCGCCTCATCTGAATGTTAAAGTCTTCATAGGTGGCACCACACTGTGAGGTCAAGATGTAGTTGCAGGTCGATGGCAGCTGGAAGATGTCCCCATCAAAAGTTTTGAAGTGGTAGTTACCCCACGTACTGCAGACCCTTTCGTTGTGAGCAGGCTTAACACCTGTAACACCAGAGATAATACAGAATTAAACTTTCTGATCTACTTTACTTTTTTCCAGTTAGTCTGAAAACAGTAGCAAACAAATAAATGAATTATGGACAAATAAACAAGAAGGGGGTCTACATTGTGAGAATTTGGAATGTTTTGTCAGAGAGGTTTTCCATTACATGGCTTCAGTAGGTTTAATTTGATTTAATTTAAATTTTGATTTACTTTATATTAAATGTCCATCAGAGGTAGATAACTCTAGTTACATTTATTCAAGTACAAGTATTTAAGTATAAACTGGTAAAAACTAAGTATAAATTATAAATTAAATACATCTAATTTATCTAAAGAAATGAGCATATTAATATATAGAGGATGTGTTACAGTCATCTCTGAAGGGTACTGTAAACCTTCAAAAATAATTTGGATACCCTTGCTTTGATGAATTACATTCATTCATTTATTTAATAATCTTGTAACATTATTCTCTAACCATGCTCTATCTCTTTTTAACCATCCTAATTCACTTGAATTTCCCTCTGGCATCAATAAAGTGATTGTCTGTCTGTCTATCTATCTGTCTATCATCCTACAAAGACCTCTATACAGTTAAGACACAAGGACTTCTCAGTAGAGCTTATAGGATGATCTTTCAGCATGACCCACCGGAAATCATGGATATCTTGGACATAGGTGGAATGATATTAACTTGTCCTTCTGCTGTTGGAGCAAAGAGAAGAACAGTGATTCTCATGTATTTACACAAATAATAAGGTACTGAAAACGTCTACAGCCCTTTAAAGACCTTAATTCATTAATCATATTTACGATTTTTACAATAGAAGGTGGAGAACTGGAAAAACAGGACATAGTTCTTTTTTTCCCAGTGGCTCCATATTGGTCAAACAATTCAACTACAGTACAGAACTTCAAAATCATAGGAGCAGTGCCAATTTATAATATAGCTGACAAGGAACAACTGTGGTACAGTGTATCAGATAGGAAAACACATTCTACCTGTCTGAATGATGCTTAATCCAATGGCAAGTACCATCCATCTGAGCATCCATGGTGTCTCTCTATATCTCCCCATGATGGTCCTGTGGGTTGACTGAAGCCCCACAGGTGTTTGAGATAGGCACTTACCTGTGCTTTAGCTTTTATACCACCTGCTATTGTGTGAAGGCCAAGGAGGGGCAGAACCTGGCGCTTTACCAACATGTCAAGCACTCCCTGATTTTAATGCACGCGACTACTTACGATTTACAAATTCATTGTTGTGCACTGGTGAAAATATATAATCTAAATCACTATTATTACTTTTTTATACAGCATAGACTTGTCTTTGTACTATGAAGTAATAAATCAGAGTTTCAAGGTTTCTCATGGCATTGTAATGGGAGTTTATTAAATAAATTTTTGGATTTCTTCATTATCTTCATCCTAATTTGACTCATTCTGTGCACACATATGCTTGTGCAGGTGTGTACCTGTTAATAGATTAATTACCAATTGTATCTTATGACTTCACACTTTTGTTGGTATTTCCTTTTGTTAAACTTATCTCTAACATCAAATGTACACAAAGAAATTAAAAGCTAGTCATTCAAAATGAATAAAACCTATGTATCCTTTTGCTATGTGACACACAAAGTAAGTAATCATTGTTCTAATATACACCCTTTCAGTGGAATGTAACTATGTACAACCTGTTTCTATTAATATGAGCATTACCTATAAAGAGTTATAGGTCCTCTTAAACCCTCCAGAATTAATATCCTGTGTAATGGATTTTGGGTATGTATGTGTACAAGAGTCTAGGAGAGAATTCAGTTATTGTAATTACATGTGTTTTACTTAAAAAGCACACAGATACTCTCAAATCACTTGTGATGCAGTTCTGAATTTTATGAAAGCTTTTTATGAAAGCTACATTTACTTACTGATTAGAACATTAACTTGCAAACAGAAGAAATTAGAAGTATTTTAGAGGGAGTTAGTATTTGTTGTAATAGGTATACAATTAAAGATCTATTCCATGTAAAACCTAAATATGAATTTTAATTAATTATTTTAATTTGATTCATTCCTACATACGATTTCTGGTTCAAAGCTTTATGAAAAAACTGGAGTAGAACCACATATTTAGTGTAGATGACTGGACATTGATCTGAAACCACTTCACCTTAAATTTATATTTGTAGCAGAATTTATTGGCAGTGCTGTTCTCCTATTGAGGACCACAATCTTCTTTGACTACTTATGTATTTTTCTTAGCTCTTTAGATCTAAAACATTTCTGAGTCTAAAACATTGTGCAATTTTGCCATACACACATGGATGATTTTACTGTAATTTAACAAGTATATTTAACAATACATATATATTCAAAAAAAAACACAGAATAGTATTGTTTTTCACTGCTGGATAATATACTTTATGTACTTAGAGACATGATCACTGTTTCCTGTGGTTAGCAGGTCTTTTTTTTAGGTCTTTCAACATTATACACCCTTACCTGGGTAACCCAGACAGGGTTTATTACGCCTCAACTTGTGTCTGAGTAGCATTTCTGCTATGGTACACAATTTATAATCCACAGGGTACACTGAGGCCTTCTCTGTGGCCTCTGTGGATTTCCTAATGGCTGGCCTTCATGTATACACCTGCAACACATAATTAGCTGGGGGCTTTGCTGAGGGATCCCCAGGAAGGATCCCTTCTATGGCCATGTACTGTGCCTGCTAGCCCCTCCTGCAGCACTCCTGTACCAAGTCTTGAGATTTGGCCTTCTTCCATTCATAGGTCTTCTCCATTGACTCTTCCTAAGGAACTGTTAACTTGATCATCACCACTTGTCTAAGTTGCTACTGTCAGCAGCACTATATGTGGCTCAGCATGGCCTCAGGGAATTTAAGTTGTGATTATGATACCTTGGGGGTCATTGGGCTCTCTGTGCTGGATATAATTTTTATCATCTATATGCAATTTTTGTTTCTATAGTTGGTGAAATCATGTCTGTATCTTGTCACTTCTCTGTAGTATTAAATGTTAAGCAAGCATTTTGAATTCTTATGTTTTAAATTTATAAATATTTATGCATTGCAGTGTTTATTTTTTATATAATTATATCCTTAATGCCAAAGCTTGTACGTTTTCATAAATCCTCGAACCAGAAATCGTATGTAGGAATTAATCAAATTAACATTGAATCTCTTCTGTAAATATATCTTGGTGTGGTATTAAATGTGTGATAACTGACAATCCTAAGGGCTTGTGTGAATTTGATATCACTCAAATCCTATCTTCAAGTGTCAACAAAACCCAATGCAACATCTTAAGGCAGTGGTATCTTTTAGATGTGATTTTCATATTCCTGAATCCATTGTATGAAAAACACTAAAAAAGATTAATTTTACCAAATATGGAACCACTTTTCTATATGACACACAAAATCCTGCATTGCTAATATTCTTAATATTGAGGAATACTGTATGTTCTGTAGACGGATGAGTTCACAGGCTTTTTCTCACAATTGTATCAGACATTTAAAATTGAAAGTTTGTTGTTGTAAAGTCTATAGCTGCCTCACCTCTATACCTGATAACATTCACTGATATTAACAATGGCCTACTGAGTGCTATTCTCAGACTTCAACAGCATTATTATAAAGGCTATACATCACACATGATCTGTAAAACTAGGTATTCATCAAACCTGGTTTAGCATCCATAACTAAATAAATAAATTCTGCACCTTAATCCCTTCATATTCATTCAACTGTGCCTCATTAAAAATAATGCAGTGACTGCGGTAGCTAGATAGTTAGGCACCTACATTAGCAGGAAAGGTGCTTACTAGTGACAGCAGGGCGCCTCTTACATAGAAAAGAATTACATTAAAAACAGTTTCATCCAAAACTTCGTTAGAATAGTTTAGGTTAACAGTCTATCTTACTGGTTTGCAATGGGATGTTGGTGACAACTGTGATGAGAATAACTGGTAGATATAGATGTTTCACTTTGCTTTGTGTGATTTGTTTTCCTGATCAAGACTTGAAAACACATACACACTACTGTTAGTAAACCAGCAGGCATAATTATTAGCCATGTGACATGAAAGATTACAATTTAACATGCCAACAATTTCTCAGATACTACAGTAAAGTATGAGTTACTATGTGTCCCCATTGCTCAAATGCATATAGACAAGAGATGCAAGGGACTTTATGTTAACATTTACATTTACATCTATGGCATTTAGCAGACACTCTTATCCAGAGCGACTTACAAAAAGTGCTTTGTTGTTGATTCACAGAATGCATCCTAGCCAGTAAATAGGATAGAGTTCAGCAGACATTTGAACTAGATCACTACTAGAATACAAGAATCGTGCTAGTCCTGGTATGAGTCCTAGTATACGTTTACTGTTTATTGTTGACTGTGGTTATAATTAACAACTGCAAAGCACAAAGTGGACTAACATTTTAGCACTCTATGCAGCATTATAAGCTTGTCATGTTGCAGGCCTGCAGGAACTGAGGTCTTTTTCCTCAGACACAGAGCACATCTGAAATGATATGCTTCTTTAAGAGATTTCCAAGTGTATTCAACGTCTTATTCAATGTCAGTGCCACTTGCATCAAAAATGTTGAGATTTCAGTCTAGTGAAACTAGGCTTACTTAGCTGTCTTGTTTAAGACAAAATGAAGTGAGATCTTATGGTTACTCTAGACAGACCAGGGGTTTTGCGTTTAAGGAAATCAGCAAACACACCTGAGTACACAGTCACCCACAGGTGTTACCCAACACATTTCACATTCCACACCCTATTTCTTACCACAGCAAGGCACTGTTCCATCCACACTGTTGTGATGGGTTTATTTTAAAGGTGAAGCACCCCTATCCCATGTTGTCCTCATTAGAGGTCTACAAATGAGAGAACAGAATTGAAATGATCATATATTGATTGAAGATAAATGTTAAAATATACAAATATAAAACAGAGTGGGCTTAAACAATAGTGCCTCTGATTGATACTGCAATAAAATTTTTTTTTTTTGACAGCATCGTGTCACAGCTGGGCGTCAACGAGTAAATATTATACAACCTGTTCTTAGGCAAATATTTGCATACACGTTGATGCCACCAATTGCTATGGCTGGAAAGCAAACCTAGTGTGATCTCGTCTTCACAACTATGATTATTACTCCTGCGCTGTGGCATCTAAACATTTGATTGCTACCAAATTGGTTGTGTCTGAAGATGTTTTTCCATAACTATTTAGAAGACAGTGGATACAAAGGATATGCTATTTGTAACAAGAAAACACATCAGTGATCCTCAAAAAGCCATGGGTTCTATAGTTCTTAAAGTATAACAAACAAATTTTATTGATTTTTCTGTCTGAATATTCCTCCCCACCCCACTAGGTGTGTGAGGCAACCCTCCTGTGTATTTATGTCAATTACATAAGACCACACCTTAGTCATATAATATATGTGAAAACGATTAGTTGCACCCTATTTTTAACTTGCTAAGTTTTACACTGACATTTAAGGCAATTCTGGTACGATAATTAGCAATTGGTAAACAAATCTAAAGCAATTTTGGATACTTAGGCTTTCATTTTCATTACCTGAAATGAAATTTTCAAAAAGGATTACTTAAATTCCTGAGTTGAGTTCATCACATCTCTTACTTAGAATCAGAATCCACTTTACTGGCAGTACACTTAATGAATTTGTTTCTGGCTCTGGTAAATTTATCAATGTCTACATTCAATAAAATGAAAGCAACAACATAGATTTTAGCAATCAGAATACCATTCTAGGGTTGAGGTTAGATACAAATTATACTGCATGTTAATGCATAAAGGCACAATTATAAACAGTCACAATGCCCCGCTGACAGCAGCTTCTTAATAATGGCAGTGGCTTGGCACTTGGCTTTATTTATGTTTTGATCATGCTTGTTTTATTGTTTGCCAACCCTATTCCAGGTGGTGTGGGGCTGCTTTATAGGCCTCGACACTTGGGTCTTATTATTTACTTTTTTTATGCGTTATTTAAGCCCTTTGTGTTTGGGTGACTGTTATCGGTCATTAATTTTGCTTTGGCTTTTCTTAGTTATTGTTAGTGCACTCTTATTTTCTGTTTTGTTTTCATTTCTTTCATTAAAATATTCAGTTGGAGATTTGTGTTTGCTTCCCTTCCTTTTCTCTGCACATTCTTTGCCCCAGATATAAACACTGTAAAGCTGAATGTGCTTGTCTAGGCAGACGCTTGTTCCCAAAAACTTACTGGATTCTAAGGTTTGACACAGTGCAGTTAGAGATGGTGAAGGGGTCAATACTGGGGAAACTCTTCCTAAAGTCCAGTGTCACATCTCCACAGTTTTAAGAACATTAAGCTAAAGAGTATTAAGAGCTTGTTTTATAAGAGTGTATTAAGAGTGAAAGCTTGTTGACCTGTGTATTGACTCATCACATTCGTGGATGAGTGTTGACAGAGGGACAGTCATTTTTAGATGGAGAAAATCAGAAGCTTTGCACATTATCTTCGTTTTTTTTTTAACAAGACTAATTGACAGTTGGGTGGTTGAAGAACAAGCATGGAATTGTTGAATCAGTGGTGATGAGTTTAGTGTGCCAAATAATTTTCCATAATTCTCACTATATAAAAAGCTAGTAACCAAAATAATGTAAAACATCTGTGCACTTATAAAATAGGAATTGATGAGGCACGCCCTAGTCTCTTGCCCTGGCATGGATTAGAATTAGACTCAACCTGTGAAAAACTGTTCTTAACATTGAACTCAGCACATTTGATTTATAGCTGTGAAGCTTTTGAACATGCTGGAATGAAATGACAGAGGTAACTAAATTGCTCATTTCCAAACAACTGAAACCATACGTCTTGTCCTAATACATATATGGGCCAAAAATGCACAACATGGTACTAGCCATATAAGGAAGTCGACTTTTTCATCAGTTCTACCTCATTATCTCAAATCTTGAGGTTTGGCTTTGAGGATCACAGCCATTGCCACCTATAAATATACTAGACTGATTCCTTTTCAGGGCCTATCAAGAGAACCTGATAGCAGCCAGATATAGCCCAATGTACCAAAGGCAGTGAGCTGTTTGGCAAACAGGAGTGGCTTAAATCAGAAGGGAGGAGCAGTGAATCACTTATGAGCACATATGGAAACCAAGACAAGTGATTGTTGTATATTGGGTTTTGTTATCAGACATGGGTAAACACAACAAGGAAAAGAAAATTATGTTTTCAGATGATGTGCTGCTCAAATTTCTTGTAAGTTCCTTTGTCCAATAAATCCAGTGAATAAATGAATTAATGAATGAGTAATAGCCTAATTTTACAGTAGTCCTTAAGAGTCAAAAGGTTATGGCAGATGCTAAACATTTCGGATCGTCAAACAACCTTCGTCATCCTGGTCCACAGATTTAAACAATACAACATTAAACTGTACTATAATAAAACTAAAAAACAACAACAAAACTTCTGTTTGAAAGATTTTCACTCTTCACCATGGGTGCACTATACAATGACTTATTATAACAATATTTGAGAAAATTATGCAGTTATCTTCTATTTCATTTTGTAGTAGCACAAGTGATGGAAAAATATGAGGGTGATTATTATACTTAGTGAACAGGGTTTCCCAGCTGTCGTTATATACTAAACAGATTATCCATATAAATTGCAAAACATATTTAACTATAGTATTTAGGCTTTGTGCAATGTTAATTAAACATACTTAACTACAGTATTTAGGCTTTGTGCAATGTTAATTAAACATATTTAACTATAGTATTTAGGCTTTGGGCAATGTTAATTAAACATCAGAAAAAAAGAAAACAGCAAAACGGAAGTACTTAAAATCGAATTACAACATTGATAGCTTTAGCTACTAGTGTATTGTAGCTACTAGCTACTTTAGCTAGTAAATAGTTGTCAATGAAGTGTCATGGTTTGGGGAATGTTTTCGACAGCAGGAGTTGGACCTCTCATACAACTACATGGAAGAGTTAATGCAAGTGTGTATCAGAACCTTCAACAATGCGTGGTTCCTTCCTTGTATTCATCACTCAATCAGCCAGCAATTTTCATGCAGGACTATACCCCCTGTCACACAGCTGTTCTCTAATTATGTTTGTTGCAAAATAAAGATTTCGTGTTGATATACTTTGGTTATTTTGTAAAACACTGTTCTAGTGGCATGGTGTACCCCTTACAAAAAATCCTTCAAATGTTGATCAATGTAGATTATATTATTTCTGAAAAAATCAAGTGTTCATACATTGTTCTCTAATTTTGATCTCCAGTGTATATGCATCAGAGTATTTTCAAACTGTCTTCACTTTGTTGCCCTTTAAAGGTAGTAGTGATGTCAGGCTTTGTTTTGCAACTTTGAAATAGTGGCACTTTTTTCAGTTTCCATGTCTTAAAATAAAAATAATTAAACCACATTTTTATAAGTCTTTGCCCAGTCAGTTGCTTTCACACAATAACTGCACTGAGCTCGTAGCTTATTTACATTGTCTTGTTCTCACTATCATTTTTTAAGATGCTTTACAAACATTTACAGTTGATGAATACATTCTGAGGTTCATGATAAGGGAGGGAGGGGAGGAAGGAAGGCCTACCAGTTTAAAGACGACTGATGACAGAAGAAAAAGTAGTTTGAGATTGGTTTGTCAACCCTTCAAATTGTTCCCAAGCATTTTTCACTTATTTTCCTATAGTGTAGTTGTGTGTACACTGATCCTCTGAGGAGAGTACAGACTTTAATGCATCTTCAACCTAACAGTAAGCTGAAGAGTATTTAGATTGACATTTTGCATTAGCTTTACGCTGCTCTTTCAAGTGAAAAGATGCAAACATTTCACTTGCAAAAAATACTTATTTCATGATTTTTTTAAATACATATTTTTTAATCCGTTATTGCTTAATCTGTTGTTGCGAAAAATTGATGTGTCAATATGTGAGAATTTGGTTTTGTTACATTGCGGTGCGGATGCGCAGCAGGAACTGCCAGGAGGCGAAACACGGTCGTTTCTAATGTTTTTTTATTCCTGTTGAAGCAAACACTGAAGAGTCTTGAACAGCAGACTCACATACACAGTCAAACAGTCGAACAAAGACATGACGACAAGCACACGCTTAAATACACACACCCTTGATGAGACACGGGTGAAACGAGTAACCATAACAGACGAACAGACGACCGTCACGCCCCACAACAAGCACAGCAAGCAAGCACACCTCCACACCGACACGCCCACACAAACACAAGACTAGGGAGGAGGCAGGGGCGGCCACCGTCACAGGTTTAGTCTTTCCCTTTTTGTTAAAATAGCTTAGGTAAAAAGTGTTGGTGTTGTATTCCTCCCATTTTCCCCAATAGGCCAGTTTCTGTTCTGCATATTTGTTGTGTGCGAGTCTTGCAGAAAATGGTATTCTCTGGTTCCTTTTCCCTAGTATCATGACTGGACAGTGGCTGTTACTGTGAAAAAAAAAAATTATGCCTTGTGCTAAACGGAGAAACAATACAGGGGCTTGTAGAAAATCAGCTGCCACTGTGGGCTCTGTGGCGAGTACAGCATCAACAGGAAACGGCGTGGTGCCCATGATAGCTGCTACAACCAGGTGTCTTTCTTCAAATCGAGAATGGCACACCTGACCATTGGAAAGTGACAAGCCTCCAACTCAGTCTGTCACCAGCTGCTGATATGGGAGGGAGAAAGTGGCTCCAGGTCATCCAGGGTTGTCTAAGCCTGATGCATGAGATCTTGCTCGCATGTGTGCAAGTTTGGTACGCAGTTTGGACTTTCTCTTCACCATAACGGACCACTACAGGGTCCGCAGTACTGCAGAAACTGCACCAATCCTCTTGTTCCACCCTTCCCTCACTCGTGAACAAGATCCCAGATACAAAAATATATTTGATATTTTTGCTTAATTAAATGTGAAGTATCAACAAGCCATTTCACATTAAGAAACATACATTATACTGGCATCTTGTGGTCTGAGTCCTAGTGGTTTCAGTGAATCTGTTCTAAATCTATTTCAAACAAGGCTGCGTCCATGTAGGCTGACCCACTCTATGCAGCATAAACTGATTAATTTGAAGACTACTAAACAATTTGGTTCTTCATCTCATTTGAGCTATAGTTTATATTTATTAAAAAATAAATAAAAATAAGTCACTTATATAAATGATGTTTGCTACTTGATGGTGCTAAAATGACGTATTGTTCCTTTAAGCCTGTATTTTTCTTTTTTTTGTAAGACGAGATTTTATGAATGACCTATTGGAGGCAGTAATGCATTATCGTGTTTCATTTGCCGGAATGTAAATAGAAGAAGAATATCGTAAACCCTGCTATTTGTCTTGATTTCCTTGGTTCGAAAACGGACTTAAAAATCGACTGCAACAAATATGCCAGCGGTTTCTAAGGGAGATGGCATGCGAGGGCTTGCTGTCTTTATCTCTGACATACGAAACTGTAAGTTGTTTGCTGTTAATGGGTGGTTTTCAAGCTAACAAGTTAGCTGGCTAGCTGGCTAATTAAGTGAACTTATTAAGCTAAGCTAAATAGCATTGGCTAGCTATCTAGCTGTCTTAACTTTATAGATTGATTTAAGCGACAGAAAACCTCGGTGTTAAATAAACCATCTTGCATTGGTACGTCTTGTTGTTTAACTGTCTGTTGTGCGCACACTACTGAGAAGATACTACCCCAGTTAAATAAGTCGCTGTATTCGATACAAGTTTTTGTGTTACTGCTGTAAGCTTTATCTAGTAGTTGTGAAGCTAACTAGCTAGGTAGGTAGCGGACCAAATAGGTGTGGCTAACGTCGGCTGGATACTTTTGTATTTGATATGAACCTCTTCGTAAAGTATAACTAGCCGGCTAGAGAGGTTAAGACAGGATAGCCAGCTATGATATTCTGTAACTAGACTATTTGGTCTTAAGCTTGAGCGAATTGTTCTTCAACCCTCCCGTAGAGAAATGTCAGGTTATAACTCTTTCCTGCTTACACATGCAAGAAACATAAATAGAACCAGATGCCAAGCATTATGTTACACGGAAACTCCACTTTTGTTTTTTTTAAAAACCATGATCAGTTTTGTCCAGTTAGATTGATTTATTTAAAATCTGTGTACTTAGTATGCCTACATGACCCTTATTTAACCAACTTTTGATTAGCTCAAATGACCCTGCGATAGATATGTAAGCATATGGAGTTGCATGAAAAAAAGTGATTGCATATCACATGGTTAATATGGGTGAGGCTGATCAAGTATCCACAGAAATTGATAATAATAATAATAAATAATACATTTTATTTCAAGGCGCCTTTCTTGATGTGGTGTGCAGTACAGTCCAACAGTCCATATAAACACATTTGTATAATAAATAAATTGACACAACATTTTAGGATCCTATTTTAACTTTTACGCAATTTCCTTGCATTTAAAGCAGTGCTGCAATTTGTTCAGTATATTTTATGTATCCCATGCATACTGATTGCATTTTAGCCTACTTTATAAAGACAATTCAAAACAGTATTGCAGGCTTGCAATAAGTGCTGTGTTTAAGTGTGATACTAGTTTATGCTGATGCATGTGTGATATTGTGACCTCCTTTGGCACTAAGCACATCTTGAACTCTTTTGAGGAGAGTGTCCTAAAGTCGTCTGAAGTAATTTTCTAGTATACTGTACCAGGCTTTAAGAGAGCCAGGGTATTACTATGTGTAAGGGGATGTCACACTAAATGTTTGCCACTGTAACCTATAGATGCTATTTTTTCAGATTTTTTTTCTTCTGTTTTTAATACTTCATACAAGTTTCCTGTATTTTCTTGTATTTGTATTCTAACAAAGCCACAGAAATAATTTTGTATGGACATTATACCATTGCTAAAACAACAAATCTAATGGTGACCCAAGCCCGTGGCACTGTACTGTAAGAACTGCACTTGTTCAGCTGATGAATGACTCCGTCCAAAACATTCTGTTTCTCTGGAAACTGTATTTCACTGCATATTTGACTACCTGTAATCTTTTACTACATTACTCAGTAGTTATTCATTATTATCTTCAGATTTATTACACTTTTGCATATATTAATTACAGGAAGGAAGTAGGATATTTTCTTATGTTTTAGAGCTTCAAGTAAATCTTAGAGTAATGATCCCAGACTACATAAAACTATGTCTTAACTATAGAAGCAGATTTGTTGAGCAACAACTTTGCTTCTCTGAGCACGGTTGCATAAGAAGGTGAAAAAGGAAGTTAGTATTGCTCTGGATACTTGGGTGTTTTTGAATTAGCTTCTACATTTTTGTCTATAATAACCTAGTCTTAACAAACGTAGAACGTCTTTGATCTTTTGTCACGACAAGTACATGACAAAACAGCTTTTGGAAGGGTAACATTTAGCTATTAGTATTAAAGTATTAAAATTAAGGCATGTTTTGCACTTTTTGTTTCAGGTAAAAGTAAGGAGGCAGAGATTAAAAGAATTAACAAAGAGTTGGCAAATATTCGTTCCAAGTTCAAAGGTAAGTTCAGAAGGGTTGGGGTGTAGGGAAGGTGTAAACAGATGTAAAATGACAATTTGAAAATGCTAGACTGAGCTAAAGGACCACGTGTTCTTACCTCTCCAAATCAGAACAAGAGCTGGTTTGCTTGCTTACTTCCTCTGGGGAAAACATATGGTTCTCTACTTTCTGTCTGGTGCCGCTGACTCTTCTTTTATTAGTTTTACTTTTACTTAATTTAGCTTCCAGATCAGTTCATCTTAGTTTAATTCACTGTTTATTTGGTAAATTGTTTTTACAGTACACATAACAAAGCTGTTGAGGGCTGTAGTGATGAGACAAAACTCCTTCACATAGTGAACCAACTGATTTGCAGAGTTCCTATTTTCCTAGACCTATGCGTTTAGAAACCATTATTTGTTAACATGTAGATATTCCTTGCTGTGGTATGTTTTAGGAGATAAAGCTCTAGATGGTTACAGTAAGAAGAAATATGTTTGTAAGCTGCTCTTCATTTTCCTGCTGGGCCATGACATCGACTTTGGCCACATGGAGGCAGTCAACCTCCTCAGCTCCAACAAGTACACAGAGAAACAGATAGTGAGTGCTTTGAATGGTAGTATGCATGTTTTGGTAGTATGAATGGTAGTATGCATGTTTGGTAGTATGAATGGTAGTATGCATGTTTGGTAGTATGAATGGTAGTATGCATGTTTGGTAGTATGCATGTTTTGGTAGTATGCATGTTTTGGTAGTATGAATGGTAGTATGCATGTTTTGGTAGTATGCATGTTTTGGTAGTATGAATGGTAGTATGCATGTTTGGTAGTATGAATGGTAGTATGCATGTTTGGTAGTATGAATGGTAGT
>JAOYMR010000001.1:6556332-6578001 GCA_025802075.1 Tenebrosternarchus preto | reverse complement strand
GCACTGGTGACAAACGCAGTCAAACTGTATTGTGTTGGCTGTTATAGACTCATTTTATCTGTCTGCTCGAACATTGAGATGCTCTTTTGTAAGCTATTTTTTATATTTGCTGCACAATTGAACAAGCCCAGAAGAATGTTACTGATAAATCACTCTTCACAAAGATGTCATGCTGTGTTTGTCTCTATGGTTCTTCCAGTCCAAGATCAGAACTGATTCTGTACTCAGGTTTTCTTTAGGAAATAGCAGAAACCCAAGAGCATACAGAATTGCTCCCAAATGAACCCAAAGTATTCTAGTTGCCCAAAATTCTTTGCTCTAACAGTGAATACTAATAGCCATAATCAAAGATGCCTTGTAGAATGACCCCTTTCCAAACATTTTCCCCACTTCTCATTAAACATCTTCATAGCACTCAGTCAGGAAGGAGATCTCTGAAAGAACTGAAGCTGAAACTACGACCAGTTGAACCCAGAGTCGAATTAGAGTGGATCCTGGGAATCTTCTCCATCAGTCTGGAGACTGCTCGTCTACGGAACGATGGTGGAGAGGTGTCCATCTGCTGCACAATGTCAGCATACAGTGCCTGGAAGACCCCCAACGTCTCCTCCCACCCGTCTCGTACCGATACTTCATGCAGGGGCAATTTTAGGCTCCGACACAGGCTCTCGCCATCCTGGATGGACACCATCCTGTCAAACTCCAGGTCTTTTTTGTTGGCCACTATTATCATGGGTGGAGGTTCGTGGCAGTTCCGCCTGCTACCTGCTGTATGGATGTGGTTCACCAAGAAACATAAGCGCATGACCTCATCGAAGCTACAGCGATCGGTCACAGAGTAGACGATGACGAAACCGTCGGCCCATTTTATTTTCTCCTCAATCAGCAGGGCATCTTCCTCCTGTAGAGAGTGTAGGATGATATTAAGGTTCCCAAATGCTCCTTATTCGTGATAAACGAGCAGAACAAAGCAGTTAAACAAGTACTTTTCCCCGTAGCCTCAAATCAAGTTTAATTTCTATAGCGCTTTTTACAACAGATGTTGTGTCAAAGCAGCTTTACAAGTGTCCGAGTCCAAGCCCAGGGCGACAGTAGCAAGGAAAAACTCCCTAAGAGCGTGAGGAAGAAACCTTGGGAGGATCTTATATTTTAATTTATATATATTATATATATATATTCACAGAGATTCACAGAGCCTACTACATTCATACGTTTTATATTTTTTGTGTGTTTATTTTTGGTCTGCATTATGAAAATGCGCACTAGCAACAAAATAACAGAAACTGTTGCAGCAATCATTTTCGTTAGCACAGTCATAATTCTGGATCTGTTATAACGTCCTCTAAAACTACAAATCATAGCGAGTGAAAGGTCGGTTACAAACACTTTGCACTGGTTTTACGTGAATGTTTTGAATACTCTTACCTGTCCAGCAGTATCCAATATCTCAAAGTTGACCGCTTCACCCCCCATTGCCACTTCATGCCTGTAGATAGTCTCTGTTTAAAGAGTGACAGGCGTATTTAATTACTTTCTCATGTTCTCTAAGTCGGTAATTACATTTACAATTCAATGGCGCTACAACGACGCAACAAGCAAACCAACTCAGTACTGCTGATGAACATGACCGAAGCCCCAGCACCTTGTTCGTATAATCACCTACCAAGAGTTGGGTCATAGTCGCCGATAAATCTTTTGGTGATAAATCGCACAGCTAGTGCTGGGGAAAAAGCACATGAATTATGTATTAGCACTCTATGACTGATGGGACATTTTGTTCATGAAAACGCCCTGTTCTTCTATCGAGCAACAGATAGAAATTCCGAATCATGCATTACTTCATTTAAGACTGACCCAACGTTTTAACAATTATTTTAACTAATACATTTTATTCTGATTTTAGGAAAAACGTATCAGTCAGACGAGCACACGCACAGACATATTTCAGGCTACTGCAGTCGGGATAAACGCTTTATGGAAAAAGGTATAGAATAAGACGATAGTGATCCGTTTACCTGTTTTGCCGACTGCGGCTTGTCCTAATATTACAATTCTAACTGTTCTCGCAGACGGAAAACTCCCAGTTCTTCGCAAAGTTCTTGATAAGCCAAAATTAGTTGTCATTGCAATTTCTGACCCACTATTTTAAAAATCCATGAACAAGAAATGTATCGCGTAAATGCAGCGGCTACCAGCGCATACACGCAACGAATTAGTAGAAACAGCCCTCGCCTGTCCACCCTTCTTATGAGCAAGCTTCATCTCTCGCAGACGCACAAGTGCAAGAGCGCCCTCCACCACATGTATGACTGGCCTGTCAATTCCACCTCCCTTTCTTCAAACCTGAATGATTGATTGAAAACTCGTATTTCAACGATACAATAGAAACACGAGCACCCAATAGAATGATTTTTTTTAACGATGAGAAATGCGATCGCTTCTTCTGTGTCCGTTCCCCTACGGTGTTAATATTATTCACATAAACATTACACATAAAATTATTCACACACATTACATAAAGACTAATGACAATCGCAACAAATGTCATGTCCCCAGCAGTAAAATTACATGACAAGTGCAGCAAGACTTTATTAAATAATATCCATAACAATGGCAGATGTTGCTCAAACTTTGTTTTCACCCATCAACAAATTCCTCAAATGAGGGATACAGATACAGTTTGTTTATAAAATAGGCCAGCTCAGGTTAGTCCTGGGGACACCTCAATGCTGTTGATCCGAAGCACCGTCTGTGGTTGTACAATAACTGCAAAAACACAAACAAATCATTTTATTCTTGCATTCCATTTCAAAATCAGTACAGCAATTAAATACACACCCTAAACAGGAACAGAGTAAAGTAACAGTTTAACACAGGTCTGAAGTATACATAACATATTTGCATCATACAGATATGTGGAACTTGCCCCTCTATTGTAAAGCTGTACATTGAAAACCTTGATAGTGGAAGTCATCACTGGCTTTATATACTTTTGCTGCATGTGCAAAGTTCCTGTTTACTTCAAACAAATCATCAAACTAAATTTAGCCACTAAATGGCATCTGTGCATGCGCAGGAATTTAGGCCATTTCTTTAAGACTACAAGAGATTCTCACTACTGATAACCAACAAGTAGCATGCACCTAGAGTCACTGAAATCCAAACTTTTATTGTGCCCGATATAAAACAATAAAAATATTCCTATTAATTCAGTGTATGTGACAAGTATCCTCTCATTTGCATATAATTTCACTAGAATCACACATTACATAGTCCCTCACGTTAACAGAATGAATGTGGTAAATATACACTTGAAGCCTGACCATGATCTACTGTAAACTATGGGTAGTTATAAAACATGCATGGAAACGAGACTCACTGTGAGCTTCACTGGTAAAAGATATCCACAGGCACATTCTTTCATGGATATTTTATCCTGACTGGTTGAGCAGCTAGAGAATATAAAATAAACAACCAACCAACCCATGATAAATTGCTAAGCACTCACTTCTCTTCTTCTGAAACCTATGTCTCTTCCAGAAACACATGTGAACCATGGGCCAGGAGTCTGTCTTCTCGATGACTGTAGCCTCTACTCGGACCAAATCACGGCTGGGTGTGAAAACAGCAGACAAGACAGACAGTGTGAAAGCTGAAGGAACAGAGTCTCCACATGCCGACAACTGACACGCAACAGTTTGTGGTATTTCTGACATGAACATGAGAAAAAAAAAAAACAGAATTATACTGCATTAGTATTACAACTGTGTATGTGTAAGGGGGATCTCTTGTACAAACATTTGTATTACAGTAAATATTAAATAAATGTAAAAAAAATATATATATAAAAAAATATATATATAAAAAAGACTTGTCCATAACCAAGAAGCAAACACATGCTTTTCATAAATCTTTGTGGCTTTTTCAAAAACAGGTTTTTGTGTTTTGCATCTATGAGAGAGATCAGTGTAAACAGTGATCTGTTCCAGTCAGTCAGTGCTGGCAGGACCTAAACCTTACCCAAGAAGAGGCCTTCCAATGAGTGTGAAATCCTCCCCTCCAATAAGCAGCACCTACACAAAGCAAGACTGTAAGCCCCAAATACCCTTGAAACGCTGACAGGACAAAGACAGGTACTTTCATGTGTAATTAGAAAGCAGGGAACATGCTGCACCTTTTCCAGTACTATCCTGTCACCACAGTCTGCCTCAATGTGGTTTTCAATTTGGATCAAATCTTCAGTGGTAACTTTCCACTGGCGGCTGGCAAAGTGGACAACTGCAAATAGTCGGCCATATTCCCCATTTTCAATAAGGTTGTTAACCTTCTGGACAACCTCTGTAAAAAAAAAATAATAATAATAATGGGACAATAATCATGACAATAGTCTTCTGTCTTTGAAAGAAAGCCCTTGACCTCAAGTGTCCTTACTGATAAGCAAGGCCATGTTACATCACAGGCTGAGTAGATTTACAGGACCTTTCCTGCAGGGGCATCAAATTGTCATTCAGACACAAGTCACAAGACCATAAATGGTTCACATATTAGATTTTCCTCACTAAGCACACCACAAGTCTAATGATTCTAATTACAACCCCTAGGCCTGTTTTGTTCCCTGTAGGCCTATTTTGTAAGGAAGTATGGTGAAATTAAATTGCTAAAACTGTATGAACCTTTTATTTCCAGTAGCAATAATTTCCTACTAGATTTCCTGATGTGACCTAAATGAATGACTTGATTTTATTTGACTAGAATAGGTCCCAAAAATAGCCAGTCGTGGCCTTGGTTGACATCAGCTTGCATCCAAAACCAATAACAAAATAAAACAAATCCATTGTTTAGAGTATCTTGTATCTTTTTAAGCTCTGGGTGAGAAATGCTGGCAGACAAGTGTTCAAATGAACACGGCTCAGATCTACATAATCCTTCATGATAATGGCTGTACTAGATGCTTCTGTCCGATTTCAGCAAAATGACCTGTCTCAACTCCAGTACGTATCTGTGTCAGTGTTCGGCTCAAATCTGTCCCAACTTTATATATGCAACTTATTTGCTGGTAAAACATTAAAGTACAAAGAGCATTTGCAGTATATATTTCCACTGTTTCCTTTTTGCCATAAGTTATGATCTAACTGGTACCAAAAATACTAGGTGAATTTCAGATTCTTCCAACTGTTGGCAGCAGTATTAGCAATTAAAAAAAAAATTACTTCTACCGTGACATGGACAGTTGTGTAGCACACCTTGTTTATCAGTCAGCTGTAAAATAATTACTGTAGTTTAAAAAAAAAAAAAAAATCACTGTACTTAACCAGTGAATTACAATGAATTAGGAGGTGATGACTGATGATGATTAAGAAAAACATAAAAAATGTTTACATTTTCCCCTCAAATAATTATAAAATGTCAGACCCGTGGCTGTAACAACCTTTTAACTGTACACAACGACATTGTCTGTTCGTTGGTGAATTAATTTAAAGATGTTATGTGTGCAAATAAATATATTGGCGTTTCATAGACTTGAAAATGAAATGCCGACAAATGTGTGCTACTGTGCCTTGATGCTTCTTCTGCTCTTCTTCTTTGTCGATTAACGGTAACTCGGGCCATGGGGGTCTGGATAGTGATGTCTCTGGTACATAACTGTCAGAAACAAAATGATGAAATTAATTTAATTCTGTTAATTTCCTCAAGAATAGAACCATTGTATCAGCCACTGTAAACTTTCTACAGTGAATGATACCGAAAGCCGAGAACATTCTTTATAATAGCATTGTAAACCAGGAGGGGAACGTATTGTTTAGTTTCAGTTTTTGGACGTATACATTTATGACAGCTTTTGTAAGATGAACAATGTGACATGACATAAAATGTCCATCACAATCTCATGAATTGTGCCTTCTGTTACAACTGCTGTAACTAACATTACAGTTGTTGCCAAAAACTGCCACTCTTCTCTTCAAATCATACACCCTCCATCCAAAGCCTTCTCCAAAGTCCCTTCCTCCAAGAATTTACACGTCAAGCATTTAGCATAAAAATGACATTGGCAATTGACATTTAGAAAGGACCTTCTTCTCACAGAGAGATTTCCTGGTGGTTTAATAAGTCAGAAAAGGTTTTCTGTGGATTAGTGGAGGAGTACAACTGGTGTCTAGTTGGATGCCTACCTTTTAGGATAAATGATGCTTTTAGACCTCTGACACTGTGTGAAGCAAGGTACTATACATCCTGTAAGAAGCAAAGTCAGACATCAGTTTTTAAAATGCTTAGTTTTGCTCATTACTGAATTCTACATTGCTCTCCATAGCAAAAGGTCCTTGACTTAGTCTTTCCAACAATCACAACACATGATGTGTGATATCTCTTCAACACCGCAGTCATGCACTGGACAAGTACTAAGTCCGTTGCAATGGCTGTTTAGGGGTTAGTGCTGACGTTTTTACAAACATTTGTTTACTATGTTCCTCTTGACCCTCAAAAATCACCTGGAAAACAAGCTAACTGGATAGCTTTTGCGTTCAAGTAAAGCGACAAGATCGAGAGCCCTCAGAAATGTACCGCCGACCATCAGCTTATTTACAGCTAACTACCATACAGGTTTAAGATCAATAAAACGAAAAACTCTACGGCATGTGGAAAGTGAACTAATCCATAATACTATGACATGTAAATAATACCTTAGTTAAAAATTATAAGCAAAATAAGAGCTCAAAATCCAAATATAAGCGAGGCACAGGGAGTCCACGGGTCAAATACCCATCTATATTAGCTCTAGTTAACTAGTTTGCATTGTATTAAGTCGACTTACTATCTGAACAATTTAACCATGAGACAAGCAGCAAAACAGGAAACAAGAAATTCTAATCTATCTACTGGAAATAACAAGGTTAGCTAGCTACGACACTCAAAGCTGATAGGATGCCCAGGAACCTTTAGCTATCTATCTAACTGACAAGCTAAGTACAACCGAATCGAATATATACTGATAGATCACGTCGTCGCCAAGATAAAATGCATGCTTACGAATTTGTTTTGTAACTGGCAATTGCAAACGTGATCCTAGTCTCCAACATGTTCGCAACATTTCTTGACTCTTCTTCAAAGTTATCGCCATCTTGCAGTTTAGCCGGAAGCATTTTAGCTAACATGCTGTTGAGTTACTTTAAATTAGTTCCCCCAGAAAACGGTTCGTGCAAACGTTTAGGCCTAGGCAGCAAAAATGGATGGATGGTTGGGTGGCTGGGTGGGTCATATTATTTAATATAATTTATGCTTTTGCGATGCATAAAAGAATATTTGTTCCATTTTAAGAATGACTAGAATACAATGAAATTCATCAGCTGGCTAGCCACGTAAATAAGTTATCGGAGGCAGACGACATTTTCTGCATGTATTAATTTCTCAGTAAATTCCAGAAATTAAGACATGGTGTGATTACGAGGGGAGTAATAATAAAAGTGCAATTCTACTTACATATTATACAGGATCAACATGAGTCAATAAATTTGAACTCCATTTACACACAAAAAAAATCTGATTTTACAGTCTATTGTTGGGCAAATAACCTACGGGAAACTGAGAACTAGAGACTCGTGATCATCAGACATAAAGTATTAGAACTCAACTGGATATGATGGACAGATGTGCTTGCCTCTGACTTTTCATAAAACACTCAAACACTGTCATAATAAATAACCCACATTAATGTAAGTGAGAGTTGTACCTCGGAAGTTTGGTCCTAATGTGTGATTTTCTCTGTACACAGTACCACAGCAGAAATCTCTGAGTCTTATCTTAGTCTTATACACTCACTGCTTAATTCAAGGGCAAACCAATGTGTGCTTACATCAATGTGTGTAGTAACACAACTCAATTAAATTTATCCTTTTAATTCTTTGATGTAGAAGTCCTCATCTTGCCCAGTCCAGACTTGCAATTGGCTGGTAAATTTTTTTAATGCCGATTTGTTCTTCAATACCAGCTACAGCAACATTTTCAATTCTGACTCATATTGCATCAGTGCGCTCATCTTGAATGCAATCAATAATCTGAGAACATTTAACTTGACTGTCACAGTAAAAACAAAGGTTTATGGATGCAAGCATAGTTCACCAATATAAACCTAAAACACAGCTGTCAAGTAATACTACTCTTGCAATTCAGTATGTATGGCATATATCAGACAGCATAATGCTAAATTCCCTTTATTGATTTCAAACAAAAGTGCATTACTCATGATTACAAAAAACTGTAAACTTTCAACATGTTTTCTGTGCAACACAGATCAATAAGGGAAGGTAAACAAACTTGCCTGAACAGTATTCAAACTGATTGATCAGGTTATTTAAGAGTAACAAAGCGACTGACACAGATTTAAAAATTCTGGGAATAGCTAAAAAAAAAAAGCTCTAATTAATCAGGAATCTTTCACAAACAAGCAAATGTCTTATTTTTAAATTTTAAAACAAGTGCATCTCAAGCAGTATTATACCCTTTTGCTGTTTATGTACCTGGCTAGTGTGACCCTTTGCTTAGGAAGCAGTGTCTGACTTTTAGACAAGAATTAGTTATTAAAACAAAAAAAATCTTACGTTTTCAATGTTTTAATTTAAATTTCACTTTAATTTCCCAGTTATCCTCACTATCATGTCAGTCATGCAAAGTCCTCTGTAGCCTTTGGTGGAAACAATGCATGAATGTGCTTCTACACAGTGCTCTTGCAACTGTAAACAGTGAATTTATGAACATGACAAAGATCACAAAAAATACACCCAAAGCTGACATTTCCACAGGAGAAAAACAGTGTATTTGCATTCTGTAAATCAACATGTGTATGATTCCTTGCTTCTAAAAATGGACCCCCTCCCCCTCATTCTGATGTATAGATCATCAGATGTCCCTTACTGTACTTAAAAACAACACATGACATGTTTAAGCAACACAGAGCAAGTTTTAAATGTTTACTAAGGCACAAGCATGCACTTATTAATAAGAAGAAAGGGAACGTATGTGAAATTATTTCAAGTTCTTCAGGTCTTTCTGTGCAACTGTTTACGTGACCTTTACGGGTTTTCTTAAGGGAATTTTGCTTAATATGTTTTATACAACGTGGAAAAGGTCACTAAAAACTTGCCTTTTCCCTCAAATCATATTCAATTCACCAGGATCAAATTCAAGTAAAATGATTCCACTTATTATTTAAAATGGAGAGACCTCTATCTTCAGCTTGGTAAGAATACATAATCTATAATGGTACAGAATTATGAACACAGACAAAGCATGATCAAATGAGAGATGTTAAAGAAAACATAATTTAACAGAATAAGTGGGAAAACTGTGTGATTTGTTTCGGGTTGTTTGAATTAGTGCATTAAAAAAAGTATGTCTATCTAGGCATGAGTTTATCTCTTTAAGATAGATTTGTCTGTGTGCCCATAAAATGTGTAGTGTGTTGTGGAGTGGTGCCTGATTTTTACACACCGTGAGTAGCAGGGATCATGCTGCATGCTGTCAGCTTTAATAAGAGGTAGCACACTGTAGGGTTATTCTGAGTGTATTGTTACAATTGCACATTAAAAATGTTTTGAGAATGTGATCAGTGCATAAGTAGCAGGAATAGCCTGCACCCCTTCACCAAGTGACTTTGTTTCTGTCTGCCAAGGTTAATGGGATACCAGGATCTTCTGGCTATGAGCTGTTGGAATGGTCCATATCTTGACAGATGGCATTGGTGGTGGTCTGGCCAAAGATGAAGGCTCCGATAGTAACCAAGAGAATCCCATAAGTCACCAGTGCCTTCCAGCTACAATTTATGAGCAATTTAACCATTAAACATGCATACACATTTATGGATTACCATTAATAACTATTAAAAAAAAACTATTTACCTGGCTGATCTTACATCTCGCTCCGAGAGCTTGGCCTGAATTAAGCATAGCCCTTTAGAAAAGAAAGCAAATATTAAAATAGAATCAAATCTTAAAAGCTTCAATGCTTGTTCAATGCATTACACAAGTAAGATTAGAAGACACAGTACAGACAATGTGAACTGTGTTGATCTTAACAGAAAGTTATTTCACTAATAACAAGCAGCCTAGCGAACCTGGAAACACAAAAATGAAGCAGGCGGCCAGGCCGCCAATAAGAGAGATGACACGGCCAATATCAGGGATGAAGAGGGCAAGGAGGAGTGTGAGGCAGAACCAGACGAGTGTCTGCAGGAGCCTTCGTCTCCTTTCTCTTGCCACATCCGTGTCCACGTCCTCACCCTTAAAACGCAGCCACAGGCCCTCCAGCACTGCCCTGCCAACACACACACACACACACCCTTCGCTGAATGTACAACAAAGACTGGCCTCCCGACTCTTAACACAGCAGTGAGAGCATCCATCACACAAACACACATGTACATTCTACTGCTTACACAACACATCAGACTCTGTGCCTGAGCACGTACATCCAGACATCCTTCTTCCTTGTTTACCTTCCACAGAAGTGCAGTATGGGATATGAGGTGACCACACAGATGATGATGAAGGCCCTGGCGATGGCCACAGCCACATCATTGGATGGGTATGACATCAGAACATCTTGGCTCACGTTTGAACCAAAAGACAGGAAACCACACACTCCTGCAACAAAGGCACCACCCATCAAACCTTGAACAAGCTCAAAACGCAGGATAAAAATCTCCACAGCTTGGCCTCATATCCCAGTGTTCTGACGACTGGCTAACATTTGCTTTCCGGTTTGCATTTTTCAAATGATGCAACAAACAGCATCATGCGCAAGGCCACATTAACAAACGCCACACACCTGTGCCCGTATAAACAAAGAGGCAGATGATCGTGCTGAATGTGACCACACCACCCCAAGACCGAAGCTCATCTTTCTTTATGCTGTTAAACACTGGAACAATACTTACGTTCAACGGTGTTGGGCGAAGACATATCAATAAGGCTACCATTATAAAGGCTTTTTTTTTTTTTTTTTTTTTTTTTTTTTTTACACAACAGTGGTTCATCAAGTGCAATGATTCCCACATGCACACATACCTGAAAACCAAAGCAGATTGTCGGCATGGCATTAAATACATCAGTCCAGGATGCAGGGCTGGAAGAAGCACCAGAAAATTTTCACATTATTGTGGTAGAAGCTGAAACACACTGACTGTGCACTTCAATTTCAGATACTACTGCAGTGTCATATATAAGGTATTGTTGAAAAAGGAATGCAAAATTTAATGCAAACCTGGTTGGAATGATTCCAGGAGAAACGTCTTTGTCAGGCCAAATATATTTGATGATGATTATGACTGTTACATACCAGGTGCCAATCACACTCAGCGTGCTAAAGATTAAACAGACAAAAAAAAGATTGTATTCAAAAGAATTGAACACAACTTTATGGGCATGCCAGAAAGAACTCATTTCAGGTCATGAATATGCTACAACAGAAAATTGCATTTTCATTGATCAATTGACATACATCGAGCACTTGTCAGTCACCTCCTAAACCCATTCATTGTCAGTCAGTAACAAGCCACAGAAATACTGTGGACGAGGTATTTTTTGTATGGTGGACCAACCCAGTGTACTCATACCTGTGCAGGTATGAGTACAGACACAGAAGTTCATTACTGCAGTTCGTATATGTGTCACTGCTGGGTTGAGAGTAGTAAACCAGCCAAAAATACCCAGCCAACACCAGCTCTGTAGTCAGAAACTGACCACTGATGAGTCAGAAGAGGGCACAGCACAGCACAAACTGTGCACAGCAACACATTTCTTTACTGCCTATAGACATTTACACTGCACCTTCTCAACTCAAGCAGCTGTTAACCGACGGTCAGATTAAATTAGTCAAATGAGGGTGAATCATTTAAATGTTAAGATTCAATTAAGGTGTACCTGGCATATTTCTGAAAGCCAATCTCCTTAGGGATGGAGAGCGGGAGTATAACGAGCACTGATGTGACTGTGATGGTGAACTTGCGTTCCATGTACCAGTGAGAGCTGACTGCTGCCTCCGACTCATGCGCTACTGCACCAATCACTGTCCAGAAACACACACACAGTTAGACAGGGAGGCACAAGTATTCGTGTGTGTGTGTGTGTGTGTATACACCAGTGCCTTTTCCGCTGGTTCATAGTTTGTCCCTCCGTGGACTACAGTCAGTAAGCACTCACTGCTGTTTACTGGGAGCATTCCACTCTGCAGATGCTCCACCAAGTTGTCTGGCCATTAACAATTTGACTCTTGACAAAGTCTATCAGGTGTCCACATTTGTGATGCATTAAACACATCAGCTATGAGAACCAAATGTTTGTTGACCAATAAACACATCCCACATACCATAAACACAGCCCTTGATACGCGTCACTGTTAGGAGCTATGGGTGGTTGTAATATTCAGGCACATCAGCGTATATCCAAGATACTCACACTTGTCTAGTTGATCTCCGATGATGATGAGGAAGGCTATGCAAGTGCCGAAGGTGTAGACAGCGATGGCAATCTCACATATGACGCCCAGAACCTTCCCACATACAGCTCGAACTACTTCCTGATACGTGCTCTCATTGCTAACCTGAAGAACCAGAAACAGCTTTTGTAGGACAAGGGTGTGTGAGATGCTGCGTGAAGTATTGCATCTGCTCACCTGTGAACAATAAGCAAGGATCACCAAGCCAGTGATGATGAAGATTAATAAACTCTGGGGGGAGAGAGAAAAAAATCTTTAAGCATTTTTAATCACACAAATAATTTTATTAGAAAAAATGCAAATACACTCTGCAATGTCAGAGTAGGAGGAGCTTATACAGCGTGTGTCTACACATGCATCTCACCATCTGTAGGACCACTCCAGCTATTACTCCTCCAGCCATGTTAAATGCAGCAGGGAAGTTCAGAAGCCCCGCCCCCAAGGCAGCATTTACCACTATGAAGACTGCGCCAAATGATGAAGTCCCACCCTTGCGCTGTTGTGACTGGCCTGTAGGCTGAATGGAGTCCACACTGGGGCTCTGTAAAAGCCACGCCCTCTCGCCAGCATCTTCGCTGTAACCCCAATCATCCACTTCGGAGTTCACGACCATGTCTGCCTGAGACATTCTTCTTACTCTTTTCACACACTGACCTTATGTAAACATGCAGCAGGGCCCACAGCTTGGGGTCAGAGGTTAGGGGTTTCCACTTGCAAACAGAGATACCACAGAGGATATTTTATCATGGAGTCAAAACAATGCCGTGTATACAGAAACGGAAACATGCATTCACACTCCTATTGGATCCTCCTACAAACGCACTTATTGCGGGTCAAGAACAGACCAGGCCACTGTGTTATTAGGACCTACGAAAGAAAACAAACATTTTTAGTCAAATATTAATGAGAAATGTATACTGTAAAACATACTCTAGACTGTATTACAGGGATACAAAATTTGTTCTGTTGTTTTATCAAGACAAAATAAAATAACACGTGATGCATGTGGTCTATGAGTTGCATGTGATGTATGTGGCTCTAGACCTTCGTGTTTTCATGATCATATAATCCACCATAACGCCAATTCAATGTTCTGCAAAATAAAGTGGAGGAAACGAAAGATGCAACGTTGCCTAAAGCGTGCCACACTTAACGCTTCTCCCTTTAACCGTAACGTGTCAGCATGGATTAAGTTTCACCAAACACCAAATCCATAACGTGGTCCGAGACGAAATTTAGCGCGTCACCTTTAAAGTCATCAGTGCTTTAAATTTTAATGCGCACAAAAGCAGGCTTTTACGGTATTCCATTGCTCACCAAAAACAACCGCAAATAATGAAATAAAATGAGCGAATAATGAAAAACGGGCAGAATGCGATTACCTTTTTAAAAAGACATGTACTTGTATGAAGATGTGTGCTGCTGCACACTGTCGGTATGTTTACTTTGAATATAATGTATGTTTACATTGAATGAAAACATATCATTACATTTAAACACAATTCGAAATAGCTTAATAAGCACCGAGCAATATGATATTTCTGTATAATTTTTCTCAGAAGTTTACCATAGGGCTTGACTGCCAGCTAAAGCAGGGGCTGTCATTAGCACAATGTTGCTAATGTCGAGGGCAGGTGTTACAAACGTCCACTGCCAACTGACTGGAGGTCTTTGCCTATCACCAGATCAAGTTTGAAAAGATTTTACTGGACCGTTTTTTTTTATAAATCCATAATGAAGTCATCTCGTGCATCTTTAAGTGTGTTTAAACGCCAATTTCATGTAGAGAAATTATGGTTATTGATTTGTCTGCGGTTCCCCATAAGGCCAAACAATCCCATTACCACACAAGAGTGGTACCCTTTGACTATCAACAATTCAGGTTTAGGCACATTATACTGAATCGTTTTTTCAAAAACCTATTCATCATTTATTAAAAATCCTAATATCCTTAATGGTTCTTAGAGACAGTATGTTTAGCTTTCTCAGATGTTTCTCACCATGCCAAAATGATTCCACTACCACCCAAGAGTGTTTGGCCCTTGCTATCACCAGTGCAACTTTGGGCAGATTCTACTGTACCATTTTAATAGTTATTATTAGATTTTGTCTTTCTAAACTTTCTTTGTAGACTCTTACTATAACCTATTTCAAGAACCATACAGTACTTTAGTAGAACTAAAGTACTGTACTCTATTTCAAGAAACATACAGTACTTTAGTAGAACTAAAGTACTGTATGGTTCTTGAAATTAGGTCAGTAACATTTTTGTTTTCACTCCTCCCCTACCCCACAGTGGGAGTGCCTTCTGAGAACTTTTGTAGGGGACATGTCTCAGAATCATATGTAAAATCAAAAGTGTAGAAGTTGAAGAGAAAAAAAAACTACACAAGATGTATTCCAAAGCACTGGGACCCTCTACTGGTTATATAGTATATCTGCTGCAGGACTCCATACAAATGGTCTGCACAGGCCTTCAGGACTCTAACACAATCAAGACCCACTGTCCTGACTTCAGGCATTTTGGTTCTCCTTTCACCTGCTCAGCTGTGATGCAGAGATCTGATTGAAGGGGAGATGTGTGAACAGAGGAAAATCATCATTTGGGTGCTGCTCATTGTTTGAGGGTTGAAGAGGGTGAAGTCCAGCAAAGTCCAGGGTGATGGGTTTGTGAATGGCTGATTGCAAAGCAGATTACAGCCAACCTTCATTCCATTACACACATCTTTCTGGAGATTCCTCTCCATTTTCCACCTGTAGTCCTTCTTACACTCTGTAATTCTCACCTTTAGTTCCCTCTGAATTCTCTTCATATTCTTGTTTTCCCCAGCCCCAAAGTCCCCGTTTCTTTTGTTCAGCAGAGCGTTCAAAACTCCAGCAATCTAGTGTTTGTTGCTAGCAAAACTACAGACTGCCTTAGATGGCACTGCATAGTCCCAACAGAGGTTTATGTAGGCTGTTACACAGCCTGTTAGAGTATGGATGTCATCAACATGCTGTTCACCGAGAGTGCCAAGTTCAGCATCCTATTTTACATGGGGCAACTGTAGAATTGTTTCGGCATTATGAGAAAATTCAGAAAAATAGATTTCACACTTTGCATGAAATGGGCACAATTAAAGATATAAGGACTTCAATACGGATTTTAAAAGAATTGGTACAGTAAAATCTTATCAAACTCGATCTGGTTATAGCCAAGGGCCTCCACTCAGTTGGAAGTGGAATTTTTGACCCTGCAGTATTCCTTGTCCTGCACATTTATTCACAAACATTGCCCTACTGATAGCCCATTTTAGCTGGCAGTCAAACCTCAGAGAAAAATATGTAGGAAAACTATACTGTACTGTTCGTATTAAAGATATTAAAATATATTCCTAATTGCATTTGATGTAATTTCCATTCAAAGTAATCAAGTCAACAACATGTACTTTCATGCAGCAGCACACATCTTCATACACTATAGGCCTACACGTTTTTATAATGCAAAAGTACATTTACATTTTATTTAAGTTTGTTATAGTGCTTAAGTCTTATGATAAAGTATTTAACTATAAGTAACCTACATATACCACTTTAAAATATAGTAAAAGTGTGCGTCTACACAAAAGCTTTCCGTTTCTGTCGGATTAGGGAATGCCGTAATATCGCGCTTAAAGCGCGATTGACTTGACTGTGTCAGGCACCTGACCGTCGTAACATAAAAGTCACTGACAGAAAGGACGCAAACAATACAGAGATGTCCACAGTGAGTACACATGCACGACATAAATGTCAAATGTGACTTTGACAGCATCTAGTGTGAAGACCCACTGGTCTGGACCACATGTCTGATTGCTACGAGACGAAGACAACTAAAACAACCAGTGACTCTGCCTTTATTTCGTATTATCGACAACGATAAAGTTAGCTAATTCATAAATGGCAATACAGTCATTTTGATACCGGACACGACGCATTTAAACAGGGACAAAACGAAAGAACGTGACCCTTCATTGCAATGAAAACAGATTCCGGCAGTATGTAGCAGCATTTGTTAACAGGCCACAAAAATCCTCTCTCATGACATATTAGCATCAGAACAAATTACTGACCTGTTCAAGACCTAGGTCTCTAATTGTGACAACAAATTAAGTAGCCAACATCGGTGTACACCAGCAAAGAATGGTTCGATTATCAGGGTTTCTTTTGTTCCTACTGAAGTCTGTAGTTACGTAGCTACCTCATCACCGTACTTAAATTTGATTGCTGCTGATACAGCAACATGTGACAGTCATATGATCCAGCCAGGCATGATGGGTATTGCAGTTCTCTCCGCGATTTACAGCGGTCAGGTGAAAAATGTTTACTAATACTTGTTTTGCCGTTTAGAAGATATCGTGTAATAAAATACGTGCCTAAAGGTCAGTTTTTCTTGTACTTTTTAAAACCTCGTGTAAGCTGGGGAGGTTACGTTTACGCATCAGACTTTCAATATGCATCAGACTGCGTCAGACTTTTAAGTCTTAACGTGCATACACATAAATTCCTTACCGTTTAGTAGTTTGCATTTCCTGCCTTTTATTGCTCTATTATTGCATTATATGCATCAGTACCAAACACGTTTTATGAAAGGGCCCTGGTTGGAACCTGCTTAGGGTCCGTCTCTGCCACGGGAAGCAGGAGGAGGAACAGTGTCGCTTTCATTTATACTTCATCACTGCATGAATGACTAAAGTGGTAAATGCAAACAAACTACAGAAGTTGGCTGGAGTTACTGATCGCTAAATCACTCTCCAGCATACCTTACTAAAACTACGGTATCTGTTGTTTGGGAGTTTTCAACTACCTTAAAGATCGCTTTGTTTTGCTTGTAGTTCAAATCACTGATGTCAAATATTACATTCTCTTAGTGAGTATAAAAAGACAGCACCACTATGAAAATGACCGTGAATGAGATGATTAAAAGATGAGTTCAAAAATATCAAAGATACATTTATCTTTAATTCACAATGTCTCATGCACAATAAATAATATTCATACTGAAATATGTAACAAAAACCTCTTGAAATCAGTTGATTCCTAATAAACTGGACAGTAATTTAAACTGATTCAGTGAGGTCAAAGAAGAGCCATTACCCATTGTGTACTTCCTTATCAAATGACCTGGCGTCACGATGACCCGACCAGACAGCTAGTCGAAGTGAAACCGAGAGAGGAGTCCAATGTCCAGGTATTGCACCAACAAGAAGGAAGTAATGTAGACAGCTGTGGCTTCATTTCTTGTTCCAGAATATTTGCCTCTACTTAGTGACCTGGTGAATAGCATGAGGCAGGTATCCAACATTGCCCGAACTCACACCAGCAACACTGATGCGACCATCTTTGGTCATGTAGACTGAGAACTCTTTGCTCAGTCGCTCAGCCTGGGAAACACATATACAAGTTATTAAATGTCTGCAGGCTGATGTCTAAATTAGGTGATGGCAAACATATCCTGTAGCAGCACAAGGGCAACATTACCTGGTCAGGTTTGAGTCCTGTGAAGCAGAACATGCCGATCTGGTCGATGATGTGTTGCCAGTTGTGGTTGGAACCTTCCTTTTTCAAATTAGACACAAGCATCTCCCTCATCTTAATGATACGGTCTGCCATGCTTTTCACTTCTTCTAACCTACGCACATATGCATGCACATATCAGAACAGATATCTTAAACAAAAAAAACAACACAACACTTCCTGAATAAGATTCATACTGACGGCGTAAAAGTCCCAACTAAGGTGACAAATTTACCGGTTTTAAGCAGAGCCATAATCTACAGATGCCACATCGTGCACAGGTGTTGGACAAAAGCACGAGGGATTTGAGCGATGGTGCGACTTATGATTGAACGTTCATAGCGACATCCAGAGGCCACAATCGAGAAGACATTAAACGTAATATGCTATTTTTACATAGTGGTCAGGTTAATGTGTGAGTAGCTATATCTCTTTACATTCGTTTAATAAGTTCTCTCTGTATTTATAGCAAACAAATTGTGACCATCGAGGTCAGTTATTTTTACTTTATTTGTAAATTTCGAAATGGATGATAGTGACGTCCTAAAACATAGAGAGTATAAAAAAGCTGTAAGACTGTTAGCCAAGGCAAATTATTATCTGCAATATAACAACTGGGATTTTGTTGATCATTGTGTCTGTTGGCTAGTAGTGTAGATTTCTGGCATTATAACTACCTCCATGATCCAACTTTGTTATGATGAATGAATTTACATAGTGTTTCTGCATACAGTGAGTTGATAAGTGTACAAATCACAAATTGCTCTGTTGAGCAATTACCTCAAAGCACTTATTGCCAGAACAGGTGTTGAGTTCATTCCCATCAGGCCTCATACTACACATCTTAAACAAGGGTGCCAAATAAAATATCACAAAAAATGTGTTCTAAAGATAAAAAACGGGGAGTTGGCAAAATGTTGTCATAGTGTGACACCAGGGCATCTTGAAGAAGAGGTAAACAGGATTAGATTAAATGAAAATAGTTATCAAGTCTTATCCTGTTTACTAACTTATACTGTGCCTTGTTAGCTTTTATAGATAATTCTGACAGTCTCTTTTGTATTAACTATCTAGTGGTTGCTAATTACATCTACAGCATTAATCAGATACCCTTACAGAGGTACTTTGTAATTTCTGTCAAATACATATCCCCACATGAGCATATGCAGGTCAGTGTAAAGAAAAATCTCAGGTTAAAGCCCTGGATAGAGTGGGAAAGTGTGGAAAAGATCTGGATCTGAAATCTCTGTAGATATAAATTCTGTAAAGCTGCTTTGTGACAGCACTTGCTGTAAAAATGCTAAATAAGCATTTACTTTTAATTGAAAAACTTGTTTTTAATGCTTTTGAACCAGTTTACACAATTTACAGTACTGTAAAGGCAATTCAGTATAAACATATGAAGGGACAACGTAATAAGCAATATTTTTGTTCTCTCAGCAAAGATCAAAAGATAATATTACTTATTTTATATGTATGTATACTGCATATCACTGTGTTTGTTTATGTGACACTCCTCAATCCACGGTCATCATTTGAGTGTCATATTTACATTACTTACTTCACTGCAGAAATAATGTTCAGTCATCTAAATTTTGATAATAAAATTGCTTTGTTTATATGGTCCTGAGCATTCTGTGAGTTCAGATCATTTCAGTGATCTTTCTAGAATATTCTGTAAGTGCTTTGTAACTCTCTCTCTGTGTAGCTTTCTCTTAACTGCTGAAAGAGCTTTTTAAATGCACATAATGCTTTGGGGAGATTGGTTATCCCCAAATGTGTGTTTTGCTTTAAACACATAATGCATTCAAAGATGAATGCACTAATTTTTAATTGATGGGTTCTCTCAGACCACATATAGTAAAGTGATGTACTGAGTGACAGCAGCTATAATCCTCACTGACTTTGCCTCATGAAAAATTCTATAAATGAGTGTGTTACCTGAGCAAGCTGAGTACTGCATGTTCAAGCAGAATACGGAAAACGAGCGTATGAACAAGAGAAATGAATGTGGAAAGTTGGAAACAGTTTGGTAATCCTTCAAACCTCAGTTAAGCAGAGGTTCTGAAGCATCCCAGGTAGAAAAGAAGATAAGGTCAGAGGAGTGTGTGACACCTGCTGTGCATGCGCTCTGCCTTCAGCTGGACCCTCCTCTCCGCTTTCATAGGTACAGTGTGGTGGGAGGGTGCAAGACCCAAGTGCTTGTGAAGATAAAGCTTCCTACAATCTGGGGAAGGCTTTTTACTTTAAGTGATCTCTGTGGAAAATACACCACACTTAGCTCAGAAACCAGGGCTCCAGAACATGCTGTAAATAGAGTTCTCTTATCGATTGTCATATTGTGACCTAGCTGGGCCTAGAAAAAAAAACATTATGCAAGGATTTTGTGGTTGACAGGAAACTTGTTTGTTTTCTTTGTAGAAAAACATC
The DNA here is from genome assembly GCA_025802075.1 of Tenebrosternarchus preto. Taxonomy (NCBI): domain Eukaryota; kingdom Metazoa; phylum Chordata; class Actinopteri; order Gymnotiformes; family Apteronotidae; genus Tenebrosternarchus; species Tenebrosternarchus preto. Next base: position 6,557,550 of record JAOYMR010000001.1, on the reverse strand, counting down.
ATGTGATGTTTCAGAAGAGCAAGGGAGAAAACGGGGATGATTGTATAAAGAGAGAGAGGGGGGTCTGGTCATGTAAAGCAGTACGTGACACATAAGAGGATAACATTTGTCCTCAGATATTTATTTAAGTAATGCTCTCAGAGATAACAGCAGTACATCCCAGTTCTACTATCGCCTGGGGGGGCATGGAGTGAGAAAAAAATGAAGACAGAACAAAATACTAAGGTGGAGTTCAGCCTAGTCTAATATTTGCCATCTGCATTTCAGAAGGCACATTTAAATAAATTTTTCACAAAAACAAATTTAGACATCATATATCATTAAAAAAGGAAGTAGCTACGCATGTCCCTTCCTATACTGTCACAATCACTTCTAATATTTATAAAATACAAGCTAGATGGGCACATATGTCAGGAAGCCGCATTTCAGCAAGGGATAAGCCACTAGAGATCATAAAGCTTACGCACTGATTAGAGAGGAAAGTGGTGAGGTAATAACATGCACCAGGATTAGACAAAAAGGGGTGGGTAGGTAAAGATCAGAGGTCAGAGAGCAAAAGTGAGAGGTCAGAAATCAGACAAAGGGCTCCTTGCACAGCACTATCTCCAGTTCGGTACGGAAGAGTTTTCCTCCATCAGATAAGGCCATGATGCTCTTCTTTGAACTGGCCAGATTTTGTATGTCAGCCTCCTGTTCAAACACACACACACACACAATTTCTTACCACCTTCTTTCTAGTTCTTTCTATGGTAGTAACCACTCCACCCCTCCATCTTTGCCATGTTAGTCACCATTTTGTGCTTGTGGTAGAGGTTCCTCAGCAGTGCATCCAGCTCATGTTCATCAATGTAACCATTGCTATCCTGGTGAGAAACAACAATATCTGTTACGGTGGCCATCCTTGCCTCTTCCCTTGTCCCCTGTCCCTTGTCCCTTGTCCCGTGTCTGTGTGGGTGTGCCTGTGTGTAGGTGTGTTCTTGTGCTGTGGTTGATGTGTCAGTTTGTGTGACTGTGTTCCCTGGTGTGCGTGTTGTGGGCATGATGTTTGTCTGTCTCGTTGTCATTCTTCGTTACCGTTATTCGTTTCACCTGTGTCTTGTAAAGGGTGTGTGTACTTAAGCGTGTGCGTGTCACTGTGTCTTTGTCGGTCTTTGTCCGTTGATGTGGAGCATTATCATGCGTGTCAGTCTCGTTAGTGTGGAACCTCAAAGCTGCAAT
>JAOYMR010000001.1:6536143-6548943 GCA_025802075.1 Tenebrosternarchus preto | reverse complement strand
CATACCTGATTTATACCAAATTAGTTCAAAGAACAATTTGTAATCTGTAGTCTACAACTAGTCCATAACTCATCATGTTAACTGTGGGATTTTCTTTTCTTGCCTTTGGATAATAATCCATGCTGTCAGTGAGGGTGAGATGGAGTGAGTGAGAAACTCCCTTTAACTGGAAGCCAAAGATTAAGTGATAAAGATTAGTGAAGCACCACAGATCTAATGTGAATGTGGAGGGAGTCAATTCAGCACCTGCATAGAAGAAATCACGCACACACATACTGTGTTATGTTATAAAAGTGTTTGTGTACATTAAGGAGTGGAGAAATAACGCATCCTCTCAGATTAACCAAACATTAACTGTTCAGTGTTTGGTCGTGATGGCTGGGGTCATGTTGTGATAAATGAGAAACAAAACAAAATCAAAAATGCTCCTCTGGTAAAGGGTAAAAGTCAAATTCAACTTGTAAAGCTTCAGACAGCTAGATCAATATAGATTTTTTCTTGTTCCACATGGAATCCCCCTGCTGTCAGTGGAACTTCAGATAAAGACCACTCTATCTAAGGCTCTATGTCTGACTGATGCCAGGTACATACACTTACTCACACATTACTAAATCATATTAAAAAAGCACATAAAGGTACTGCTTCTTCTATAAACAAAAAACAACAAAACTTAATAAAGGTCTGACAACCATGTTGCAGGAAACGATCAAAACCTTGACGGCTATGCTAAGATCAATGATAATTAACACTGGACATGCACGTTGACCAACAGTTCCTTGGGCAGCATTCTGTAATATCTGCAGCATGGATAATGTTATTTGTGTGCAAGCAGCGTATGAATGTATATGAGCATCAAGGGAAACACAGTCACAATTCATAGCTGTTTGTCAGCTTCTATAATGTATCATTTGCTCTCCCATTACTAGTGGTAGGGGCAACCACTAGAAATATCTAACAAAAAATCAACCTACCAGACCAATAATGAAATCCCATATGGAACCAGACAAAGGCATTGAGGGGTAGCTTAAACTGTGACGGTTTATGTAAGTGAAACAATGACAATACTTCAACATATATCATTCTTTATTTCCGTGGCGTGCCTGAGCAGAGAACAAGTAAACAAAATAAACCAGTATTTTGGTAACTGAACTAGTCAAAAATCAAATCGTCTTCTCTCTTTAAACATCCAGGCTACCCGAGTACCTGAAGCTTCCCAACAGCTCAGTCTTTGTGTGTACATAAGAACAATCCAGTTGTCCACTAAAGAAAATTTTAGTAATTAAGTCAAATTAAACAGCAATATTTCAATTGTGTAAAATATTTACAAACTACATATAAATATATCTAAAATGTAATAAAGAATATACAGTAGTATGTTTTAACCAAAAAATATGTCCCCAAATATATATAGCATACACAATCCAGTTGCTTTCTAATCACCTTGAGGAGGCACACCATTGACAACTGGAAAAAGAAACTCCAAAACTTGTGGATTATATTAGTAACCCATTAAATGGGTAATAGACTCCGAGTCTCTAATGAGCCGTTCAAACACACCAGAATATTAATAGTGTGGATTACATGGGTTCAGGCTTCAGAAGCAGTAGGTTAGAGGCACAGTGTTATTTGTCCCAGCCAGCTTGCAGAAGCACATGAAGCTGCTGTCTTAAGATGGTGTTATTGAGGCTGCACAGAAATTGAGGCAGCGCACCTTTAATTAGTTCTTCAATAGGTGCAAACTGAAGGAGCTGCCGACCTTTCTCCAGAAACCTCATTTCATCCAGGACCTTTTGGAGGATGGTCTTCAGCTGAGGCAAGGCCCTGAAGCCCACACACAGCAACACGGCAGGAGGTCCACCTGATGGGCAGCGGAAACTGATGGAGTGGAAGCAGAGGTGGAATGCAAAAACCAGGCATGCAGTGAAACGAGTCAGAGCTGAACAAAGTGGAACCACCAGCACCGATCCTTCATGAAGGTCATTTAGGGCAGACAGCACACTGCTCAGAAGGTCGTGCTGATAAACTGCATCTCCATCGTGCAAAGTAGAAACACACACCTCCAGGTAGGAAGGCCCTGGATAGAACTGTGGCTGTACCCTATCTCCTGAGAGCGATACGTGCTGCCATGATAGGTTCCCCACCACCAAACAAGAAGTAATATTTGGAAGATTGCAGATCTCAGTCAGTATGGAAGCAGGGGACTGAGCACTGCAAGAGCTGCACGTTGGTGCATTTTTGGCCAGCGACTGCTGTCCTAGTCCCAATGTGTATTTCTCTAGAGCTTCATTAAGGAGATCCAACAACTCCTGTTCACAGAAAGTGGAACTGCACACTTTTGGAAGAGTTGCTCCCACACAAGTAAACCATGAATCCAAGTTACAGTCAATCAAAGGGCCACTGAGGACAAAATCATGTCCTTCGTCAAGCCGGCAATGTTCCTCAACCCACGCCTTGCAAGCTCCCAGAGCAAGGCGCTGCTTCCATTCCTGGAACTGCATCTCCTTACGCTGATTAAAGGACCCCATCTGCTTCCTCTGGAGAGGCTTCCCCCAACCCAACGACCCACCTCGGCACACCCATCGCTTCCGAGGGAGGAACTGCACCTGGAAGCGTTGCATGTAAAACTGAGCAGCATGTTCCCTGAGCTGGTCCAGCCACTTGCGCTGCTCGGCACTCATGCCAGTAAACAGCAACAGGTTCTCCTGGATGGTGTTAATTTGCAGCGCATGGAAAAATTTGCAGATTTCCTCATGCTGCCTGAGGAAGCTGTCTGGAATACAGTTATTAGGAAATAGTGCTGCCATAGATGCCAGGCCTGGCCCATAGTTACGGATCAGCTTTGAGAGCAGCGGCCGCAAGGCATCTTTAGCTTTGTAGCCCAAACAAACAACATACACCTCAGAGTTACCCGACTTGCTGGTGGCAGGTTTGAACACACAAACTGAGCAAAAGCAGCAGACGAGAAGGTAGAGCAGGCAGACAGATGAGTGCTCGAACAGCGTAAACATCTTCAGGACAAATGAGCCACCAGGTGCCAGCAGAAACAGGGCGCACACCGATTCACAGTACTGCAATGGAGCCACTAAGCACTCTTGCTCACCGGGGTCTCCCTGACAGTCAAAGCTCCCATCTGCAGTGACCAAGTCCACATTGCACATGTTTCTAACAAACCCCTGCAGTTCCAACAAATGCTTCTGCAGCATGATATCGCCAGTATTGTCAGAGCCAAAAAACCACCATGGGAGGGTATGTACAATGAGTCTATCGTCTGCAATAGCGCAGCTTCGCCGGTTAGCTTCATGATATGGATTTAATGTATTAGCGACCCAGTTCCAATCACAGTGTGGCCTGCAGGTTTGGAGGTAGTGATTCAGAGCTGCAACAAATGCTCCAGGAGCTTCGCATAAATGCACAGAGTTCAGTTCGCCATTCTGCAGCGCTGTTTCTGGTAGGAGTCTGAAAGTGCCAAGAATCTCATAGAACTTGGCCCAGGCCTGAGTACAGAGCTCTGCATTGGCAGTGGTTCGAAGGTGTGCCGTAACAGTGCCAGCTCGGTTGGTAGAGCAGGTGTGCTGGTGCCACACTGCCAGGTCTTTGTCACTCAGCTGATTCTTCACCTCATTTAGGGACTGCTTTAGAGCCTGCAGAGGTGGGTGGCTCCAGGGACTGTCACGAAGGACCACACTGGGGTCGGGTAGGCACCATTCTTCCCCAGCTGGAGGACTATAACTTCTCACTTTTCTGAAGAGCTGCTTCACTTCTTCTATGATCCTCCCATCATAACACTCAGTGGCTTCAGCTTTGTCTGGGGGCAACCTGTTTTTAGTGCCACGTCCTTTGCTCATTCTCCAATCCTGCAGTGGAGATAATGGAAGAAAAAAAACTCTAAGAAAGCAACTAAGCTATTACATTATGAAGTGTTGCTTACACAGTAAAATACAAATATATATTGTAAGGCATTGTAATATTTTATCGGATCCTGCTGCTGTTGGCCATTTTACAAAATACGTTTTGCTAATGTGGTTTGTACCGCACAAGTTAGTAGGAGTTCTGGGATAATGCAGTCAAATCTTACAAAAATGTTCGCCAATTCGTGGAAGGTGTGTCATGCAATGTCTAATCTGCTGGTTTTCTCACCATCACTGTCTTACGTAATTCACGTAAATTTATGAACCGATCTGGACTATTTCTTTCTGTTTTAAGAAAGGCTCCTTGTTGGCGAAAAGAAACATTCTCGCGCTAGTTAACGAACTAGGTTAGTTAGTTAGCAAAAGAGCTCGGTTTGTGATATCCATCTTCATTTACATCCTATAAGAATACAAACTACATCTGTATGGCTATGAAAAACATATACTGTTATGCTAACGAACACTGTTGCTGAATCGCCCATTTATCTATACGATTTAAAGAATCTACCAGGACACCCTGAACATCCGATATATAAGCCGCCATGCAACCGCGGTATGAAACGCCATTTCGGCAAAGCTTATAAGGAAAATGGCAGGTTCTAGGCCTACTCTTAATGTTGAGGATAGTACAAAACAAAAACAGCCAGTAGCTAGCTAGGTGTATTGGGTTTTTTTCAACCAGTTACATTACAAAATGTACTGTTTATTCTCGACACTTCAATGTTCTATACTTAATCTATACGTTGTTTACCTTAGCAAACCTCAGGATCCTTCAAACATAGCTGAAGACGTGGTAGGTGAGAAACAACGCTCATGGGTAGGCGAACTAAACGACGAAAGCAGTAAGGTTGCCAAATGTGTGTGAATAATTCCCCTTTTGGAAGGAATTAATGCTTTAGGTTTAATTGATCCATCCTCTTTGTTTTCTAAATTAAGTTGTAAAACAATGTAAGGAGGTGTAGATTTTTGTTGAATATTGTATATAGGTTCTACTGATTTCTGCTAGTGTGTACAGAAATGTGCCACATTACTCATATGTTCGGACACACACACATACTCAGTCTTGGGGAGTTTTCAAGAACAAGGCAGTGTCAGCCTGCGCAGACTCTGGGGTAAAGTGGCATCATAACAATGCAAGTAGACCGAATTGTCTGTTGATTGTCTGTTGTCTTGTTATCTGAGCTGACATTAAGTTGCTCTAACCAACTACACCAAATAATTTTTCTATTACCGCCTTTCTGTTCCTCTTTCAGCGCAATTACAATCTTCATACATTTCAGAACACATTCAAAGAGATTTATATTAACATATATATGTTAATTATTTGCACTAATCAAAAGGTAGCCTCATACAGACCCCATAAAAGATCTCTCATACTTTTGAATTAATTCTTTTTTTAAGTTTTACTGCAGTTATAATGAACAAAATACACAAGTCATTATAGTGGCATAAGAAAATAATAGTTTTGGTATTCATTTGTCATTCAGTCTACAGAAGAAGTAAAAAAAAGAGAGACTTTTTGGTTCTACATGTCTTATTCAGCAGAATATGCAGGTGGATTTACAAAACAAAAAACAAAAGAACAAAAAAAATGTGGTATGACACCCAGAAGGACCCCTTTCTGTGTAACATGCAGTAGCTGAATTTCCAGCTGTCCACTTTAGATGGGCCTATACACGTGTGTGCGTTTTGTAAGTGTACCATTACAGATTATGTTGATATATATTATGTTGATATATATTATTTGGGAGGCAATTAATTCTCCATTAACAATAACATTAGTAGCATAGTTGTGGGTGTTGAGGTGCACAAACACAAATGTTGTTCAATTATTGGTTTGTTTTTTCATTTGTCAATTAATGTCCCCCCTTGACATGATGGCTAATGTCTCCAGATACTAAAGTATTATGCATTACTACTAATAAAGGTTAATTGGTGCTCCAAAAAGGAAGGTTTGTGTGTGTTTTTTTTTTCTTTTCTTTTTTTTTAAATGTTAGTGTCGAGATCTAACAAATTTGTTCAGTTTAGGAAGGACACAGCCAACATCAGGCATTAGTGGTATGTAGTTTTTTTGTTATGTGGAAATGTGTGCATTTGTGTGTGAAATATGAGAAAGGCAAGCTATTCTTCACATTTATTCTGTGTGTAAAAATATTACAAGCAGGGACAGGTTATTACCATTAAATGGCAAGCAATTATGCCTGGGGACATAATGCAGTGTATTTCCATAATGTCAGGTAGATCTTGCTCCTATCCGCTGGGATCTGTTATTGCTCTGATAATGCATACCAAGGGTCAAGGACAGTACTCTGCCACCTCTTTGTGTGTGCGTTCATGGATACTGCTGCAGTACTGCTTCACCTACGCATGTCAGGGTTGGTACTGTGTTGACAATGGTCTGCCATCCAAACTGTATCTTCTCAGCAGTGCTTCTACGATCAGAGACTGATCAGTAATGAATGAGGCAGAGGGAGGCTGATTAATTGAGCATTCCAGCAACTTAGTTATAGCCTGAGTTCATAAAATACACCTTCCAAACAATTGTACCTACCGTAATAACATGGCCATTGAATGTAAATACTTCAACAAGCAACCTGGATAATCAATCCCTTTAGGGTATATTAGAGCTTGAAGGTTAGAAGTCTAATTTATCTTACTGGTTTACCCACAGGAACAAATTACAAGCATTTCAAGTGAACATGCTCATGCACACAGTTTATATATCTTGAAGATGGGAGGGAGGAAACGGAGTGCTTTTAATCCTGATGTGGAGATTCTCACTTGATGCTGTTAAAAATGTTAACAAACAAGTGGCTGCAGCTCATCATGACAGCTATTGAAGAGGACAGTGACAGTGAACCAGAAGAGAAGAGAAGAGGAGAGGAGAGGAGGTGTGAAGTGTGAAAGTGAGGCTGGAAACAACTTGTGTGAGGCAGGAAACACATGAAAAGAGCAAGATCGTAAATCAATCAATTATAATAGCTGTATGGATCCACTGCAGTCCTTTGTTTTGCTATGCTGTTCTGCTGTGGCATGTACACACACACACACACACACACACACACACACACACGCAAACATATGCATGCACACATACATACTGGACATCTTTGGCTTTAGATATATGGTTATGACATTAAGGTCTTTTGTGTGTATTCCTCACGACTACTTGTTGACTTCTAGAGCACAAAATGTGGCAAATACAATAATAGTCATAAATGAGTCAATGAAATACTTTAGTTCCTTATCTTTTCAATTACATTATTTTCATGGATGGTACAAAGCCAAGTCAAAGTGATGCATTGCAAAGTGTGGTTTAGATTATTTTTGTTATACTTCTAAGTCTAACATTTCCTATATTATTGTGTTTCTTCATTCCTTGCTGTTCTGAAATGTTTTCCCTTGAGAGAGGGAGACAGGAGCAACATTAAAGAGTCAAATTAAATGAATCTATTTAGGAGCAGGATTCTGATTCCATAGTTCACAGCTAGTGAATAAAGTAGTGTGCATTACCAAAAAGTGAGTGTGTATAAAAAAAACAACTCTTTAATATATATTTCTTGTAAAATCTTTTAAGCAACTCTGTTCCTTCCCAATCTGATGTCAGAAAATAGTTTCACACACTTTACACATTATTCCACTGATCTTGGGGGTGTGGGGAATTGCAGAGAGGGGAAAAGAGCAGAAAATAATAGAGAGAAAGACAAACTCTCATCTTCATTGTTTTTGCTGAGGCATTTAACATGGTGCCACAGCGCCCCCTAATGATCACATAGGTCCTAACCACTGATATGCTCACAGTGACTGTACTTTTGTTGTGGCCTCATCTCTGCAGTAGTTTATTCTCAGACCCTGCTTCAATTAGACAATGTTCTGGAAATATCAAGAACTGAATCAGATATTGGTGCTACATCTACAGTAAATGCCTGGATGTTATTCTGTTTTTTTATTATATTTTATTTTTATGTTTGGTTTTCTGTTGTTCTTACATAATGGCTACTACACTTACATAATGGCTCTGCCTGAGTAAGCACTTACAGATTAACCTAGAATTGTGTGGTTTAGCCATTACATAAGTGCATACATATATATTATATAAAATAATATATGCACTTATATAATGGTTACTACAGAGCTCAGCTAAAAGGAAACGTGATCAATGTGGCTAAACCACACAATTCTAGGTAAATCTGTATGTGCTTACTCAGAAAGCTGACAGGAAATAGACTATAGAAAAAGGGAAGTTGCAGACTACAACATATAAAGTGTTGTGTAGCTTTTGTTATTTAAATGAAGGCGTACAGAAGGAAATGAAGCGGTTGTCTATGTTTTTAATTTTTGGTATGTTTTCATATCAAGCAAACTAGGATTGTGACAATACACAAAAAGAATCCATGTATCTTTTAGATATCTAACGGCATGTATTTGATTGGTGAGAGGTACTACTGATGAGGGCAAAAGTGTGAACAATTGACTCAGTATGGTGCTTTTTTTCAGGTGGACTGGTGCTATCTGAGTCAGTGAAATGGATACAAGTCAAACAGGGTGACACTATTAGTGTCCACTGTAACTTATCCTTCAATGTAGAAACTGTCTGGGTAAGGCAAAGGTTGGATACCATACCGGAGCGCTTGCTTGTTTCGGGACCCAATGAACATGATGGAAGTGTCTACTGGAAGAACAGCCTTAGCCCTCGTTTCTCTGCAGTTGTCAACAGCTCAAGTCAAACCAACAGCCTGCAAATCAGAGACATTAACAGGGATGATCTTGCTTTATACTACTGTATTGGCAGGGTCAGTGGCAAACTGACATTTGGAGTGGGCACAAAACTGTATCTAGGTGGGTATAAAGTCTATATGAATTTTTGTCTCCCAGTTTTCTGTTGTAGATTAAATCTATTTTGGGGTTGTTGCTATTTGTTGTTGTAATAAGCTTTATTACAGTTATTTAAAATTATTTAATTCAGAGTGTATATGCAATTACAGTTATTATCATAATTATAAATGTACAGACAGGAACAGGTACTGCCATCAAAGCACCTAAATCTCAGATGCAATATTTATCATATGATGAGAAGTGAAAACAGTACTAAGCACCATGTAAACAGCTCTTTTTTGTACTTATTCTCGTCACATTGCTGCTAAAGATATGACCTTATCTCAGCCATCAAGTCTCCCCCTGACACATATTGGTAAGAAGCTTTTTTTTCCCCCAAGTCCAAGTTCATTCTGACATGACGAATAATGGAAACATACATTTTAAATAACGCTTCATTGCTTTACTTTAGTCAACATCCAGACACTCCAGAAACTTTCAATCAAATCATAATTACAGTGCAGCTTTCATCTTGAATTGACATAATAGACCATGAAATAAAGATAAAATCTGGCAGTAAAACAAATAACAAATAATATGTTTAATTTAATTAACAGTGAATGGAGAGAATGACAGAGCCACAGAGTCCATCATTGTCCTCCCCTACATGTGGTTTGTTGTCTTTATTGGTGTTGGACTTCTCATAATGGTGTCAGTAGTGCTGGCTGTGCACCTAAAGACGCGTCAGACAAGTTTGGGCAAAGAGGAATCTACATATTGATAATGGAATCTACATATTGATAATGGAATCTACATAATGGAACATCATGCAGGGTCCACAATATCCTGCTCTGACTTGTACCGAGTAAATTTATAAAATGTATTTTATTACTACAATTTTTTTCTTTTTACTTTTACTTTTGTTACAGATGCTACCAAGTCCTATCAATGATTTTAAAACCCACAGTACTGTGTGAAGGTGTAAAATGAGGGTATTAGGGGTGGTGAAATGCCACTTGTCACTTGGGACACCTGGTTTTGGTTGATGAAATCTACCAAATTCACTGCAAATAATATTCAGTAGTGCTGAAGGGTATTGGACAAACACCTTACAATAATAATGTTCAGTAGTGCTGAAGGGAAGTGGACCAGCACCTTACAAAATGCAGCAATTAATTCCCTGATTTCTCAAAAACATCTACCAACTACTGACACTGACTAGCAGAGGAATGTTTCAAAGGTTTCAAGGCAAATAAATAAAAATCTGGATAAACTGCTTTGGTTGTTAAGAATTTTGAATGTATTATTCTACTGTATAAAATTTTATTTTACATTTTAGAAGATTATATAAAGTGCAGTACAACAAAATCATTTCGAAGCAACGTTAGTAAAAAATGTTTGCTCATGGTCTATAAAGGAAACAGAAGAAGAGAAAAATACTTTCGGTTAGTCAAAATCGAAAGAAGCAAACACCGAGGTAGCTACTCAGGAGCGATTACGTGAATGAATGAGGCTAAATATAACCGTTTAATCTTTTATTCGTAGTCTTTTGTATGTATGGGTGTTTTGTTTTACAGTGGGAGTTTTTGTTTGTATTTGTGTGTTTATATCGTATGTGTCGTTTATCTGAAACGACAAATTGTTCGAGAAAGTATAACCGAAAAGAGGAAAAGAGAAATGGATTACACAACATTCCTTGTTCATTCCCTGAGATTCAAAGTGGAATAAAAGTAGCTTCATATCAATTAATGTAATATTTTACTGCATGAAATTTAAATCTATGGATTATTTATGGATTGTATTCAGCTTCGGTAAGTAATTAAATATTTCAGTGCCATATTTAGATGTTTTGTTAATCCCTTCCTAAATACTAGTTTACTTTTATTGATTATCTCCGTTTCTTCCCTTTAACAAAAAAAATCTCCTTTGCAGTATGTTCAACACTTTCCTCTGATGTGGTGCATGTTAAACTTGGGGACCCAGTAACACTGCTGTGTGAAAAAACACCGGAAGTCAAATATCCATGTAAAGTGAAATGGAGGACAGCAGACCAAATGGTGGCTCAGTATTCTGCTGGGACTTTTAAGGCTGGCTCAGGATTTGAAGGGAGAGTACATTTCCCTGAAAATGGGAACCTTAAACAGGGAAATTATTCGCTCATTATATCCTCCACAGTTTATAGTGACTATGACACCTATGAGTGCTGGTGTAACAATAAATACTTGAAGAGCTGGACTCTTCAAATTACAAGTACGTGTTTATCATATAATTCAGTTAATTAACTAATACAGTAACTAACTAATACAGTTCAGATAATTCAACTGCAAGTCTTCATCATCTGACTGCTATTGTTTCTGAAAGCATTTTTTTTTTTTTTTGTTCATAGCCAGCTCAGCAGAAACAAATGTGATGGTAGGAGATGCAGCAACTCTCCCCTGCTACAGTCGTATAAACAGAAAGGCACAAGATAGTGACATCAAACTGCTGTGGAGGAAAGGCAATGAAAACGTTCTGGAGCTTAAAGAAGGAAATGAAAAAACGTACGGCAATTTCAAAGGAAAAGCAACTATCACACATTCTGAGATTCGAAAGGGCAACATGTCTCTTCATATCAGTGAAACACATTTCTTTGACAATGGCATCTATACATGTGAAATTGATAAACACATCCAGAACGTGAAACTTCACTTTACAGGTACTGTGAGCATATGTCAACTTTTTAATTATCAGTATTTATTTTAGTTCTCTTGGGCTCAGTATTGCAGGTTACAGGTTTTATTAGAACAGACACAGGAATACAGAGTCCAAACGGCCGAGTCAAGGATGAAGCAGTAATCCAAAGCCATTGAATTACCAATAGATGCCAACAGAGAAAACCACTCAGGACAGTAGTAGAAGAATAACTGGCAAAGCTGTGCAAAATTATTGTGATTGGACAGGAGTATTGATTGGGAATGTAAATAGAGGAAGGGGAAAGGTGTTTTCCTTTTGCTGGGGGAGGGGGGTGTCTGGGGCAAAAACGACAGGAAGTTAATTTTATGGGGAAAGAAAATTTACAAACATTTTTCAGATTTTCAAATCAGAGCCCTTTCTCTTGTGTAATGTGTTTTATAATTGATTCGTTGTGTTAATATATTCAACTTGTAGCTATGGTTATCATTGACGTCTCACAAAACAGAATTTTTTGCTTTTCAGTGTTTCAAACATAACTGTACATGTGACTTCACCTTTAAATCTCCATTTTTGTTTCAGCTTGTCACAGGACAATACATGTTTCTCTTGATCAAGGGGTCTTAATTAATCTACACACTAATGAAGATGTAAATGTTTTCTTCAGCAATGCACAAATCCACCAGCAAATTATATGTGAGAAATCCTGTGACACAATGGACTGGATTAAAAGAAATGATGTCATTGAACTTGACAGAGTTGGAAAAGAACATGTTGGTACATATACTATCATACACAGAAGAACCAAGAACACTATCTGTACCTACGTCATGTTATCACCTGAACAAGTCCGCAGTGGCAATACAGTGAATATTAAGTCTGTCTTCATTGCACTGGTTTTATGTGCATGTGGTTTTTTTATGTATCAGAAATGTATATTTATAATGTAAGTACTCCACTGATTTTATCAAACAACCTTAAACTGAACCTACTGGCGCAGTCACTTTGAATGATTTATTTTTAAATTACCTGTTAGGCTACATCATGGCAGAGCACACAGGCTGTTCAAATATAACAAGAATGGTAAGGTCATTACATGAACAACCCACAAAACAATTGACAGTAAACAATAATGGCAATCCAAGCATACCAACATACTATCAGGTTTATTTGTCAGGAGACACGTAATTTAAATTTCACACTTGGAACTCTCAGAAAGGGTGGGGAATGAAAGGAAAGGGTTAGGAATTCTATCTACATTCACAATAGCTTCCTAAAAGCTTGGCCTACCTTCAAAAAGTCACACTCAAAATTATCCATAATGAAACATTTAATAATGATAATTATTTGTATGCCGATCCTTAATGAACATACAATTCAAACTAGACAATAGAAGTGTTACAAAGT
>JAOYMR010000001.1:6525358-6536043 GCA_025802075.1 Tenebrosternarchus preto | reverse complement strand
ATATATTGTGTGTGTGTGTATGAAGCTATGGTTTTCTGAAGCAGACCATTTTCTGAAATGAGCATTTTTTAACATTTTGAATACTCAGTGAAGCTTTGTACACCCTTTTATTTTTCTTTATCAACAGTCAGTTATGTCCAGTACATTTAAGTAGTTCAAGCAGATGAAAAAATGCAGTTGTTACCAACATACCAGCTTACTTCAAGTGTCATCTTTGTCCTGGTGATACTGCATCACACTGGTAAGTCAAGATTAGTCCTGCATTATTACATCATTACTGTCTTCCTTCCTCACTGACATAATTAAATCAGGTTTCCTTGCAAATGTTCTTGCAAACAGAGTTGAAGTTGTAAACCTTATTGCCTGATTTGAACTACATGTAGGCTAATATTCAGATAGATATTTGTCTAATGTTTTTCCCCACTTACATGTCAGATCTTTATGACGTGTTAACAAAGTTTCATTGTCTGGATTTTGCAATAGTCGACCCCTGAAGTGCACATGATTGAATTTTCAGTCGTTACATATCTGATTTTACTCACTAGCCAACTAAGAAACCTTTTGTGAGCTGAACCAAGTGTATCAGGACAGGGAAAACAGCAGTATAGAAAAAGTACATTAGGATTGTAAATATTGGTTTATGTTTTTGTAGACGTTTGTTGCTTAATCAGTTTGTTTAGCTACAATATTTTTGTTAGCCAGTACAGTTTCCTATTATAATGTTTTTCAACATGCCATAAAGTTTTGTTCCAGTACTGAAAACTTCACTACTAATGGAAGTAGGTGTTGTCATCAGTCCTCTGAACTTTCCTGGACTGACATTAAAGTAACCAATTTTCTTTTTTACACACAGAATCAGCCCCTAATGTAATAACAGCAGTTCTAGGAGAGTCAGTTGTTTTACAATGTGCAGGACATGGCATGGCCTTGAATGATCTCCACATTCAGTGGAGCACATCCAATCAGGTGGTGGCTGGCTTTTCTAAAGGAAAGTTCTATTCTGACCCTGCTTTTAAAAATAGAGTACACCTTCTCCCTTCTAAAAGCCTTGAAGAGGGTAATTTCTCTCTCATCATCAATCCCACATTTTATAGTGACTATGATACCTATGAATGCTACCAAGCAAAAGTCCTTATCAAGAAATGGGTCCTGAATATTATAGGTTAGTATGCATGTAATGACACCGGTACACACAATGACAGTGTTAAAAAGTATACTTATTTTTAAGTATGCTTTTCTTAAATAGTGTTTGTTTACTTTTTCAGTGTCTTATAGTACTGAAGTGCGTGTGTCAATGGGATCCATGGCAACTCTGCCCTGCTACAGTCATGTTGACCGACAGCTTAACAGTAACAGTGTTCACATGCGGTGGATGAAAGGAGCTACAATAGTGTTGGACCTTCACAACGGCAAAATGGATCGCGATATAGAGTACAGTTTCAGGACAGCAGTGGAAGTTGAGTCTGTTCTTAAAGGGGACTTTTCTCTCAGCATAACAGATACAAAAACCTCAGACAGCGGTGTTTACCAGTGCCTGGACAATTCTCATGGAAATCTTAGTTTAATCATTCTGGATGTGTATGAAGGTAACTTATCAGGATTATCAGAAACTCTGCAGTATATGGTTAAATGTTTTATATGCCTCTTTGATTTGTTTGTCATGTTAATCAAAACTGGTGTTGGGTTCCTACACATCACATACATTTAAGAATAATGTTGTAACAAGAAATTGTCACAGAACATTGCAGTCAGATTTCCAATATACACCAATGTAAACTTTTGTAAGAAACTCTGAGCCATAGCAGTCTGTGGCATAAAAGGTAACAGAATGGATCACAGTGGATCCCAATCCCACATTCCACTAATTTAGTAGATTCTCTTAAATCTCAAGTCTTTGCTGAATTTGCAGGACTGGCATTGGAAGTGTAATATTTTATTATTATTTCAGTGGGTAAAGTAAACAATCATCTGCTGTTTGTTTTGTCATCAGAGAGCAATTGGCAATATCACAATATTTTGCTCCTGCATATCACTGTACATCCATTTGCTACAATTTGTAGTAGTTATTGAAAGTGTTTTTGCTTCTGTCATCTGATTTGCATTTTCTAGAGAAAACTTTAAAATTTCATTATGCTGGAGAATCCCTGAAGATTGATATTCCATCTTATGATGTTCAAATTGAGTTCAAATCGAGTAACAGTGACTCCCAACAACAGTGGCTTTGCTCTGTCTTTGTGGACTGGGCAAAATGCAAAGAAGACATCTACAGTAGATTTAAATATAAGAATGGACTTTTCTCTGTGGAGTACCTAACAGCAGATGATGAAGGGAAATACATATTGAAGACTGCTGTTGGGGATAGGAAAATCAAAGAAATATATGTTAAAGTCTCAAGTGGTGTTCCAACAGGTATGAAATGTGTTCATTCCTTTCTCATGTTTCCTTATAAATACACTCCTCTCTTTTAGTATTAAAAGAGACTTTAATCTTGGTTATAACTAATGATTTTCTTTCACTGTTCTCTTTTAGAGATGTATATCGGTTTGACTATTTTATGCCTGATTCTGGTGGTTAGGATTTACAGTCAAATGTTTAAGACGAAACGAAAACAAAACCAAAACCAAACTGAAAAGCAAAGGTATAAACAAAGGACAAACATAAACGCATAAGGGTCCTCAGTTGGCGATTCAGCCAACTGATGAATGATGTGCCCTACCTGAGGAAGCATTGGAAGATCTGAGAGTATGAGCAGAGCAGTAAGGATGTACAACTTCAACTAAGCAAGGGGGTGCAATGCTGTGGAGAGATTTAAACAGCAAAACTCAATACAGGATAAAACAAAGGTGTAAACCAACATTTCAGCATCTTGTTTTGTGAAACAAGGATGCAAACGAGAGATATGTATGTGGAAGAAGGTAATCTTCACAAATGACCTAATGTGGGGTTCAAAGGAAAGTGAAGAGTCAAAGAGAACCCTGAGGTTATGGACTACTGAAGAGGATTTGACAGAAGTACCATTTTAGCTTTAATGTAAAGTCAGATATTTTACTAATTCTGGCCTGGGTACCACTGCTGACTGTATTTTATGTGTGTTGTAGACCTTAATGTAACATTTAGGAGTTACATCGACATAGGAAAAAAACATGATTGTGGGTACAAGTTTATCAGGCACAGTGGTATCTTCCACTCAGGAACTTGAAATGTTTCATGAAGTGTGTTGGGTCATCTTTATAAAGAACAACATCAAATTCAGATGATGGAGGATTATTGTAACCTTTCTGTGATTTATGCTCTTAGAGATCTGACAGTTAGGGACTCTATTATGACATTCTGCATTTCAGACAAAAATTTAATTCTGCTGGTAGATAATGCATAGGCAGTCAAAAATATAACGGATGTACACAGGCAATACACTCTATTTGTTGTCACGGGATGCACATTCCTCTAACAAAAGGCCAGAAATCCTTCAGACACCATGCTTTTTAGTGAAATACCTGACTTAATTACTATTACACGGTGATCCTGAGCATGCTCAGTGTGTATTCTATGTGAAGACAAAAACTGCTGTTAGTAAATGTGCAGTGCTATTTGTTAATGTGTGGAAAAAATATTCATGATTTGTTAGTATAACATAAGGACTAGTAAAAGGCTTTTTGTAGAGAAAGAATAGATTGGATACTTCGAAAAGGGTTCAGAAAGCATAAGGAAAGCATCAGTTGATTTTCACTGCCAATGTATAATATTATAAATGTAGATTGTTTAATAGGTTTCTAGTTACAATATTGCTTCCCAAAAAGCCATATTAATGGTAAAGATTTGTTCATGTCTTTGTCAGTTCTACTGTGCATGTTTGTTATTCCGAACTGTTTAAACATCTATTTACTGACATTTACTGGCCATTAGCAATAAAGGTATTATATCCACTAGCTACTAAGGTGTGGACACGGTCTATTGAGATTCCCACATGCATTTCGCTTTCCTGCCTCTCTCACCCTCCCACGCCTCTTAAGGGCTGAATGCCATACCTTAATTTTCAACATGGTAAATAATCTTAGCCTCTAGTTTTGTGCAATGTCATAAAATATGTTTTTATGTAAAGTCTTTATCACCTTACACCATACTTTCAATTCTTATCATTCATGTGGGTCTATGAAGAAATATTTGCGTATCTGGAGCTATAACGCTTGGATACTTCCTTTGGTTTGTTTTCAGTATCAACAAAAAGTATACTATAGAGGTCAAAATAGCAGCTTCAGATGATGTCGTTGCACAAAAAAATAAAGGACTAAAGAGCATTCTGCTCCTTCACTGTATTCCATCATTCTACTGGATAAACCATTGGATTAGTACCTAGTTCAAATTAAAGGCTTCTTTTGTTATATTTTATAAAGCCATTGTGCATTGTGCATGGTCCCACCATGAGGTCAACACATTCACATGACAACGGTCCCAGTCATGCAAACTGGAAAATAATGAAAGCAAAACACATGAGAAAACAATCCAAACTATCTACAAGCAAACTGAAGCTAATGTTTATTTCTATATTATATTATATTCTTTATTATAATGTATATTATTATAACGTTTAAGTCTTAATTCATGATTTACTAGTGACAAAATGGGAACACATTCTTAAAAGAGGCTCAAGATCAATCTAAAGAACAGAAAGAAACCTCTGGTAATTTAAAAAGTCTTAAGAGTGTATATCAAAGAATGAGGCTTTGATATGAATGTAACAGCTCTGAAGGAATAGGTTCTGAAATAAGGCGACTCCATGGTGTGTGATTAAAACATAGAGGACACTGTGATTGATCTACGGTTTTACTGAAACGTCATAGTCACAGGGATAATGGTCCATCCCATGGAACAATAAGTCAAGTTATATAAACAATCACAAACATATCAACTTACAATAAAAACTCTACACAAGGGAACTGTGAAAGGAGAGGAAGGCGGTACTGGAGCAAAAGGAGCTTTATTCTCCATAGCGAACAGATACGGCAAAGTACCGACTGATAAAGCCGGCAAGAAACAAAACAGCACAGCACAGCTGTGGTCCTTGTTTAATTAACAGGTGAGGAGGAGCTGGGGCGTGAGAAGTGTTGTGTGGGAGTGGGCGTGTCCTGTTGCCAGGGTGACTGGCGACAATGTAAAAACAAACAAACAAAAAAAAAAAACACAAGCTAACCAGACATTTACATTTACGGCATTTAGCAGATGCTCTTATCTAGAGCAACGTACAAAGAGTGCTTTGTTGTTGACTCTTTGGTAAATAATCTTAGCCTCTAGTTTTGTGCAATGTCGTAAAACATGTTTTTGAACTGATAAAGTCTTTATCACCTTACAGACCCATACATTCTATTATTATCATTCATGTGGGAATGTGATGAAATATTTGCATATCTGGAGCTATGACGCATGGATACTTCCTTTGCTTTGTTTTCAGGATCAACAAAACTATACTATAGAGGACAAAATACCACCAGCCTGGAGGGAGGAGCAAAGACATATGAAGGCTAGGAAGTAATTTACAGCATCTCCTAAGAGCCAGGTTGTTAACATGGTGAGTATGCTGGGTTTTTTTTTCCTGTGGTGTCCTGTAATTTAAGATGTAATTTCAAGTAATTTTCCTTGAATTTAGTCTTTAGTCTCAACCTTGAAAGTAGCATAACAGTTTGTTGATGAAAGAGGTGTTTTATATATTTTTATGAACACAAAGAACACAGATATAATAGATTAAAGTAAAAATAAAAAAATTATAAGGGTGAATTGTTACACCAAATTCTGTGATCGTCAAGTTTTGTAAACTTTGAAGGGCGCTCCTTCGCAATTTCAGAAAAGATTTGGTTGTTTTTCACTATTGTATGTGGAGAGTCAGGGTCACATTTGGATGTGCGCTGTGACAATGTGTCTCTTGTGCCAGGAAGGATGTGCACAACCCAGTCATTACATTATTCTCACAATAACTTGCATAACTTGTCACGGACGAGCCCCGATGGATTGCAAAAAGCCGACAGGACTCGGACTTGGAAGTGTTACGAGAACCTTTATTATCGGTTTCGTTTTTATGACAACAATAACGACGACACGCACACGATTCCAACAACGCCATCAAAAACCCACACCACACTGTGCAACAGACACGCTAATAAACGTTCACCTTGACGAGACACAGGTGCAACGTATCACAAAAACAACGAGCTCATTCACACGCCACACCCACTGTCAAACACATACGCACACTCATTCATACAACGCAACGCACACTGACACGGGACGAGAGGGAGGCGGCCAGGGCGGCCACCGTGACATAACTAGGGTTTAAACAGGTTTAAACATCACCTCATTGTGACACCACAATAACAGAAAACAATGATGAAAGGTTTTGGTTATTTTAGGAGACTTCCTTTTAACATTTTATCCAAAAGGTAATTATAACTACGATCAAAATGAAGCACGACTGAGAGCAGCTTACAGATGGTCCATATTATCTGTTCAGCACGACATAACGAATACGAATGATCTAATTCTTCAAGCTGCTTTGAAATATCTCTAAATATAAATGTATTGCATCGCATGTCGTGGAGAAAATTAAACGTATTTTTATAGGTGTTATCCAGTGCTTTTATAGCATGTGTGTTAGTCATTTAAAACTGTGCCCTCGACGGTCATAAAACTCGATGGTCACACAATTCAGTGTAACACAAGATTCTTATTTTTATTTTAATTTCAACATTTCCTTTCCTTTGCCTATTTGAAACCCCTATTTTAATATGTATTCTGCTACAAAATCAATGATTGTTTTTTTATTGCTTTTTTCAACAAAAGCATTAAATAGTTTATTTTCTAAACAAAAAAGTTATATCGCAATATACTGCTCTCTTTCATTTCTTCTAATATAACACTTTACTTCATGAACTTGTTTGTAGATGAGAATTATAATAATGAGAATTATAAATATGACGGTATTGATTGAAAACATTCATTGAATACTTCTAGCTAAATACCGTACTTGTTCATTTTGAATTTATTTCTAGGTACCAGCACTGACTCCTGTATTTAGCAGCATCCTAGTTAAATGGTTCATTTTGACTGTAACTTACTATGCTGGCTAGGGTACATTCTATGAGAAGATAACAAAGCGCTTTTATAAATTGCTCAGGATTAGAGGGTTGTCTGATCTGTCAATATAATGCTAGGTTAGCAGGCTAGGTAGGTATCAGGCTAGGTTTTGAGAGCCAGGGAAATAGTAAAAGGATCTTTGCTTTTTTTTATCTTTGTAGGACAAATACAACCAGGTAAGATGAATATGGACACCTCAGTATCAGAGTCCCCAAAGAAGGAGTCATCCGCAACCAGCAGAAGTACTGAGGAAAACTCAGAAATCCATCAATCCCCCTTTGAGTTAAGATCAGCCTTGCCATGCACATCTGATTTTTATCAAGAAACCAGTCAGGAATATCTGCAAGAACTGTTGGATACCAAGCCACATGAGTTCAAAAGGTGTAAACTTAAAATGCTGAGACATGATCTGGCTTATGCCAAACCTGTGAATGAACCAACACTTCTTATTGAAATTACTGGAAGAGATGCTGTGGGCAGATCTTTTCCTGGTGATGAAGTCTGTGTTCAGATCATCAGCAGACAACTCGAGCCAAAAGGAGGTAAATTGTTGACAGGGAAGGTTGAAGGGCTAATGAAAAGAGAAGAGGAACAATGTACCTTCATTTGTAATCTGGATGGAAACAATGAGCATCTCGCTATACCTATAAAAAAAAACATGACCAAAATATTCATCATCCAAAAAAGGCCTCACAAAATCGAAATTAGAAAATTCCAGCCCAACAGTCAGTTGTGGGTCACAAAGAAATTCACAGACATAACTGAGGGTCAGCTATTACTTGTCAAGGTTCTAAAATGGGAATATAACTGTAAATATCCTCTTGGAGTAGTTACAAAAGTTTTGTCCCAAGATGATTATTTGTCTGAATTGTTTCAAATAGAGTTTGCAGTAAAAGGCACCCCTCCCTCATTTCAAATCAGTAATGACAATGGGCAACATGTAGACAGAGAGAACTTTGACAAATTGAAAACTTTTACTATAGATGACAAGAATGCACATGACTTGGATGATGCCATTAGTTTAAGAGACGACGGAGAAACATATGTGATTGCTGTTCACATTACAGATGTTGCGAGTTACGTCACTAAAGACAGTAAGGAGGATATCTTTGCAAGAGAACAGGGCAGAACATTTTACCCTCATCATAAACTACAGGGAAAACCAGTTTTCATGTTCTCCAAAGATCTGAGATCTAAATACTTAAGTTTAATCCCCGATGAGGAACGAAGAGCTATATCCTTGATAACAGTTATTAACAAGGCCACCAACACGATCGAATCTAGCTATTTCACTCTTTCTCACATCAGGTCTAATAGACGGTTCTCATATGAAGAGGCAGACAGGATTATTCAGGATCGCTGTTTGGATAATGCAGGACCTCTGTGTTTCTCCACTGTAGAAGACTGTGTTGCTGTTGCATACCGCTTTACCAAAATGCATAGAAAGTGGAGGCTAAATGGGGGGTGGTGCTCTGGACAGCAGAAAGGAAAGAGTAGGGCTCATTGCATGGTGCAAGAGCTAATGCATCTTTACAATAGTGCAGTAGCTGAAGAACTCATCTCCAGAGACCTAACAAGAGATATCACCCCACTAAGATGCCATCCTGGACCAGACCACGAAGAGCTTGAGCAGTTTATAAAAAAACACTCTGCCCTACTGCCTTTATCACATCTATCGCATATCTCTGAGGATTTTCAGAAGCAGGAAAACTATACCACAGAGACAGCTTGCACAGAAGTACCATGTGAAGAAACTGATAACATTCAAGAAGATGATGTCCTCATCATGACACCAGTATTCCACAAAATGGTAGCTTTGGCACAGACCGGAGATTACCACAACTTGGTTCATCTGATCATATCGGACACTGTACAACCTAAGATGTACCGCATGACAGAACACTTCATGGGAATTCAAAGTAAAGCTGACATCTTGAGGTCCTGCTCCTCCTTGTATTCAAAATTAGGACACTTCGATTTGAAACTCAATGCATACACTTGGGCTTCTTCCCCTATGAGACGCTACCTAGACGTGATCCTCCAGAGGCTTCTTCACAGTGTACTCTTTGAAAAGCAAAAACAGTCAATAGATTACACACAGCGTGAAATTGATCAGTTCTGTGAGTCTGGCATGGAATGTTTAGACTGTGCTAAAAACTATGACTTGCAAGCAACAAGCTTCATTACTACCACTAAACTCAGCTATAGAGTTGTGACCAAGCTAGCAGTTGTAGATCAGCTTTTTCCAGAGCAACATTCACATACGTTTACAATTTCATTTCCTCTTGACCAAGTGTCTGAGAAACATACCATCATGTACAGGCACCTAAAACTTGTTGAGCAGCCTGAATACAACAATGATAAAAAATCCATTACTCTGCGATGGAAGAGAAGAGTGTATACATACCATGGAAAGACTAAGTCAATGCTCTACAGAAATGTGATACCAATCCCAATTGACAAATGGAAGCAAATTATATCTGCAGTTAAAATTGAAGACTGGGATAAGATCAAGGGTTGTCTTGAAGATGTCAGCATTGCAGCAAAAGGAAGACATGAGAATCAGAAAATGGAAGTTTGTTCAAAAGAGGTGCAGCATTTCAAAGAGTTCAACATGGAACTCAAGTCCAACGAAGTGCTACAGGTGCAGCTTGGGACAGAAATCTTTATGAACACAATGGCACCCACAGTAAAGCTCCTTAATATCAACCCATTTTTTGAAGTCTGCTTGGAGCATGCAAGGAAACCAGCCCTGTGCTTTTCCAAAGATGCAAAAAGTTCAACAAAGTCCAAATACCATAGCTATAAAGAGTACCAGGACATTTGGGGCAAACTGTGTCAGATGGACACTGCTTACAATGCAGTAGAAGAAAACAACAGTGTTATCCTGGAAAATGTACCTATAACATGGACTGAAAATGCAGACCTCAATCACAAAGGCTTCTTCAATATATCACAAGATCAGAAAAGGGAATGGCATCTGGAATTTGATCTGACCAACTGTTTCCTGTGCATAAGATTGAGGGGTCAGCACGTAGACACATCAGAAGAGACAGAAGTAAAACAATCCAATGGCTTAGATCTTTCTGATCAGTCATTATTCACATGGGTTGCACATGCTGTAACCACCAAGGCAAAAAAGAAGACAGAAAAAAATGAAATCAAAATACATTTTCAAATTAATTACCAGTCTATGACGTACATTCCACCTAAAGTTTTTGATAAGGATACTTCATTCACTGTAGAAATCATTCCAAAGAAAATTCCATATATGTAAGTAATATCATTTTTTAAAACCTTTGTTAAAATGTGGAAAGTGTCACGTTGCGGTGCGGATGCGCTGCAGAAAGGGGCAGGAGGCGAAACACGGTCGCTTTTAACAGTTTTATTGCTTTCACAAATAACGAGCACAAAGTCTCCAACAACAGACTCACATGAAGTCAGACAAAGACGTAGAGACATGCACACGCTTAAATAGACACACCCTTATGGAACGCCCTTTGGGTCATAACGCCTAGAATGACGTCCGTGTTAACACGGCAAATTTGTACGTCTTAAGACGT
>JAOYMR010000001.1:6501213-6525258 GCA_025802075.1 Tenebrosternarchus preto | reverse complement strand
GTCTTAAGACGTACAAATTTGCCGTGTTAACACGGACGTCATTCTAGGCGTTATGACCCAAAGGGCGTTCCATACAAACGTCTTAAGACGGTCACGTCTTAACACGGCACTTTTGGACGTCTTAAGACGTACAAATTAGCCGTGTTAACACGGACGTCATTCTAGGCGTTATGACCCAAAGGGCGTTCCATACACCCTTGACGAGAAACAGGTGAAACGAGTAACGAACAGACGAACAGGCGAGCGTCACGCCCCACAACACGCAGATCGCACACACATCCACACCGACATGCCCACATAAAAACAGGACTAGGAAAGGGGCGGCCACCGTCACAGAAAGAAGATAAAAACTGGAGTTTGTCACTCACAGTTATTCATTATGATTTTGCAGGTTACGAGAGCATGCTATAGCCAAAATAAAAAAAGCTAATAATTTGGTGAAAGGAATTGCCACTGGGGATATACCTCATAATTATTTCAGTAAGTTTGGACTCAACATGAACATTTCTGGGATTTTTTTACACAGCTTGTTTTGACAAGCCTATAACATCTCATACAGTTGTTTTTTTTACATCTCATACAACATTTTAAACACAACTGTTGTATTTTTAATGTGACCTTATACTTGAAATAACTTCAAAAAACATGTTTTCAATAGGTAATGATGAAACGCTGCATCCAGTGGATAACAGACTGAAACTGCCACGTCTGAATAAAAGTCAGAAAGGAGCAGTCCAGGAGGCTTTGAAAAAACCATTCACTGTGATTCAAGGTCCACCTGGTATATGGCATTTAAAGGCATTTTCAGTAATCCACTAAATAATACTGGCCAACAGACAAATTGTTTACAGCAGTTATATGTGTGCAGGTGTTTATGAGACAAAGTTTATGATCACAATTTTTGGTGTTATTTTTCATTTCATGAATAAGATTAAGAATAAGATTAAAGAGTTCAATTAGTTTAAAATGTCTCTTCTCTATAGCAGACGCAGCTGTTGTTCAAACTATCGAGTGATCACACTCCTTAGCCTTCCCGGGAAGGTTAATGCAGATGTACTGGACAAGAGAGTCCGACTGATAGTCGAATTTCAGTTACAAGAAGTACAATGCGGGCTCTGCCCTGATCGTGGAAAACTAGACCAGCAAAGAGGTTGATTGGTTTACAATGCTGCAGACGTTTTCACTGTGGGGTGGCCAGACTCCCTTAGAGATAGGATGAGGAGCTCAGCAATCCGGGAGAGGCTCCATGTTGAGAGGAGCCAGCTGAGGTGGTTTGTGCATCTGGTCCAGATACACCCGGATGCCTCCCTAGGGAGGTGCTCCAGGCTTGTCCAGTAGGGAGGAGACCCTGGAGAAGACACAGGACATGTTGGAGGTTACATCTCTCGACTGTCCTGGGAATGGTCTCAGAATCCCCCTGGAAGAGGGGGAGAGGGAAGTCTGGGACTCTTTGCTTAGGCTGCTGTCCCCATGACCCAGATCCAGATAAGTGGTGGAGGATGGATGGATGTAGACCCAAATGCCCTGGAGGAACTTACTAAATATTTTGTTGTCTCTTCAGAACATGTAAATGTCAAGTCATTGTCAAAGTCTTGACAGAGTAAATTTGAAGGATTATGTGCATAGGCTTAGGTTCATAAGGATACGTTCATCTATTTAATAGGTACTGGAAAAACTGTTGTTGGGGTTCATATTACTTATCAGTTCTACTTAAAGAACAAGATGCTTGAGGCTGAGCATCCCAAACGCATGGCCTCCCCAGAAAAGAAAAATAAGAAGCTTGGCATCCTGTACTGTGGGCCCTCCAACAAGTCTGTGGACATTGTAGCAGGTGAATTGTAATTGCTTATATTGAGTAAGATATCCTAAGCCTGTCCATAATACTGGATGAAAAGTCAAGGGTCTAAATCCTCTGCTTCTCAATCTTTTTATCGGGTAGTTTGTAAATATTAGATCATATGAATGAAATGATGCTGACCCTTTTGGTATTGCACCCCAGAGCAGCTGCTGAAGCTAAAGGGAGTCCTTAACCCTCTGCGCATCTACTGCGATCAGACAGAGATGATGGAGTTCCCGTACCCTGGGAGTGACCTAAAGCTCTGTCGCAAATCTCTCCGTGATGAGAAGCCAAAGAAAGAACTCCGGTAAAATACATTTGTAGTTAGCACCAGAATCAACACCAGGAGTGTAGCCTGCTCTTCTGCGTATTTACGGCCAGTGTGTGTGGGCATTTTTTACCTTCGTTTTTTGAGCTTGCCCCTGTGCTTTTTCCCCTGATGGTCTTTATTGGTAATGGAGACTAAACACACTCTTTATACATTCTTGCATCATGCTCCCTCCCTGCCACTGTTTCATTGCCTAATCAAAACTAATAAAAATTCTAATTATGGATACAACATATTACCCTCATCACACACACACACACACACACACAAAACAGAAATACTTTAAAAAAGTTAAATGTTATATATAAATCGGGGGTTTACTTTGGTTGACACATTGATTGAAACTTTATACCTGCTTTTATTCCACCCCTTGGGGTTCCCAAGGACTGATTTAAAAACTCCTACTCTATTTTACAGAGAAACTATAATAACCTACGGTAGTTTCTAAACCTAATTTTGCCTTGTTTAACAGGGACATCACATTAATGTATCTTGTTCGAAAACCTGAAAACCCCTTTTCAACCACCATAAAAGATTTGGAAAAAGGAATAGGATTTAATTCTGAAAGGTACATAGGATTACTAAAATAATACCTGAATGTGAAAATATATATCTTCAGTGGAACATAATTATGCTAAAATGTGTTAAAACATATAGGTACAAAAAAGAGTTGATAAAAGCACAGGAGCATGAGCTCTTGAAGCATGATGTCATCCTGTGCACCTGCTCAACTGCTCTGAAACCAATCCTTAAAAAGACCATGGATTTCCAACAGATCCTCATTGATGAGTGCGCCATGGCAACAGAACCTGAGGCCTTCATCCCACTGGTGTCTCATAATCCCAAACAGGTGGACTTTGAATTTCATCTTACATCATCAAAAGCATTTAGAAATGTAATTAAAAAAAAGCAAGAACAGCACAAAATCTGAAATTCTATGAATTCTATAAAAGTATTTGTGTATTTCATTTGCCCTGTCTTTTTTAGATAGTGCTTATGGGAGACCATAAACAGGTTCGGCCAATAGTATCCTGTGCTCGTGTCAAGGAGCTGGGCATGGGAAAGTCTCTCTTTGAACGATACATGGGCTTGGCTCTGATGCTAGACACACAATACAGAATGGTACAGAATTTTGGTACATGTCATTTAGATACTTTTTTCCAAACCCCCCCAAAAAAAGTCACCGCCCCTCTCCCACTCATTTTGTAGCATGACAGTATATGCAAATTCCCCTCTGAGGAATTTTACGGAGGGAGACTGAAGACTGGAACACAGCGAAGATCCTGCTTTCTGCTTAACAGCAAAAATAAACCAACAGCTATTCTCTTTGGTCACGTCGAGGGAAAGGAGACTAGTTTGGTCGTTTCGACAGCAACTGGCAATGAAAATTCAGTGGCCAATAAACTGGAGGCAGAACAAGCGGTAAGAGTGAAGCCCACAAATCCAGAGCAGTGTCCACCAGAGATCATTCAATACATGAATATTACAATAACACAATGCAAACTGGCTGGAAAGAAGAGACATGGAATTTTTATAGGATTTTGTATAACGTATATAAGGGAAGTTTTAAACCATGTATTTAATTACTAATCTCTCTTTTTGTGGTTCTGTTGTAATCAGGTGCGTGTAGCAGATCTCTTGATCAGTCGCTCTGGTGTACCACCCGAGAACATTGCCATTCTGACACCCTACAATGCACAGATGTCCACAATCAAAAAGATGTTGACTAGCATGAATAAAGGCTTTGAGGGTGTCAGTGTATGCACAATTATGAAAAGTCAAGGTGTGTTTTTTTTTATGCATTTTCTTTATAGTCTCAACTCCCACAAAAGTTAACCAAAGTTACTGAGATCTTTTTGCAAGTCTGAAATAGCTGTAAGTTTTGCTATTTGCAAGAGTAAAACAAAATTATATGTATTTTGTATGTGGGTGTGTATGAGTGTGTAGGGAGTGAATGGCGTTATGTGATAGTTTCCATGGTGCGATCCTGTCCTCTTTCTGAGATACAAAATAAGTCAAACGACAGCAAAGGCGGGTTGAGAATGAAACTGGGGTTCGTCACTGACCCTAACCAGGTCAATGTTGCAATCACACGTGCTCAGGATGGACTCTGCATACTGGGTAAAAATTTAAGTCATCACATACACATTGCTTTCACATAAATACACAAGGGACTGATGTGATTTGTGCTTTCTGTTTTGCAGGTAATCAACACTTGCTGGAGTGCAGTGAGCTCTGGAGAAAACTGCTATCTCACTATCAAGCACAGCACTGTGTGCTGAATCCAGCCCAAGATATTAAAGTCCAGCACAACTGCTAATAGTGCAATGGCTTCCACCCATCAGCTCAGAACTTCAGATTTCTCTTAAAGAACAAAGTCCATGGTACTTTTGCTAGCAGATGTGCAGATTATGACCTTGTTTTCTCATGGGCAAAAACTAAAATTTTGTAGAAAGCCTTCCCAGAGTGGAAGCCATTATAGCTGCACAGGGTGACCAACTCAATATTAATATATATGGATTTAGAATGGAATGTCATAAAAGCTCTTGTAGATGTAATGTGTAGGTGTCCTATAACATTTGTCCATATAATGGGTTAATGAACAAGACTTTCAAAAAGCCAGTAACTTGCAAAAAACAATTAATTCCAGAACTGACAATCAAAAATTCGAACCACCATTAAATATATATTTGCTCTCTACTTATTTGCTCTTGACATTTGTGTGTTTGTCATGGACCAATGGGGAATCAAATGGGGAAAATTTACATTTCACAAACCGCTACACTTTTATTGTCCGATTACAACAATTGAAATCATTAGTTATGAAAACCCAACATTGTTTTGTTTTCGCAGATGTTAGTCACGTTTCATTTGGAACTGTCTTCGGCTTTGGCTTACCAGGTGCCTGATATTTATCAAGAGACCTGTAAAACAAACACACGTCAAGTGTACATCTCTGATCCATACGTACATATAACCATGAAACCACACAGAAAAAACAATAATTAAAATTATTGTACTAGGTATCATATATGCCAGTGAGGGCTTACAGCTAGGAAATGACTTTTTTTTTCTCATAACAGTTCATGTGACCAGCAGCAAGCCAAAATTATAATGCAGATCAATGAAAAATAGTACTCAATTATGGCCCTTTACTTAAAGACAAATGATCTGAAGCTTATCAGAACAGGTGATCCATCATACCAAAAAACATGAGGACCAGGTAGAGTCTGAGAGAGAAGGAGAAACTGATGGAGAAGCCCACTGCCACAGGCAAAGGAACACTGAAGAGTCTGCTCTCATCAAACACAGGTAGGGATTGCAGCACAGCTATGGCTGAAAGAGAACATGGCTCCACGTTAAGCCCTAACCTGCGAGCTGCGATTTTCCTAAGGTAGATTTGCAGCCCAAATGTTGGGAGGAAAAAGGTCCTTTACCTTCCACACCAGCGTATGTGATGGGTTGATCCATTTTTTCTACACAGTCATGATCTACCACTTTTCAGGTCGAGAGTGAGCTTAACCTTTTGATTTCGTCTACACTTGTGCACATCTATAACAACAATAAACTCGTGGCCCAACTAATTTATGAATGACCATGGATTGGTTACTGAGGGTATGTCACCTTCTGCCACAGTGACGAATGGATATAGCAGTGCCCCGGCGGTGTTCCGGATCCAAGCAAGAGCCCTCTGCTCCATCCCCAGGCTCTCCGCCACGTGAGCTGGGTACCTGGAACGGCCATGAACACGGTCAGAAGCGAGTATCTCGCTTCGCTCACCCCACACTCAGCTTCAGCTTGCCGGGTTGCGTCACCTGAACACGCCCGCGGTGCTCCAGAGGCAGAAGACGCAGAAGACGACGCTTCGGCCCTGCATCTGCGGCAGGCTCCCGAACACCACGAACAGAATGAGGTTTCTCCCCACCACCTGTGAGCCGTGGAGGGCAGAGGGGCATCAGTTTGACAGCCCATTGTGGCGTATTTGAAGGGTTGATGGGAGATGTGTACAGGGCTCTCTGGCACCACAGGGAAGCCTTGCCTGTATCATAGTGGGGAAGGCAGGAGTCTTAACGAGGCCTGTGGCTGCATTCATCACCTCCAGTACCGCCAGCACCTGACAGCTGTACAGCACTGCAGCACATGAGCTAAATGCACTGTTCAGTGCACCTAAAGTTCACATATAGAACATGTAGTTATGTTTTCTATAAGTGTATATCATGATTACATACAATCTACATTTGTCATTTTATCTTCTGTAACTTTTAATATGAACAAAGATGATATTTATTATTGTGAATGCTAATTAGACAACCATCTTTATCATTCTGAGCATTATAATTATATAGTCATGTTTCAAGTTGTTTCAGCCATCTGTGAAGTCTAACCTTGGCCAAGCAATATGAGATCAGCAGTCAAGCGACTCAGTGTCCAGGAGAAGCCCAGGAACTGAAGAAGGTTGTACGTGAACAGGTAGCATCTTCTTAGAATGTCCAGAACTAATGTAAATTCAACACAAACTTTGAGGTTCATTGTAACATTACAGCAAACCGTGATTCACTATAACGAAAGACTTGGCTGTCATTGCCTACCATTACTGTTCTCCAGATGCCTGGCAGCTGTAATATTCTGCTCAGTCCCCTAAAACAGAACAGTGCTGCATGCTTGTAAACATCAACGAACAGTGAGACTAGCTTTTTCTACCATATCATTCATAGAACTTAAACTGCTTCTAGTCTATTAAGCTAGTTTTCAGGGAATCGGGAAAGGCAAAGACAGTCACACGACTGCGTCCATTTTTTGGACAATGGTTCTAGCTTTCCTAAGAGTAGCCAAACTTATTTCTACATGTAGTATACTTATTTCTCTGATGGGAAAGTCCACGTGGCCCCCTCAGTCTTTGTTACATGCTTTACAATGGCTGATTTTGAGGCAGTATTCGGAGATGGTGCTGACACTTTGAAACTGGTATATTAAGGAGCTAGCTTTTTTTTTTTGTTTTGCATGCAGAAAACAAATGTCTCTTGTACACACACCATCACTGACCCAAAAATGGAAAGTTACCTCTTGACGCTGCATTTCGGACGCAAACAGTGATAGTGAAATCACCACGTTGTTAGTGATTTACATCTTCAGAGATGCCGTCGACCAGACAGCTGACAAAAGACTTCACGCAAGTAAATCCTAAAACTATACGTTATGTAGTCAGCGACAACATATAAGTGTAATTTTCACCAAGTTGGTCAAACATCATTTTGAGCACCACCTCAGAGTAGCGTCAATACCGATGACTTGTTTTCTGAAAAACGGTGGGTAAGGGCGGAAGGACGTCAGACTGCTTTGTTTAACTTGTGCGCCCCCTTGCGAAACGTTTAGGACAGTGTCAAAAAAACGGATAAAATTAAGATTTAGAATATACAATGCAACATATCACTACACTTTCGAGCATCAAATTACCGACATATCTAGTGCAAACTCAAACTTAGAAACAGGGATTGCTTAAAATAAACTATATTCACTATTTTAACGTACACATTTTATATTACAAATGCTGTGAGCAGGTGGGCAGGTGTCAACAGAAAATATTGACATGCATATGGATTTCAAATGCATCTGTAACTGATTAAATGTTATTTCAAGAATACGACCAGCTTCTTTATGAACGCAACGTAAACTTAGAAAAACCGTCTGAAGCATCAGTAACACTGACATCTCCGGAATT
Source organism: Tenebrosternarchus preto (assembly GCA_025802075.1). Classification (NCBI taxonomy): domain Eukaryota; kingdom Metazoa; phylum Chordata; class Actinopteri; order Gymnotiformes; family Apteronotidae; genus Tenebrosternarchus; species Tenebrosternarchus preto. The sequence continues at coordinate 6,517,374 of JAOYMR010000001.1, read as the reverse complement.
CCGTGCACTGCAAATTTGAAATGTGATTTTTAAAAGATCTGTAAACCCCACATCTCTGAATTATAAGAACCACAATGCTATCCCCAAGAATTAGGAAAGACAGCATGTTGTGTGCATGAAACAAGCTTGAATTGCATTTAACTTTAAAATAAATAAAACACAATCCTTTTGAATGAGATTTATTTAAATAGGACATTTGTTTGTAAGAATGGTTATAACACATGAAAGCCACTGAAGATGAACATTTCTCTAATCAGAGGCAGTTTTTGAAGGGTTTTTTTTTATTATTATTATTCTAGATCCACACTTTGGTGAAAAGATCTCCCAGCACAGCCAACACTGAAGTCCTTTAGGTGTCTTGCAATAAGGGTTTAAGGTAAACACACACTATGTACACTCCAGGCAACACATTTTGAAAGCCATGAGTGTGACAATGACAGCTACCTTACAAACCAGGTTCAGATACATATGCAAATTTCTGATCTGTTATTTCCAAATATTACCTAGAACTCAAATGGGTTCCTATGAAATGTCTCAAAGGCAATAAACAAAACAGAAAATAAATTCATTCTAAAAAAAAAAAAAGGGGGGGGGGGGGGCGCTTGCCCCAACAAATAAAACACACTGCAAATAAGTTTTTGGATGTGCATATTTTGTGAGTGCCAGATTTAGTCATAGATACTGAACTATAGGTTTGGGAGCATTCTGTGCATTAGTAGCATTAGCATGGTTCTGTATTAGCTTAACATTCAGGACAACTTCCAAAAACGTTTGATCTGCTACACAAATTTTGATTTGCTGCTTCGCCACACCTTAGTGTTAGTGAATATGGTCACCACCTGGCTGGCTAGTGTAGTATTATATAAATGCTTTTAATATGCCATCTGCCTCTTCAAACCCAAAAGGTGCAGGTGCATATTTTAAAATAATGATTTAAAAAAGTAAAAGCTCTATGGAGATGTGCTGTCTGCTGAGTGAATATCACTCGTTTGCTCTCATCAAACAACTAGTAGTGTATTAACCATCAAATCATAGTTGTTTTAGGAAAGGGGTAATGGCCTTTTGTTAGGCTAAGAAAATGTGTAGGTCAGCCTCTTAAAGTAAGGTTATCTGGAAGGTTCTATACCAGTCAACCTAAAAGCAGTAAAAGCAGTCTCACCGAGGGCCACCTGTGTGTTGAACTTAGGAAGGGCTCTGTTGCGTCTGACAACTGGAGTACTTCTAATCAAAATGTACTTAAATGGTAATGCTACCTGCATTTTGTCTTGGGGGGGGTGAGGTGACACCGTGTCCCTCATTTGGGTTTATGTCCTCTTGCATACGAGTCTCAACATCACCTCCCTTACCTCAAATAATCAAACCACAAAACCCCACATAACTGAAGCTGAGACAACATAACTGTCACAGTGGGTCGCCACACATTTCTGAATATCTGTAAAGAAATAAATACTACTTGGTGGGGAAAAAAGAAAAAAAAAAACTGTAGAGAGCAATGCTCCCCATGCCATGTTCCATGCACATACATTATTTACAGCTTGAAAGGTCTCCTTTCCAGCGCCTAAAGTCCTCTGCTCATGAGGTAACAAAGCTTTAAGCCACACACACACACACACACACACGCGCACACACACACACACACACACGGCTCCAACATGTAAAGCTATGTCCATTTTAAATCAAACTACAAAAAAAAAATAATAAAAATAATAAGTGAAGAAACGAAGGAGGAAAGCGCACTACTGAGGAAAAGTTTCCACAAAAAAAAACAAACACTTTAGGACAGAAGAATCTCGCAGTGTTCAACTCTGCTGCAAACCTCAATACTGACATCGGGGGGTTTGTCTTTAATAGTCTACCTTTTTATTCAAATAAAATTAACTTAAATTCTCAATAAAAACAAACAAGCAAAGAAAAAAAAAAAAAAAAAAGTAAATCAACAGCCATGAAAAAAAAAGGATGCAACACAGGAGGTGTGGAGTCGACTGAGAGGAGAGCTGGGCTGAGGGACCGCAGAGCTCTTTGAACCGTTGGGTGACGAGGTGGGTTCTTCCTTGCAGAGTTCATGGTTCAAGGACTCAGTCCTCTATGTACTCCCATAAGTCCTTCTCATAGCCTTCGTGCACGTGCTGCAGCAAGACCCGCCGCCGACTCTCACAGTATCTAAAGAAAGCCAAACGACACCAGAGGAAAGGCAACGTTAGCAAGAAGCGTAAATCACAGCAAAGCACGCTGGTATGGAAGCATATTACACCAAGAGCTCAGTGTACCAAACAGAAAAAATAAGACCCACGGGGAGAATTATTTGAATTCATAAACAGAGGACAGGATCAATGATTATGTGATAACAACTCACCTATACTTATCCTGGACTTTCTGTTTAATGTCTTGCAAGGAATCCTGGGAGATGTCCCGCTCTAGATAGCCAGACAGCACCTCTGTGGCCTTCTCCAGGTCAGCCTGATTGTTCTGAAGGACAGAGCAAGACACTTCACACGGTTGTTGTCTCAAATATCAAATCAAAATCAGCTTTATTATTTATATAGCACCTTTTACAACAGTTGTTGTCTCAAAGCAGCTTTAGTCCGAGTCCAAGCCCCCAGTGAACAAGCCAAGGGCGACAGTGGCAAGGAAATACAAAATACTAAAGGTTTTAAACTGTACATTTAAACCAGTGGTTTTCCAATCCAGATTTTTCCAGCTTTCAAAGAAACTCCTTTAAGTCACGTACACCAAGTAAGCTTTTCATTTTAAAATCAAAAGCAAAAAAATAAAAATGGTAACAAACTGTCCAGTGACCTCACGCCTTGTAAAAGCACCCCACCCAGCCTGTTGGTGGTACACACCTCGAAGATGATGGACTGGTTGTTCTTCTTGAGGTAGAAGGCAAAGACGTAGGTGAACATGAGCGTGGAGCGGCACTGGCACAGCACGTCCACGGCCTTCTTCAGGAACTGCACCTCGATCCACGACATGTTGTGCTGCTGCATCTCTTCCATCTTCTGCTTGACCTGTGCGTAGAGCTTGTGCTCGAAGCGCAGGCTCTGCATGTGGTTCATGTAGCGGTTGCAGTAGAACAGGTAGCGTTGCAGTGCTGCGCGGGACCTCTGCCACACACACACACACACACACACACACACACACACACACACACACACACACACACACTTAATGAGTACACCCAAGTCTGTGGCTGTGCCTCATAGGCTGTGATACATTTCAGTCAACTGGAAGCTGTAATCCACCACTCCTGGCTCAGACTACACTGGAGTCCTGTCCCTGTATGTGACCTTTGTCCTCTTTTATGAGTGTTCTGTTGTTGGTTGTTTGTTTGTTTGTTTGTTTCTTTTAACCAGGGCAGGTGCTAGCTGAATGCTTATAGACATTTTTTATTTTATTCTACTCTAAATGCAACTGTCAGCAATGTTAACGCACATAGAAAAAAAAAGCAGCATAAAGAGAAACACCAGCATTTTATACAAATTATTTGCAACAAATGAATGAAAACGCCTCAATCATCTCAGCTCAGTTATCTTCTGAGTACACAGCACCAAGTGAAGGACTGCAATCCCATAGGTAGTCTGGGACCTCAAGCTAGAACCAGCACCAAGGAGTCCAAACAGTGCATTTTTGAGTTTATCACTATTTTATAACATGCCCCATTGTCATGAAAGGCTTGAAAATAACACAAAGTCTATCAGGTAAGTTACAGAATGGAAGACATAACAGCAGTGCACCACCCCCCCCCCCCCACACCCAGCCAAATGCATATGAAATTCTGCCTTACACAAGAGATCTTACCGTCTTGTGAGTACATGTTGAAAACATGCAATAAATACCTGAATTAATCATCAGCACACGTAATGAGCAAAATGAGGTCGGTAAGCCATACAACAGGCAATAGAAGCACAGTCAAGTGACAGAACAGCAGGGGGCGCTACCTCTTGGGCATCTCTTGCTGCCTTTGCATCATCTTCATTATAGCGATTGCAGTTGTACCTGCAGAACACAACATTACCTTTTTTTGTGTAGGAATACTAAATGATAGTCTCGTTAATAGCCAGCGCCCTTCTATAACATGAACAGAGTGTGGGGTAAACGCAGCATTAACAGCAGGCAAGGACTGCACTCACCAGGCAGAGCCGTGGGGCTCCCAGGGCCCCAGGCAGACCCAGCAGAACTCCGCCTTGCAGTTCTGGTTACGGCACACCATGTGGTTACAGCCACCATCCTTCTCAATGGTCACGTGACATTTGGGACACTCCTGGAAGCGCAAGGAAGACCAGACTGTGACGTCACTGATCGTGGGATGTGGCTTTATTCTTCAGCAGAAAATACTACCTCACATAGGGCGCTGAACTTACACCATGAAGCTATTTATACCTTGGTATTTGCTGCAATCCAGTTAGATGTTTCACTGTCATCATCACATTTCTTAATCCACTTCCTCAACCACTATTAAAAAAAAGCAGCAAATAAATATATACATAATATAGAGTGAGGTCTTAATTATCAGTCTGTTTCTAGTGCTCTTTAAAGACACGAGGGCTAACACACCTTACACTTCACTGGGTCATGCCAGTTTTCTCCACAGTTGAAGCTGCGTGGACAAAACAAGAATTAATGAGTTAGCATTATGGCTAGAACAAGAGACTATATTAATAACCAGTTACTTTGAGCTTCCTTTCTGATCAGACAGTGATGACTGAACGTTTGTGAAAGCTTAATTCCCCTCACTTAATTAACCCTCTGACAGCATGGCTTAGGATTCAACCCACAATATTAAATCTTAAAGTCTTACCAGAACTGCCTGCCGCATTTGCAGCGCACTGGTTTGGCGTCTGGATACTGCACTTTAATAACGTGATGGCAGTCAGGAGCCGGACACCACTTCAGCAGCCTATTACACTACAGGAGAGGAGACGAGGCAAACAATGTCCTGAGATACTGTAGCCTGTGACACCATGTGGCCCAAACCCATATTCCTTAAGCCTCATTCTAGAGACCCACTGGTATATCCTGCAACGTAGCATATTTGGCTTTAGTAGCCTAGACCAGCGTTTTCCTAACCCAGTCCTTGAGGGCACACTAGATGGTTCCATGTTTTTGTATGGCCCAGTTTCCCCAACACATTAGGTTAGAGCGAAAACATGGAACTGTCTGGTGTGCCCCCATGGACTTGGTTGGGAAACACAGACGATGCATCTGCCTTAGTTAGCGTCTCTTTTTCCCTATGTTGATCTAATAACAGCACATGCCCTGTATTTAGAATCCAGTACCTGGTTCCCAGACTCTGAGCTCCTCCTTCCAGTGTTCCCAGTGACTAGACCAGTGACTGCTTTCTCGTACTGAAATAGGAGCTTGTGTGCAACTTGACGGTATGGTGTAAATGTAGACCTAAATTCTGAGACCCAGGAGAGTAAGGGTGATGGCTCATTTTCTGGTTAAATTTGTTTAATTTTTTTGTTAAGCAGTTAGGGAAGTTATGTTTTTTTCTCTCTTATGTATTGGTAGATTCTGAGCTTTCGTTTGGGCCGTGGTTACTATCAAAGTTCTCTTTTCTGATGACAGTAAACAAAATGTTTGGCTAGTATTATGGTGTGCTGATTTCTTATGCTTGGGTTGGCAGTGGAAGCCAAGGGGGGGGGGGGGCGCGCTACATGGCTTGCAACTCACATACAATGTTAGCATTACTTAGCTCATAAATGGTTTGTTAAATAACCTGCAAGTTAAAATGCAAGGAATATACACAGGACCAACAATGTTTGGCCTAAACAGTCTGTGTAGTATGTTTAATGTTGAAATAAACAGATTAGAACAGTAGTAGGCAATCTTATCCACTAGCAAGAACATAACTGATCAACTGATCTCACTTAAGAGGGAGACCAAGTGATTCAAATTTTATTAGATGTGCATCTGCTTGGATGGAATGAAGACCATGAGCCCCAGTGACCCTTTGTAGGTATGACTGCCAACTACAGCCATCTTTCTTCCAATGTCAGAGACATAACTCGGTGTAGTCTAAGGGGGTCTGAACCCATCAAATACAGCAAATATATTCTTACCTCTACAAAACTATTTGTGATTAGATGTTGGTACTTTAACTTCACTTTTGAATCGGTGATCAACCGCCTGTATGGAACAATGTACACAGCACAATTGGACACCCTCTTTTAATGTAAGCAAAACAAAGTAAATAAAATTCACTAAGTAAAGCACGGATCTGGACAGGATCGCTTACATTACAGTGTTGTCGTCAACCAGAATGTCACAGTTGTGAGCAGGACATGAGATGGTCTGAAGGGGGGAGAGAAATGTATAAGCCTATTCAGCAAAACATGTTAGATTTGATAGACCACTATCTAAAACCCTAAACAAAATGAGAAAAATCAATAGCATAGTAACTATTGATTTTGATCTCAGCAAACTGGCAGTATAACATAGCAGTTATAACAAAACATTTAAACATAAACCTCCATGGCAGAGTCTTACCTGACCCATGCCCTCCTCAATTATTTTGGTAGTCAGATAATCCCCCCAGCACTGCATGCAGAACTTGTGCCCACACTCCAGCCCTGTGAAGTACTGCAGGAGAAAAGCCCCGTTACAGCAGGTGGGTGGGGGAAAACACCTAGTTGCACTATTAGCTGATGTTTACTGACCGAGTTTGGATAGTTCAGGTAGCAGATCTGACAGTGCATGTCCTGACTGGAGGACCGTGTACTCATCGGTCGCGTCCTTGCCTTCTTACTGGGGTTAATTACATGGCACTCTGAGAACAACTTATCGAGGTTCCCATCAAAGTACCTGAAAATCAAAACGGATTGTACAGCAGTCTAAAAACATTACTACTATTTTTTTGCAACACGCACTGCATATGTAAATGCAGCGTAATGCATTCATTTTAAGCTTAATTCACTAGTCTTACAAGTCCCTTGTGTAAACGCCCTGGAACGTCAGAAGGATGTCTCTAGGAAGCCATACTTTTTTTTGTTTGTTTGTTTGTTTTGCTTAAATACTGTGATGAGGGCCTGGGGGTGATGGATGGAGGGGATACACTTGCCTCTCCATAAGCTTCTCTTTGTCCCAGTTGAAGTGACTGAGGAGTATTCTGGTTATAGTCGCAGGATTCTAGAACAAAGACAACAGTGAGAGCAACGCTGCAAGGCTGATCTCACCCTCCGGATTCTCACTCAGTGTTTATGACATGCCAAGCTGAGCCTCAATTGCACTGTGCATTAAAAGCCTACACCGATACCACCAGCTGTAATATACAGTTTGAAAGAATCCTGCCACATTCTAGCACTACTAGAATGATGCACAGTGAGAGAAGCACATTAAGCAAGTCTGACAGAAAGTCACAAGCATTACAAAACCCAAGTGAGCAAGAATGAATACTAGACGGATCACATATTTTAATACTTAATGGACATCAACACTGTGTTCAGCAAAATGACTATGTAAATAGGTTTAGCATTTAGAAACGTACTGTCTTTTACCATAGTGTGTGCCTTGCTTAACATTTAGGACTGTGTAATGAAATGTGATCTGTGCAAAAAGGTACAACAGCTCACATACTTCTTACATTTCTCCATTTTGAATAAATTTGTGGTTTCTTATCTGTACCCTTAGAGAAAAACAGGCAAGGATCTCTTCATAAAATATGGAATAGATATATGAGCACTGGTTATAGTTATACAGACTCAGTTAGAAGCAAAACCATATTCAGAATAAGTCCTTGCTTTTGGAGGACATGACAAGACAATAAAAAACTGTCTCTGGTTTATCTAAATTCACCAGGCAGGATCAGGAGCAGTCACCCACTAAGCTCTCCAACTATGAAGGACCCAGCATAATGGTGCATTGCTTTCCAGAGAGAGACTGCTTTATTTCCAGGGTTTAAATACAGTACTGTGGGCTAAGACACAGATGTTTGGGTCTACAGGGGTCTCTCTGAAGAGTAAGACTGTGGCATGCTGCCATTGTTTTCACTTTTCCTCCAAGTGTACAATGCCTACTGTAAAGAATTTCACATTATTTACAATTATCAAGCAAAACAAACCACATTTCCAATAATTAGGCTAACATCTATGAAATATCTCTGGCCTAAATTGACCATTTTATGCATGGGTTGGCAGTATGACTTTGGTCTGGAAATACAAAAAAAAAAAAAAAAACAAAGGCAGAAGGATAAAATGACACCCCACATACAGCAATGACGTCTGTTTACATGACATGCTGTTTCTCACTATCTCTCGCTCTCTCTCCATGAAACCCTTTTTAAGGCAAGTACCACAATTCCATTACCAGGGACACACTACTGTTTAGTTACAAGGTTTTCTGGTCTTAATGTCTTATTTCGCTTGGTCATTTATCATCAAATTGTATGAGAAGAAAAAAAAAAAAAAACTATATTAGTGCAAATGCATACAACTGGTATTGTGAAGACCGCCCCCCCGTAAAGCTTCAAAAGAAGAGTGTTCAAGTTAAACACCGCAGAAATTAACGCTGTGATCATTATCACACAGCGTTAATTTCAGACTTTTACAGAATTACAGACTTTTCGCCTTTAGTTTGACACATTAAATACTTGAATATCAGAAAGCGAATTCATTTAATAGAAAGTGGATGGCTTTCCTAACAGCGACAAAACTTACGAAAGTACGAAGACGGATGTTAAATTAGAATCCATACTCGCATAATCTGTTAGGAAAGTCAATCTAAAAGAACATTTAAACACCTACACAAAGAATTCAAACTGTTCATGAGATGACAGTAGCCAGTGAGCAGATAGCTAGCTAGCTTAATTTATCTCCAGCAGGCATCCGCTAAACAAGTCAGTACCTCCAGTGTCACAGTAACAGCTAGCTTGTCTAATAATAGCCAATAACGATGACAAATAGTTGACGATGGTCTGAAAATTATTTCTGTATAACACGCTGTGAGACAGCGATCTTACCAACAAGCTAGTCTGTATTCGTTGCCAAGGAAGTTTCGACTCTATGTTTGCTAGCTACGTAGCTAACTGTAACTAGCTAGCTAAGTCGCGTTTAGTCTACGGCAGTTGGGACTGTGAGGTCTTCAGAAAATTACGTTAGCTAGCTAAATAATTCCAGCCGATGGCGGTTTGTCATTTTCCAAGTATTTAACATTAGAAGTTGTTAAATACTTCACATGGAGAACTAGTTTAGAGTTACTGCTTAAATTTTACCAGGTTAGCCTAGATAGCCATGTAGCTAACTAGCTACCCGTTTGACAAGTAAAACTAGCTAGCCAGCTACCGAGCTAATTATGAGCTTCTAGCAATATGCATACTGCGTAAGTTCACCAGTGGCATAAAACATATCAGACAATTAAATAATAATTAAATATCATATTCTGATGTATTAGTGTAATTCTCCAATACATAACACCCCACGGAACTTTTCATATATGCACAGGGTAGCCGAGAGCTAGCAAACCACAGAAATGGGTCAACGTTAGCAAATATGCTAGCTAATTAGCTAGCGAGATCCTCACGCAAGTTAACCAAGCTTTCTTGAGCGTCCGAATTCACCATTAAAGCACGAAATAAGTCGTATGATAACCTTGACATGTTGTAGAGTTGCGAAACACTTCCTTAGAGTGTTTTTACGTGCTGCCAAACTATTTGATTGTAGCTAGTGTTAGCTACATGGCTAGCCAGGTAGCTTTCATTTCCATTTCGTAATCTGGGGCCTATATCAACATGTCAAATCAGGCTAACTTCACACTACGTTGCCAAAAGTCTCCACAACTCTATATTAGCTTGCAAAAAACTTAGCTAGCTACCTGGATGACCTCGTTGACCTCCCTTATACATTCAACCATATGTTGGAGAATCTGTTCAGTTGTTAAAACTTCGAATCGGTAGTCCTCTTCATCCTGACTAGCCCCAAGGCCACTGCTCCCGGTCTCTCCACATTCATCCCGTTCACCGCCGGCTACCACAGGGTCAACCAACTCCACCTCTCCGAGATCCAGGGTGTCGTCTTCGGGTTCCTCCTCAACGCTGTCCTCGCTGCATTCTTCCTCGTCGTCAAATTCATAATTATAACCCTCGTCCGAGTCCATTACGTGGTATATATTTTTGGCGTATTACAAAAATTGCCAACGCGAGGTCTGCGGCAGTGAACAGAACGAGATGAGTATTAGCCTAAAATATTCCTTGATTCAAAAAATTTCCCCCGATGCTAGCTAGCTCCTACAGGCTAGGAACTGCAACCGCATTAGCAGAACCAGCTAACTGTGAAGCCTCAGCTAGGCCAACAAAGACCTACGTGTACTACGTCATGCGCATGGAAAACTTATTGCCAGAGAGGAAAAAAAACAGCACAAAAACTAGTCTAAAAAGTTAAACAAAAGAAAATTATGTAATAACAACGCTTATTCGGTATAATTTGATACTATGTAAACTAAATGAAATGGTCAATATGGTGCCAAGAACAATGCCCTCTAAACCCCAATTTAAGTATTCATCGTTTTAATTATTAGTGTGCAAGAACCAACATGTCATGGCTAAATTAGCATAGGCGGTAGACTTCTTCACTGATTTTAGACCGTCACAATCTGTTCCACTGAATTCAAGTGTTAGTTATCCCACAGTGATAACACAACTATAGAAACCATATTATACTTCAACTTCCTATCAACCTTACTTGTAACCATTATATTAGAAAATATGTGGTGGGTGTTTAGTTAGATACAATTTGTTTTTGCTATCCTGCAACTCAGTGGTCAGTTTTCTTCCACAGGACAACTGAGAGTTTTTGGGTGGGCAGTCTGACCCTGCAATGATACATGTAAGAATTGTGCACATTACACTCATACGAAAGAACACCGCCTACACCATGCCTCTGCTGTACCATTACACTGCTGTACTGAGAATGGTTTTCTAAATATGCGCTCTGCAGTGGTCCTGATGTTACAAACTGACCAGTGATGAATACACAAGACAGAGATATTGTATGCCAGCACACAGTGGTCAGTGAGTGTGGATGCAAGTGTTTCTAATTGAAGCATGTGTATGTTCTACACATACTGTTAAAAGGCATCTGCATACAACAATAGATTTAATTAACGAGTTTGAATGCGATTGTTCTAAAACCTGCGCAAGTAATGCTAAATTTAATAAACATCTGAACAGAACGAATTGTTACATTCAAAAGAAATAGACAGCATCAGGACGTCTGAAATCTGTACTGTTTTATTCTTTTACAGGCAGGGTAATGTGTATGTGTGTGTGAATGTGCATGTGCAGGCAAATCTTAAATACATTCTCATTCATGAAAAATAAGGACTGGTAAGGTAGCTGGCAACAATAGAAAGAAATAGGTTTCTTTTGAAGACCAATGGCTACATCATTAATGTTCTTAAATCAGCATATTTCCACAGATAAATATGATTTCCCCATTAATAATTATATATATTTATTTGTCAGTATAGCTATAGATTTCAGATAAACTTATCACTATGATACATGATACAGCCATTTTTCTTGATAATGTTTCATTGGATTAAAAAAAAAAAAAAACTAAAAATAAGATGGGTTTTACTTGCATAAAATAATCACATGAAAGACAGTGCTATACACAACCATTTTGAAAAAGTACAGCAGTGAACTCTTCAGTTCCCCAGTCAGCATTCTCAAAGTAGTGGAAGCTTAAAAAAAACAATGGAACAGATAGTGAAGACCTAACTTTTACTATACATTTTCAACAACCTTTGAAAATGGGAATAACCATTTCACATGTCAGAATTTAACTGGTCATAGTCATATTAAATTGCCGTGTAATGTATCCATATCAAAACATGGCAAGGAACAGCCTCTCTGTGTGGTAGGTTTGGTGATAACACCTCACTGTAGGACCGCAGTGTTGTAAACTAAAAACTGAGGAATTTCCTTTTCTGCATACAGTGTTAAAAAACATCATACTTCACTGAGTATTTGGCCCATTTAGTACACTGTTTGGTTTGCAGTGTTTTAACTCATACCTGGCCCTACTGCTGTACCTCTTTCCACACAGACACAAAGTGTACTTCTGCTATTAAAAAGGCCATATAGCTCAACTCAAGACCACTTCATTCAGAAATAATATAAAAGGCAAGTCAAACTGTAACAGTTACTAAAATATTTATCATAATAATACTAAACCACCAATTATTGAAATATAGTCATAACAGCAACAGTAGAAATTATAAAAATGCAGATGAGAGAGACTCTCTAAAACAAACAAAAAAAAACCAACAACAACAACAACAACAACAAAAAAAAAACAGTTTGCTACTGGTTCTAGTATAGTGTCACATGAAAGGGCACATTAGTGCCATGTTTCCCCAGTCCATGGCCATATTTAATGATGAGCATTTTTTAAAAAAAGTTTTATCTAATGCCTAAAGAAGACGTTTAGAAAGGGCATTCAGAACTGTGACTGTGTTTGGCGCATGCTTTATGCCATCAAGTTCATTTCACTGTTACACGGTGGATTTGCACGTGACAGTACATCAAATTTATGTGACAAAGAGGAAAAAAAAATCTATTTCTTACATAAATATTCAAACCCATTTCAGATAACATTTCCTACAAATATTTGGCAGGGTTTATATTTGGCAAAAAAAGAAAGGAAGTCAAAGCAGATTATCATTACTTGAATGTGCACATGAATAAAGATCAATGATGGTAAGCAAATTTCAAAATAAACTGTTCCAAATAAGCATTCCTTATTTACTCATGCACACCGTACCACGATCTGAGATCATTAATCTTGAGTGCTGCACATTTTGTATGCTCAGTCCAACATTTCACATAACCTTCAATCCAAAATCTGGAAAAGAAAGTACAAATCTGGGTTTTGACATCAGAATCTGTTAGGGGATCCCCTTTCTTCACCTCCATTCTTTAAAGACCTGAGGAAATGTCACCTATCTAGAAACTCTGACTTTGTAGGCATCAAGCATGCCTCTTACTCACTAGATCTTCTTCATCAAACTATCTTTCCCTTTATATCCATCCGATTACTTCCCCTGCAAGTTCCCTGCAAATATGTTAACTTTACACACTTATTGTTCAATGGCATCAATGTAAACATAAACATGAGACTTGGTGGGCATTTTGGGTCGACTGTGCAAAGCTTCTTCTTTTATGGCAGCAGTAGTTTGTCTTTTTTTGTAGGAGCAGCCTGCCACAGTCACGTCGCAGGTAGCAAACAGAACACTTTGAACAGTTATGCATGAGACAGACTGCATTCAGTGCGATATTGTTTGTCAATGGTAGAAAATGAGGTCTTCTATTCTCTGTGATTTTAATGGTCTCTTTCTGGAAGTCGCATTGCTACGCATGCATGTTTCTAGGAGTTTGTCCAAGAAAGCAAGAAAATTTCACCCACTGTTATTTGTTGTTGTTTGTTGGGGGGGGGGGCTAATAACACCAACAAGGGAAGGAACAAGAAGTGTGTGAGTCAGATAGCAGGTCACTACACCATGGACGACAGTGTGTTTTCCTCAGGGTAAGGACAGGACCCAGTGGAAGTTCGTAGTGTGGAGTGGTTGACCGTCAGTGGTCCATCTGGGGGTGAGAGTTCATTCATCTCTCCCGATGAGGACAAAGGCAAAGACGGAGAGAGAGAGATGCCGGACGAGGGGTCTGCAGAGCCGGCGAATGTGCGGGGGGGCTTGGGGACAAGATTGGGCTCCAGGGTGGCCCTGGCTAGAAGCTGCTTGTCCCTGTCTGAGTCCTCCCCATGCTGTTCGTCACACTGCCCCTCCGCCTGGCTGCAGGATCCCCGGCCTGATTCGGATTCCGCGTCGGAGAGCTCCAGAGGAGGAGAGCTGCTGCCATCTAGCTTGAAGAGAGAATCGAGGTACTGGGCAAACTCCAGCACGGCCTGGCTGGGATTCCCGTTGGACAGCGGGGTCACCGTCGGCATAGTGCATGAAAGCTCGTTCTTCGGCTCCATACTGGCCTCTGTCCGGCTCTCCATGGTTTTCTCCAGCCTTACGTCTCTCAGCTTGTCTTCATGACCCTCCACATCAGGACCAGTCCAGGGCAACGTCGGGTTGATTTCTCGGCTGACGAGGACACCTGGCCGCTTATATGCGTCGAACACTGCCGAAGAGGGCCGTGAGGTCGCCCTCTGCCGGCCTGGATGACCAATGATGGTCTGTCCAAGAAGTAGCGGTGAGAAGTGGCCACTGTGGCGTGGGTTGGCAGGCAAGAGGCGATGGCCCCCATTGGAAGGCAGGACGAGTTCCGGTGGTGTGGGGCAGTAGGGCCCCGCCTCCCCCATCTCCCGCTCAGGTGAGGCCTGGAGAAGGCCGTCTGCTGCCAGCAGCTCAGTGCGTGAGCTCAGTGACGGGTTCTCCTCGGGAATGGGGGCATCCAGGGGGAAGGGCAACGAGCCCAGGCACGGGGAGCCCCGCAGGGCAGCCGAGGAGCGTCGGGAGTCGAGGCTGTAGATGGAGTCCACGTCGGACAAGCTCTCCATGACCGCCAGCGGTGCCTTACGCTCCTGAAGCTCCACAGTCAGGCGCTCGCGGGCTCCAGTCAGCACCACAGGCACGGGTGGAGGGGGGCACTCCGAGAACCCGTCCAGAGAGATTTCAGAGCGTGCGCAGGAACTACAAACAGAGAGGAGAGAGAAAGGGTGAGGAGAGGAAATATAGAGGGGGCGGGGAGATATGATGGCAAAGGTTATAGCATTACAACTTCATCTCACAAGAAACGCTCAAATGTTTGGGAGATCTTTACAAGCCAGAATACCAGTCCTGCCTTGCCATTTTGCATCCTCAAAAGCAACTCACATAGCTAACCATATCTCATTTTGTGGTAAAAGTGTGCAAGATTCTCCTTCGACTCTCCCTCAGTTAGCGAGGAGGAACTCACCGGACACTGCTGTTCCTTCGGTGGTGAGTTGGGGGTGTGGGCTGCTGTGTGTCAGAGGCCTCGAGGAAGACGGTCTCTGCATTCAGATCCACTTCCGTGGGACTAACCATGATCTTGGCAGCTGACAGGAGAGCAGTCTTCCCCTTATTGTAGTTTTCCAGAACCTAAAAAGGTCACAGACATAAAGGAGGTAGGGAAAGCAGAACTTTATAAGGAATAAACAGAAAATCACATCACACAGGCCTCCTGGGAGTCAATACACGAGTCAATACACAAAAAGATGCTTTCGGTTTCCGTATTGAATATAGAGTCAGTGCTATCGAGCCTTTCACACAATCTACTTTCGTCTCTTAATTAATCTGCATCTTGTTACTCTCTCTCCCTCACACAGTCAGAACAGTCAATATAACTCCAGAACTTAAAGTGCAACTATACAGTACAACGCTGTACTACTCTAGAACATGTATAACTGCTTCACACAAAGCAACTGGTTCCATCCTGAAGCCTCCAGAGGAAATGGGTGTCTATATACTTATTTACTCTGCCATTACCATAAATACCATGATTAGCTAAACAAAGTTGACAACATTACTATGGGCTTTTTTCCCTGAAATTTCAGATTCCAGTGTCTTCCCAAATAGCCAGTTATTCAGTTGTCTATGTTATTTGTATATATCAATGTTGAATTTACAGTGTATTTATAATTTAGCTACAGGAAATTGGGTAATGTTTAGTTGAAGGGCTTATAATAAATGACATTCTTAAAACAATAAGAAGTGTTAGGAAAATCTAGTTAAGCAGTATTAATTAATTGCTGTAATAATTTAGTATTTTATACGCACAAGACAGAGACACAGTGTTTAACCAGAAAGATTTTTGTGTTAGACAACCAACAGGGTGGGATTAAATGTACTGTCCACTATATTGAGAAAAGGAAAATGACCATACAGGTGCACAGACACAAACTCCACCAAAAACAACATACAAATTAAACACCCAAATTATACAAACCACTCCAATCACACAATCACCAAGTTGAAATGATGTTGGGTTTTTATTAATGAGCATAAACATGTTAATAACTAAAACAACATTCACAGAATAACAAATGTAAAAATTCAGTTCTTAAAGCAAGAGTAAATGGTCCAAATTATGGGAAATTTGTGCCAAGTCAAACATATACATGCGTGCTCACACACACACACACACACACACACACACACACACACACACACACACACACACACACACACACACACACACAC
>JAOYMR010000001.1:6475119-6491749 GCA_025802075.1 Tenebrosternarchus preto | reverse complement strand
CCAGGGCGAGGTTCTACAGACCAACCCACGTTCTCACCCAGGGCGAGGTTCTACAGACCAACCCACGTTCTCACCCAGGGCGAGGTTCTACAGACCAACCCACGTTCTCACCCAGGGCGAGGTTCTACAGACCAACCCACGTTCTCACCCAGGGCGAGGTTCTACAGACCAACCCACGTTCTCACCCAAGGCGAGGTTCTACAGACCAACCCACGTTCTCACCCAGGGCGAGGTTCTTGGCAGTGACATCAGAACAAGGTTGGTAGTACTGCACCAGCCAGGCGATGCCCACCACAGCATAGACCAGCTCGACCAGCAGGATGGCTGTGGGAGATGTACCGGCAAATAACAAACATGTCAAACTGAACATGAAACTAAACGTGAGTGGATCACATGGCCTAGAAGGAAACTAGAACACATCAGTGGGGTGTGTACGTCCTCAGTGTGTATTCTAACCACTTACATAGATAGAGCTTGTCTTTAGGGTTGCTTTTTAACATGCACTGTTATTTCCCAGTCGTGTGTGTGTGTGTGTGTGTGTGTGTCTTACCTAGTCGTATATACAGGACGTACTGCACGGCCTCTCTGGGCTGGGTATAGAGGATGCTACCACGCATACTCAGCCACATGATGGCGCTCTCACAGATCAGGCAGCTGACCAGGATGCCCAGGTAACCACGGCCATGGTCTACTAGTGTGACAGAGCAGGACTGGCCCAACCCGTAAGGCAGGCCGAACAGAACCACGGACAGAACCACCAGCCTGAGAGCGCAACACCCACACACAGATATGGACAAAAATACATATGTATACAGACAAGAGGCCAAAATCCACTGCCTCTGCTTTTCACTTTTAGGACAATTAAATACCTTCATATTTAGATGTACAGTGAGTTAATTATTTCATTGTGTCCACCCTCAGGGGAGCAGGTGTGGAGGAAGGCATTTTGTGGCAATTAATATTATGCAGCAATTAATATTTCCATATTTTACTGCCAAATTCTAAACCAAACGACATCACAGTCAGAAGGTGCACACGCTCTTACTGACCATATGCAGTGCAGTATGAAGAGGAAGAGAGCAGGTAACACCAGGTCATCACTGCCAACTGACCACCGCCGCCGAAACATCACCATGCCCGGCATCACTGCCCTGAAACACACACACGGATTCATTCCCACGTAAACACACACACACACACACACACACACACACACACACACGTATGTTGTTTACTGGACATAATACACAAACACAAGCCTAAAACTAACCTATAGCCTAAATGAACACAAACAGCATGATCCCAGTCAGAGGCACAGCACGCCCTGACAATTCTAGCTACACATACAGTTGGCAGTAACACACACATTACCAAATCTGACCACTTCTTCATTTCGTCACGCTCCAGGGAGTGTTATGCAACAGCCATTTTTTTTTCCCCCTTCTTCTCAAAAACAGGGAATGGAATATTTTTCAAAGTCTGGTAAAGTCCTTTCATAAACGTTCTGGAAAGAAGAACGATTCTCACAAAGATCATCAAGAACGATTCTCACAAAGATTATAAAGCATTAGCGGGATAACGTGGGCATCTGCATGCGAGAAGAACCAGGATTAAACCACAGTTTGCCACTTTTTAACAAAGTGTGGGCCTCCGTAATAAGTTAACGAAAAAGTCATCTATATTACACAGTTGGCCAATGAGCATTGACGCAGTAGCTTCCCCTGTCCAATCACTGTTTGAGCACACAGACCAGTCTCAAACATGTCCGATGAGTGGGCTGGGAGTTTTTTTTTTTGGATAATTCACACACTCACACTAAGGAACACACCTTTTGGTTTTTTTTTTCCCCCACAAATTCACACAGCACTGACTATTCTCCAGAAACCAACTCTTACTCTCGGCTTCCTGGCACAACCAGTGCTGTGTTACACTTGTGGTTCCCAGTCCTTTTATCACTTGTTCAGCTCAAACCAAAGTTTCAACCACGTAGTTTTTGTTTTTTTTTTTCTCTCAGGCGATGATGCATCATCCCACCAATGATAAAATGTGATTTTGCATAACGTGAAAACAAATTTGAAAATGTATTACATTGGCTCAGATATGTTACGGGTATACTTGTGAATTTAATTTCACATTAACAAAGCGTGCGTTTTTAAAAGGCCAGGGATAGACTTAGCTTGTGTTACTTCCAAAGAGTAAGGGACCCTTTGGAAATCTCATGCACTGCAGCAAAAGAGCTGAATCAACACCAAAGTGCTGAAATTAACTATTACAATGATGATTTATGTCATGCTGTAACTGTAGCTGCTGATTCAACACTGTAGCTACTAATTCAACAGTTTAAGTTTTTGTAGTGTGGTTAATGAGTTTCTGTTGTGAACTGTGGCTTTAATTACTTGATGAGCTAAGGATTCACACCAGCTATAACAGTGTTCAGGCCCTGCACCAATCTTTGTTCAATCTATATATGATATAAACAGAATATAGGGAAAAAGCAATCATAATTCAAGTGCTGTGTGCATGTAAATGACTTGTTAATACAAATATTTATTTATTCATGTCTTGTTATTTTAAGCAAACATTTTCATAAAAAATTCATGATAATATATTAGTTTAGTATGCTTGATGGCATTGTATTAAAAAACACTATGTACTGGGGAGACATACTGTACATGCACACAATGTATTTTTGAATTATATTGAGTTAATCAAGAAAAAGAAAAAAGACCTCTGATGCGCATTACATATGTATCAATTTATAAAGCAGGAAGTGAGAAAAAGGAAGTACTGGATGAAAGACGTGAAAAAGGAAGCAATTGGTTTGGACTGAAACAATGAGCAACACGTGGGTAAACATGTGGGTACCAGACGGTTCAGAAAACGAGGCATTACTGTTCGACAGCCTACAGCACACAGTTAAAAGAGAGAGAATGAGAGAACTGGAAAACACAAGAGAGACAACCAAATTTATTAGTCCAACAGTCTTGTAGCTGTCACTGAACAAGAGGCTAGTGACAGTTGCCATGGATACTAATGTGGCAGTGGGGGAGAAAAAAAAAGGCTGTAATTAGAGATGGCACGATACCAATTTTTCAGCACAAATCGATACCGATATCTTGCACTTAAATGTTGCCCGATATTAATATTTTTTTCATTAAAAACCACTTTAGAGCTGCGATTCCGTTGTTCGTGGGAATGTTTCAGTTGTTTGTGGGAAGATGCATTATATATGCTATTTTTACAGATACCATCCATGGAAATGACATATAAATATAAACAAAAATTATATTTAAAAAAATAAATAACACAAAAAAAAAACATTTAGCTTTTTTCCTTCCATTACTACCGTCTCTCTTAGTGAGATGAAAGTAACTGCCTTGTTCATCACCTCCTTGGTTCTTAGCTGTTCTGTATTCACCCCCTAGCATACACTCTCAGTCACTCTCAGCTCATTACAGCTGCCTCAAAGACAGCTAGAATTTACAGTTTATTTGCATTTTTAATGGTTATTCTTTCTTCCTGTAAGAATCTATGGACAGCGAGCTGAAATTAGATTATTATTCAGCTTCGTATTGAAAACTTCCAGTCCACCTTAAAACTCAGCATGCTAACGGCAAACTCAGCAGCTCTTCCGCTTTTTCATGTGGTTTGAATATACTAAAGCCATGAAATAATTAACTCGGAGAATTCCGAGGAGTGCTTTACTTGTTTTTTATTTGATCTGTTCTCTAGCTCAGTTTCTGCCAGGTTTCTGCTGCTCTCCTTTATCTGACCCTGAATTTTGTCACGGCCAAACCGGAAACAGTGTTTTTCTTTCTTTTCTTTTTTTTTTTGTAAAATAACAGATTAAGCAAAATCACAGTCATTCAGGGATCTGTGGTGATTAACAGGTGCTAAGAGGCCATTTTCTCTTGTTTAAATGCTGTGTTGAAGTCTCTCTAGAAGTTCATTAAAATACCAATGCAAGTCATCATATCCATGTGAGTGCATGGGTATTTGCATTTGAACATAATTTTATGCCACATTAACGATTTAAATTATGTCATGGTGTAAAGAAAAAAAAAAGCCTGTTTGGACCAGTCAGAAGCCTCGATCCTTCATTCAGTGCTCATATAAAGAGCTCGTTTTTAACGTTCATTTATGCGATGCTGATACAAAGAGCCCCTTTATTGACTCGCGGAAAGGGTGTTCATGGTGCTTTTTGGGTGTTTCCAGAGACACATACAGAGAGAGAGAGAGACAGACAGACAGAGCAGAGAAACCTTGCAGATCTACTCCACACAGTACTCACAGCATGAATGGATACACCGAAACCCACTCATCAGACTTTGATGCCTCAAAAACTGCTCAGACCAATTCCAGCTCCTCTTGTGAAAGAAAATTCAAACCAATGACTCCAGATCCTTGTTTAAAGCCCAAACCTGCAACATCATTGCTGTCCATATAAATGCTGAGTGTGTTATGATTTACGATATTAATCAAATCAAATGGCGGGTGACCCTGCACGCCACCTTTCCTGAGATAACCAATAAGAAAAATGGCCCTGTGAGCCCAGAGCCAATCAACATTAAAACACCTAAATCAGCCAGTCAGTTGTGGCACTCTGGGCAGCACAAAAAGCTTTGCTGTTACTTCGCACTGTCCAAAGCCTGCACAGGGAACTGCTTATCTTTATAAGGGGAAGAGAGCCTATCGGAGAGAGGCATCACTCCCAAGGTCACCCCTTCACCCATTTTCTATCCATCACTCATACAAAAAAGAGCAGCCTAAGACCACGTTCTGGGTAGCAGAGAGAGGTGTGCGTATGATGTAAAGATCTCAAGACAAAGTTGCAAATAGAGACAGGAGTGTGCATCACACACACACACACACACACACACACACACACACACACACACACACACACACGACACCAGCAAGCGCACTGGGCAAGAATGCAGACAGACTCAGGGAGGGCTCAGGAGGGCTCAGGGCTCATATTTAACGCAAACAAACAAAAACAATGTGGTCCATTATTTTGCAAAATGTCAACACCAAAAAAACTAAAATAGCTATTTAATAAAATAACAGAAGTATGAAGGCAGTGAAAATGTTTTGAATGCAGAGGGGTGGCATAATAAGTACTAAACCTGCACTCAGAAGGAGACCTCAGCGAGGGATAACTTCAACCAATCTGATCTGTAATATTGTTTTTTGTTAAAACTGCATGAAATTAGTCTGCCCTCATTTATCCCTGGTGTTTGCGTGCGGATGTGTATGGTATACAGAATGTTCTCACACAGTGTCAGGACTCCTACATAAATGTACCCTCTGAAATACACACACATCAGCTCGCACGCACGCACGCACGCACGCACGCTCGCACGCACGCACGCACGCACGCACGGGCAAAGCTGGAAGAGGCGAAAAAACTGAGTGGGTGGAGGCAGGAGTCAAAGACGGTGAGTGAAAAGAGGGAAACATGAAAGAAGAGCAGAAAAGAGGGCAAGGGAGCAGAAGATGGAGAGAGAGGAGAGTAAGGGAGCAAAATGTGGACAGAGTGGGAAAAAAGAGGGAAAGTGAGAGAGAGAGAGAAAAAAAAATGAAGATAGAGAGGAAAGGCAGAGGGAGAGTGGGTGTGAGTGGCACATAGTCCTCATTCTAAAAAAAGGAGGAGAGCAGCTTAATGCCAAAGTCTGAATCTGGATGTGCAAGATAAAACTAAAGGGGGGGTGGGGTGGCACTGATCAGAACCACACACAAGGAGAGTTATGAGCCAATGAGGAGGAATGACGGAGGAGGATGAAGAGATGGAGGTCAGGAGAAACTGTTCTAACATAACAGGACTGCGGCAGTCCTACCACTGAAAGAGAGGGAGCTGCAACAATAATAAAATACATTTAAAAAAAAAAAAAAGAGAGAAAAATACATGGAATATCAAAATCAGCCAGGACAGCAAGGAGAAAGTTGCTCGTATTCAAATAATGCAACATCTCAAAATCACACCAAAGCTCAGAACGACAGAACGTGGTGAAATAACGACAAAAAGTAGGCGTTTTCTTAAAATGTTGGACATATAGAGCGAAGAGGAGAGTGCGAGGGCTGAAATAACATGGAGGAAAGAGGTGTGAAACAAGCTGCACACTGTGCAACTGGACGAAAGGACGTGGAGGAACACTGCGTGATGAGGCTTGCTAAAAAATAAATAGGTCATGACAGGAGAAACAGCGTTGAAAGCAACGCAGGAGAGAGAAAGATGGATAGTGTGTGAAAGAGAGCGAGAGAGATAGAGGGTGTTAGATAGATAGATTAGATAGAGAGATAGAGATAGTGAGGATGCAACCCTGTTCTTGTAATGGGGGTTACTTTTTATACCAGTCCCAAGCATACTTCTAAGGCGAGACTCTTTTAAAAACCCAAATCTCAGCATTTGCATCTCAAAAAAATTATATATAGTTTACATAAATTTTACACAAATGTACCTCAAATGAAGGCAATCAACAAAGAAACTGTTGGTGTTCATGTTCTTTATTGGTTGTACTGGAGCTAAAAGTTATTGGTTAACCAACTAATGGAGGCTTATGACCACCAAAAAACAATCACTGCAGGGTCATGCGAATGCCATGATTCATCAAAACACCCTCAGAACACTCATCAGGAAGATCTGAGACTGGTAAGGATGCTCACAGCACACAATGCAAAAAAAAGAGCTGTTAAAGAGTTTATTTGCATATTGCAGCTTTTTGCAAGATCAGTTTTGCAAAGGCCAATATTTCAAAAACGATGAACAAACAATAGATCGTGCACCTATGCTTAGCTCCCAGTGCAAACCCAAAACAAGTGGGTTTGCTGGATGCTGATCAACTACATTTGAGGTAAGAGGAAAATCTGTGGAAATTAAATTTCTCCAAGGTTTCCTTTCAAATTTCTAGTCATAATGAGTTCCCAATGTCTTTTTGGCCCGCTGTAATTTTGCTCTGACTGGTAACTACACTCCAAAACATAAGAATCAGACTAAAACACTAAATAACATGACAATGTCTTCATTTACAGGTAGTCTAATATTCTCCTGCTCAGTCTAACAGCTCATTCAGGTTTAGAAGTGTACATGACCCCTTTCAGAATGAAATGAGACTTGAATTTAAACAATCAACCTTTGATAAATAACCCAACAGGTGCATATCAGCAAAAACCAGAAAAATCCAAATATGTACAACTGGGATGCACTGTACCACGTGGCTGAAGTGCAAAGAAATTAGATTTTGCAAAGTGTTCATCAGTCAGGCTCTATAAACAACCTGCTCAGAATCTTCAGTTGAAAGCCATTTGTTAGGAACACTCAAATATTCCACATGTAATGGCTTGGGGGAAGAAGAAAAAAAAAACCTCTCCACAACCCAAGCCCATTACTGATCTCACTGATGCGTGGTTTCCGAAGGGAATTCTGCAATTCAAGTTACAAGTACATTCATTGCTTCCATTGGGAACGGAAGAAATAGTGCAGCTGTTCGCCCAAGCAGCACTGTCCCGTAACATCTCGCCATTCTCATTCCCCGGCAGGTTATGCTAGGCTGGCAAAAGAGAACGACCTGAAGCAGCACCTGATGCCAGACAGTTTTTCGCTGCATCTCCTCAGAAGACTCAATCTGAGGTTATGCGAAGCTCTGATAGAGCTCGGCATAAACTCACACGTTTGCCACATTTCGCTGGGATTAACATATCAGCTACGGCAACTGATAACATCTCAGTTGAACACAGAGCATGCAAAGGCCCTGGAATATAACCTGATGGCCTAGAGCATGACTTCACTGAAGAACAAAAACTACTCAAATAAAGACTCAATTACTAAAACTTGCTGGTTGATTCACTCATTAAAAAAAAAAAAAAATTAAATCTGGTCAAAGCTTTTTCCAAGAAACTATTTCAGTCTGTGTATCTAAACATAATACAACAGATACAATAGCAGCATGAGTCTCTAAAAGCAGGTTGCAGACGTTACTATGGGACAAGCTTAAAAAAAAAAAGAAAAGAAAAGAAAAATCAATATTCTGTGGATCAGTTAACAAAATCAATCAAGGTGCCGGTATCTGTAAACCCTGTGAAACAAGCGAAAGGTCTAATCAGCGGCTTCAGGTATTCACTTTGTGAAAGTCTGATGTATAGTCATTTCACCATCTTATAATGAATTGGTAGTACTGATCTTAATAGTGCAGGTGTGTTTCCACCCAAAAGCATGCCCAAGAATGCGCGCACGCACACACACACACACACACACACACTTTTGCTCTTGCAATTTATCCACCTAGTACCAATACAGTGGTTTAGTTATTCTTGAAGGTCCTTGTTTTTTTTAACAAGTAATTGTCCCAACAGAGCTGAACCAAATCTTTAAGAACACTAAATCTTGTTGGGCTGGGTTTGAGTAAAAAGTCATAAGTAATTGAGTCATTGAGTAAAAAAATATCGTCAGTCTGGTTGGACCCGAGGACTGCTCTTCAACAGGTACTAACACGTCATTTGGATGAGTATTATATATGTATTTACACAATGGGAGTTATTGCTGAACCAGGCAAATATTGTAAAGTGTAACAATATGACTATTTAAATTTCTGAGGATTACAATAGTTCTGTCTTCTTCTAATTCAATGCAAATTAATGCTCTTACTTAACATCAGCACTTCCAAAACTAGGATGTACTTCCTGGTAACTATGGAAGAGCATTTTGTTTGTTACTGCTTGTTGCAGCACAGAGTAGGAATCTCTCCCTAGAGACTACAAGGCTTGATAGTCGGCTGCCTTATCCCAGCCTAGCTTAGGTCGTATGAGAGTTCCACAGTTCTACAGTCAGATCTGCCTTGGTATTTTATATTGTATTTCTCTCTTTCATGTACACAGACGCATACTGTCAGTTCCCATTTGATGTTACAAATGCATTTCTATGCCCCTGTGGAAAAGCCTGAAACGTTTCCATTAAACCTATTCAGCATCTGTAGAAGCAAGCCACTAATGTGTATATGTGAAAGCATATGTGTGTGTGTGTGTTTTGAGATTTGCACACTGTATCGTTCCAATTTTTTGTACACTGTAGAGGCCGCATTCCACTTGCAAAAAAGCCAGGCAGTGCAGTCTCCAGATGCGTCATAATGATGGTTAACATAAAGAGGCAATCGCAGCTGACAGGGGCGTGATGGCTTACATAGGCGACGACTGACAAAACACGCCGCAAAAAAATGCTGGTTATGTTCATAACTGGTTCGGTATTGTTAGTATGCGTTATCAACACATACGTGCGCGCGCGCTCCCACACACATTCACACCATTGACAAATGACCACCGACAACTCTGCGAAAACCCGAGTTTTATTCACAAGCATTCTGTTGAAGCTCGGTCTATTCGCGAGAATCCACTGACACGTATTAACCACGCTGGAAAACTGATCAAATAATCTTCCCCACACCGCCACTTGTCCAGTACATACTCACCTGTATTTTGACGTCGTCGTCCTGAGACCCTCTTCTTCGATTCTACTCGCGCTCTCATTCCCATCCTCTGCAAATTCACACGGATAGTCCAGCAGCAGAACCGATCAAAACAAAGGTTCCGCCGCTGAAATACTGCGGCTGAGATGTCGCGGAACCGGGCTATTGCCTAGGTCTACCCGCTAGAAAACGGTGGTTCCACTGGATAAAACCGCAAGACCAAAACTGTCCTTTTATCTTCTATCTCCAATATGCACCCCCAAAGCAGATCAACAAGAAATCCGGGTCAGTCAGGCTCGTTGGGAGTGATCAGCTGTGACATAGTGTGGGTGGTCTGGCGCGACCGTCACAAACTGATATTTTTCGAACTGCTTGAATGTCTGTCCGTTCCACTGACACTGGTCCACAAACTCGATATTTTATGCCGTATTCGTCGTATTATACAACATTCGGTGATTTCTCAGTGACGGGCATCCCATGTTCCCAATGACAAGTAGCTTATACAGAGGACGCAAAATCGGACTACGTGTAATTTCAAGTCTGGGTGTGACTTTTTCCTCCGCCGAGGGAAAATCAAATGGAACACTTGTGGTAGCACGGACGGCAGCAGGTCTCAAGAAATAGACTGCTGTATGCAATGCCTTCCCTCCGATTTTACGCCGAGAAAACGGGCGTCGTAGATATTCACGTAGACAATTACGCATGTGTTGTTTGGGTCACGATTTCTAGCTGCGTTCTTGACGTAGTTTACGTCATCCTTTTGGTTCTCAATAAAGTGCTTAGTTATCATTGCGCTTTGGCGAACGTCACTGCGATTTTCCGTTCATACGAAACCACTGGCATACTGTAGGGAGACGTGCGACGACGACCTTTGTGAATAGCGTGGATCATAGACTTACATGTCTATGGCTTGGATCGTCCGAAAAAAGGGTTGGGGAGTGGGACTGCGTCATTTCCTGAGTCGATAGACTTTAATTAGGAGGGTGTGCCTCATATGAGAGCTTTCTCTCAAATACCATAGCCTATTGAGTGATTCCCATTCTTATACTGAGTAACTGATTAATATGTGGCGAGCGTTCTTATGTTATGCATATATTTTGATTTTATGTTTGTAAGAAGAATCTTTTATTCCTGTCAATACAGTCAGTACCTCTCATCTAGTTTAACCTTATGTTCAACTAATGCAGAAAATTATTCTTCAATGAATCAGTATGTATTTTTCATCCAAGTTAACATTCTGTTACAGCTGCAAATTGAAGTGTAAAATAGATATTTGTAGTCTTTTTCAAATGCAATATGCACAATCACAGTGGGCACCAATCCCAGTTTAATTCAAATGAAATGCATTCCAATTGCACAGCTCCCTGCAACCCCCTCCATTCCTGCCCAAAGTGGTACAGCCCAAACCCCTCCTCCCCTCTGTCCTCCAGTCCCTGGCTTCTGCATCCTCCATCATTGCATTTCCCCTCATTCTGTATTTCTCCTTGAGGTCGAAATCAAGCCCTGCCTGCAGATCCGGGGCCTTGCTTTTCTCTCCATCCCACCATCATTCCTCTCAATTTAGCACAAGGCTGTGGAGGAATAAAGAACAGAAGAAAGAAGAAGCCAAAGGTAGGTTCTGTCCACATGCTTTTATTTGTGCTGCTGTTTCTGCTCAGGGTGGATGAGGGGCCTTGGGGCCTAGGCACTCTGGTGTCTCCTCAGCCCTGCATCTCTGCCAGCCCGTCAAGACCTTGTGCTCAGTTCCATTCTGCATCCTCACTTATCATTCTCTTGAGCATTTGCCCTTTCTTTTGGGGCTCAATTTTACGCTGCTTCCTTAATTTATTTGCAGAATTTCAGTGTTCCCCTCCCCCGTCTCCTTCTTCAGTGCAGCATATGACTCATGCAGTTTTACAGAGAGAGAGTGAGAGAGAGATAGAGAGAGAGAAATAGAGAGAGAGAGAGAGAGAGAGAGGCAGAGATAGAGGCCGACTATAGGGAACCGTTGTGCATGCTGCAGCAGTAGTAGTCACAGCTTTGTCTCATGCTGCGCTATTTGGGTAACACATATTCTTTTGTGAGTGTGTGTGCAGCACGTGCGTGTGTGTGTTGCGGGCAAAAGGAGCTCTGTGTCTGAGACTTTATCACCAGGCCCTTTTGTAAATGTGCACGCCTGCTGTCTTACTAATGACACACACACACAGGTTCACTTGAGAGCGCCTACATACATGGGTGTGGACTTTTCCCACAAGGCAATTTTATTGTCTGTTGTCCCAAGAGCAGCAAACAACCCAACACAAACTAATGCAATACTGTATGTTGCATTTGGTGCCCTGCACATCATTTCAAGGTCATGCACTCACTGGACCTGAGAATTTTTCAAACCTTTCTACCTTGAGCAAGCAAGAAGAAGGGTGATCTGTTGTAATCTTTATGGAATTATGTCTCTCTGCCTGTTTCTCTCATTTTGTCTCTGTCTCTCTCTTTCTCTCTCTCTTTCAGCACTTCTAACTGTTTATCTGTGTAGGGACATCCGAACATACCAGGAGACAGTTAAAGGTTGACATTCTTTTCTGAGATAACCACATGGAATCTAAAGCCAAGAGTGGGGCAAAATCAGCCCCAAAGGTGGAGAAGAAAGATTCAGCACCCCCTCCAAAAGCTGACCATGTGCCAGCTGACCCTGCCCAATCTGCTAAACCAGAAAAACCAGCAGAAGATGGAGCTACTAATCCAGAGGGTGTGTCAGAGGGAGGCGAAACAGCAGGGAGCAGCTGCGAGACCCTGGAGAACCTGAAACCGTTCCTCATTGGTGGAGCAGTTATTGCCCTTGGAGCTGTATTGGTGGGCGTAATCTTATTAGCCAAGAAAAAATGATAACATTTGTGTGATTAGTTGATTGGTTAATTGGTGATTGGGTCATACACTATCAGGGGGTGGTGTTTATATGCTGGGGTGGGGAGCCACTGTGCTTCTTCATTTTCAAGCAATGCTTAGATTTTGATGCTAGTAGTGATATTGGTAACAGCCATAGTAGCAAGCTTGCTCAAGGCACATTCAGGTATCAGTGTGACCATGCATATTCATTTAAACATCTGACAACACAAGTAACCAACATAACAAGCGCACACATACACATTTGCAGCATTTTTCTTGACTCTTTTGAAGTTCATCCTAGCTGCCATCTCTAATATAGTCCGTGCTCTAAAAAGTGTCACAATTAACCATATTGTAATGACAATATAAATGTTATTAAATTAAAGTGCAATATTACTGTAAAATATTTCAGTTTAGTAATATGATTTTGAATCTGTTATAATGTGGTGTAATCCAAGATTATGTTCAATAACAGATGTATGACTGAAGGACAGATTATTGGTTGGTAAAGTAAGGTAGAGATTCAAAGCACCAAGTCCTGTCTCAGAGTGAGTTAGCCATTCGGTTAAAACATTATGCACTTTGTACTCGAGATATAGCCAAAATCAGTAAGTCTAATAAAAAGTAGGTGTGTGATTGTATGTAGGTGCATGCCCTAGATATAGAAACTGCACTGATGGATTACGGCGTACCGAATTCATGTAGTAAAAAAAAAAAAATTGTGGGAAATATTATTTCATTATATTTATCTAAGTGTGTATGTATTTCCTGTAAGGCTAATTAATTAATTAATTAATTTATTTATTCTTTTTTCCAATTACTATTTTTTTAAATGTCAGTTCTTGTACCGAGTAGAGATTATTTTTAGTAATTCTAAATGTCTCACATGATTGCAGAACATGTGAAAACAATATGTATTAAGAAGATTTTGATCACTTTCATTCTAACCCAGTCTCACTAGGACAGCTGGGCTAAAGTGGTCATGATCCAAAACAACCACTCAAAATATGCACGCAATACAAAAATGTCTATGACTAGTCATGTTGCCAGCTGTTACATACAACAGGATTTTCCTCTCCCTCAAGTGCGTATGCAATGCAATAATGCCAATAGAACTCTGTAGATCAAATGGGCTAAGCTGATAGTACTGTTTGATAGTACTTTTTAAAGTAGCAGTGCTATTGATAGCAGTGATGGTGACTGGGAACTGTGTGGATGGTGGTCTTTATGATGGTGGTGTTAATTATATGGAAAACTCTGCTTCTTAATATTAATGTGTTGGTTTTGCACACACCCTCCCCAAATGCCCGCCCACTGGTCCTTGTGTAATGTTAAAACAAGATGGCTCCCTTGTGACTTGTTGACCTTATTAAAAGAATTATGAACCATATTTTCTCAGATGGCTTCTGACTTTGTTTGATGAATTTTTATCATATTTTAATGTCTGGCACACAGCAGAAACAAATTGCTCAGTACTAGAAATTAATTGTATGAACTGTACATTGAAAATTTTTTTAATGATTTCCTTTCTTTAACTCATTCAAACCATTGACAGTTTTTTCGTGTCTGTGCTTTTTATTAGCACTTAAAAGACCTTTTAAAAACAACACACTGAAAAATAATTGCAACAGTTCTTCTATACTAGGGTTTTATGATTATATAGACATAATATCTTTCTTATCATTATTTCATTAAGTTTTTATTAAAGTTTTTTCTATTACTCCAGTGCCTCATATACCTGAATCAGGAAACCTGAAAATGTGCTGCTGAGCTCTTGATTACCTGGCCAAGGTGTGTTAGAAATTGGACCAAAATAATTATTGGACAGCCTCAAATTTCTTAAGTACTTAACAGAAAACCTTGGTCTTCTGCTCAAATGTAAACTATAATCTTCATAACTCATCCCACGAGTAAAGACATGGTAACAAACAAAATAGCAATTAACACTGGTACCCAATTAGGCAGCCTAAACCAAGGTCAACGTACGTTTTGCCTCGTTTATTTTGTTTGTTTGTGAAATCAGGACCCCGTTTTTTTCTGGAGTTCTCAGTTGTAAGGAACAGTATATTCCTGGTAGCTAGTTTCTTCCGGTGCCTATTTCACAAGAACAAACCGGAAATAACGTTTCAAAAGCGTTGTTTTTCACGGCGTACGAGTAACGTGGAAACAAGGTGTTAATGCCGGTAGTAAAGAGCAATATAAATTTTGACATTTAATATACTGAAGTATAAGTAAGTATAACTCACATATTATTTTTTCTCGAATTATTCGTGACGAGGTAATGCAGTCAGGCGTAGGAATATAGGGCATAGGCGAATGGAATTAATGATGAAAGATTAGCAATCTTGCTAGCATAGCTAGCATTAATTTCAACGCAATTTGATAGCTAGCGTCGACAATGGCGAGAATATTATGTCTATACCACTGTCTGCATATATATATATATGAGAATATAATGTATTTTTGTCTGTCTGAATATAATATATTGTAGTATTTTTGTCTCTTGATTGTTATTTATTATGCCGTGTCTTCGACTCGACCAGAATTTCCATTCCTTCGCATCACGATGATTATTCCGATCCGGTGCTTCACCTGTGGAAAAATTGTTGGAAACAAGTGGGAGGCATATTTGGGGCTTCTCCAGGCTGAATACACAGAAGGGTAAATTCGCAATCATTTTCTGACGTTGTGCGCAATTCGTTTTAAGATGATATATTGTTGGTTAACAAAGCTTCATTTGTGTTGACCCAGAGATGCTTTGGACGCCCTCGGTTTGAAAAGATATTGTTGTCGGAGGATGCTGCTTTCCCACGTCGATCTCATCGAGAAACTGCTGAACTACGCGCCACTGGAAAAATAGACTTTATGGATTTCCGCTTGATGAAATTACGGACATGTCCCATTCGTGACCGTGGTTCAGGTCTGGGTGACGATATGAACGCACTGTATTGAGGACATGCATCACAGGCACTCGGTTAATGGTTTTCGTTGCATTAGATTGTTTTATAAATAAAGTGTGGAACTTATCTTTTTAATGACAGTGAGATGATGTGGTGATGGAAGTTCTGTGCAAAATTAAAGGGAAGGGAAACTTAAGGACACGTGGCCTGAATCTTCACAATGACCCAAATTCAGTTAGCCTTAGCCACGCGATAACTATATACCATGCCTTCACTGCTCTACGAGCTTAAAAAACATACGCACAAATTTTCAATAGATAATGGGACAAACCTCAAGATTCTTCATTGACTCTCATTCATAACCTTGCCATCATGGCACATGAAATACATGTTTAAGTAGTTAATTAATGTTTAAGTTTAATTATCATACAGTAGCATTTCATTACAAAAATGTACAATGGAGGAGAAAAAACATTTACCAAATTAAAAAAAACAAAACAGTAGTACCACAGTATGAACAGTCAGTAGCCAATGAAAATTTCCATTTTGCAATCAAAACTTGAATTATTTTACAGTACTTTTTACATAGCAAAGAGAATGGAGATTTAGAACTGAAAATGAAATATGATATGGACTAAGGCGTTGTGAAGGGGACTGGTATTCAGCATGGGAATTAAACTCGGGTGTTTGCTCTTCGTCTCTCTGGTCCCCTGTAGGCTCACCAGCAGTTTCTCACACACTTTTCAGGTCCTGAGCTGTCAGTATTCTGGAAAGAATTGAGATTAAAAAACAATGTAGGCAAATGTGTCCTGAAACACAGGTTGATAAAAACCAACTGGGGACAGGTGCAAGTTCAACAGATACACCAGTCAGCCTCAACGTTAAAAGCACTGACAGATGAAGTAAATAACATTATTGCATTACAATGACAACTGTCAAAGGGTGGGATACAAAAGGCAGAAAGTTCCTGAAGCTGATGTGTTGGAAACTGAATAAAAGGCAAGAATAAGGGCCAAATTGTGTTGGCTAAACAACTAGGTCAGAGCAGCTCCAACATGACAGGTCATCTGGGGGTGTTCCCACAATGCAGTGATTAGTACCCACCAAAAGCAGTCCAAGTAAGGACAGTTAACGGGTGACTGAGTCATGGGTAACCAAGGTTCATTTATACACATGGGGAACAAAAGCAAGTGTCCAGTCTGATTTCAAAGAAGAACAATTACAGCACAAGCTGCTGAAAAGTTAACGCTAACCACAGTAGAGGTGTCAGAACAATACATCACGGCTTGCTGCATTGCTGAAGACCAGTCGAGTTCTCATACTGACCCCTATCCACTGCCAATGGGCACATGGGTATTAGAATGTAACCATGGAGCAATATAAGAAAGTTGCCTGGTCTGATGAATCACATTT
>JAOYMR010000001.1:6463334-6475019 GCA_025802075.1 Tenebrosternarchus preto | reverse complement strand
TGCCAATGGGCACATGGGTATTAGAATGTAACCATGGAGCAATATAAGAAAGTTGCCTGGTCTGATGAATCACATTTTCTTTTATGTTGTGTGGTTGGTTGGGTATCCATGTGTATCACTTACATGGTAAAGAGATGGCACTATGGGAAGAAGGTAAGCTGGCAGAGGAAGCGTGTTACTCTGGGCAATGTTTTGCTGGGAAAACGTGCGTGTGGATGTTAATTTGACACATTCCACCTACAAAAACATTTTTGTAAAGGCGTTCCTTAATGATAATGGCATTTCCTAAAGGCAGTGATCTTTTTTTGGCAGGAAATATGCCCTGACACACTGCAAAAATTGTTAGGAACATCATAGTACCAGGTGTTGATGTTGATCTCAATCCGATCGAACACCTGTGGGACATGCTGGAAAAACTATTTACAGGCCTTAAAGAATCTGCTGCTATTTTCTTGGTGCCAGATACATCAGGCCACCTTCAGAAGTCTTGTGTAGTTCATGCATTGATGGATCAGAGCTGTGCTGGTGACATGAGGAGAACCTACACAGTCTTAGGCAGGTGCTACTAAGGTTATGATTGATGGATGTATAATCTCTACTGCAATGGTTCTCACTTGAAGTGCTGGGAGTCCCATATACTGTCTACATTTAATATCATCATGCTCATGACAAGGTTGAAAATTACATTAAGCCTGTTGGAACAAGGAAAACCACAAGTGCTCTATGCACTGGCATCCCGTGACTGGCAGAGACAGACAATCTGATCCCAGAACTGTGACCACATGCAGTTTTAAGTGCAGCGACAGGTAAATTATGTGCTCATTGGAAATGCTCACTGACACAAAGTTAAACATACAGTGAACATGCAAAAAGAAAAGAGGGAGGGGTATCGTCCTACCTAGCGATGCCTGTCTCGGTGCTCCCGATGACGATCCCGCTCTCGCACACGTTCCCTCTCCACGCTGACTGAGCGCTCGCCACGCCGGTGCTGCGAAGCTCCATCGGGCCAGGCCTGGCTGTGTGAGCACTCCCTGTCCCGCTCCCTGTCCCGTTCCCTGTCCCGCTCCCTGTCCCGCAGGCGCTCCCGGCCCCGCTCTTTCTCCCGAGAGCGGTGCCTCTTCCTGGAGAGTTTGAGTTTTGGCGATAAGTGAGATGCTAGCCAAGAACATTTTCTCAGTTGCCACCATACTGACTTAGCAGTTTATTGTGAAAGTGAAACAAAATTCAACAATTAACTGACAACATTTTTAAAAATAAAATGCATACAGGAAACCAATGGCCCAAAAGGGAACACACCGAGATCCATAGGATTTGCTCTCTATGGAGTAGAGGCAGTCTTTCAGCGAATCAACGAGTGCCCGACACCTGTCGTCAGTGTACACCCGAGACTGTCTGATCACAGCGATGGCTGTAAGAAGGGTTTCTATGGACATAGAAATGTCACCTAAAGAGAGAAAAACACAAATGAAACATACTTGTGAGGAAAGTCTTGATATTCATATTCAATAATCCACTGCTTAAAGGTGATCACTGCTAAATCTAAACCTAGGCTGTGATTAAAAAAAAAAAACATCGCTATTGGTATTAGTTGGTACCATTGGTATTAGTATTATATACATAATCACATGTAGAAAAGAAAAACAATTCCACTGACTTTTACCTTAGGCTCTCAAACATTGTTTGCTTGTCAAATAAAGACACTAGAGCATCAAATCTCTGGAAATGTGAATCCATTGAATGGTATAAACAAACCCAAGCTGTGAAGCCCTGACCTGTAGTGGCTCCAGACATAGCTTTAGTGATGGCACTACTCGCTATGGCTCTGTTCCTGTTCATCAGCTCTTCAAACTCTCCCTCTGACTGCAGCGTAGAAGGAACATCTCCCTCCCTGGTGAACACCAGCTTGTAGTTGTTATTCATCAAAATACACTTGTACACACTCTACCTCTCCTTACACACATACTCACACATACTGACTGCGGTAGGTAATGCAGAAAACTTTAAATGAGCCAGTGTGTTTGTTAATTAATTACCAACAATTAACTTCAAATTCTGCCTGGGCCATTGGGTTTCACTCCCAGCACTACAGGCCATATACATGACATATGACTGTGTTTTCCTTGTTCCGACACACCAAGTTCCACCTTTGATATATTCATCAAGACCTTAAGATCCACGTGTGTCAGAGCAGAGATGATACAAAAATGAACAGTCCTCAGAATAGGAATTGTAATTGTTAACAACATTGTTATCACCATTTACTCATTAGTAGTCTGTGTTGATTTGTTCTAAATACTTTGAAAATGTAACTAGCTAAACACCAAAAATATAAAATGTAGCATTTTTCCACATTCACACATAGATGGCTTATCTTCACCTGTGTTGGCTGTACGCTGTGCTGTTGTTGTGGCTCTCGTGGGTGGGGGAGAAAAAGGCGGGGTTGATATGTAGTGATGGTGTGTGTACGTTTGGCAAGTGAGGAGATGGGATGTGTGTGCAGGGGATGTGAGGGGAGGGTGGAGGGTAGAGATGCGGCATGGGTGGAGGAAAGGGTGGAGGAGGCGGGTTAAAGAAAGAGGAAATCAGGGGAGGGGGCTTGGCTATTTGGGGAGGAGGGGGGTACATTGAGGGGAAAGGGGGCAATTGCATCTCTGTAGGGGATGAAACCATGGGACGCCCATCGGCTTTCTCCGACTCTGCTCTGGAGTTCGATCGCTGAGGTATTCCTGATCAGAAAGATAGAAAAATCACATTACGCTGTCGACCCAATGGATACCAGTTCCTTTTTCTCGCTCCAAGAACCTTGATGCATGTCAGGAGGTGCCTAATAAGTACCTGCTGAGTTCAAAGAACATGATAACTTTAAAACTGGGACTGCATACAGCCCGTGTTGCTCCCCTGCTCTCTACTTGTAAGGTTCCTGTTGTGGTGTTTATCACAAAAGAATGTTGCTAATGCTTTTTACACGCAGTGATGTTCGCAACTGGGTATTGTGTGGACAACATAACATGCACGGAGATATTAACATTAAAATACAGACCTAGTCTGACAATCGCTTGCTACTTACAATGGCAGGATAAAGCCCTTACTGTTCAATCCATTAGAACAATTCAGTGATTTTCACAAGTGTAGGTCGTTCTGTGAAGGAAACACTTACGTTTTTTAGCCTGAGCCTCGAACAGAGCCAGGTTTTGGCGTGTGGCGAAGCGACAGTCCACTTTCTCCCCATTAATCTGACACTGTGGCATCATCTCTATCAGCCGCTTCAAAGACTCCTCTGTGGACACCACCATTTCAGCAAAGCTGTGAGGAACAGATAGGCAAAGGTTTTAATAACAGGCATGACTGGTACAGAGTATGGATGGGGTGAAGAGAGAGACTCACCCTCTTGATTGACCATTAGCTCTGTTCTCAGCAAACTTTACCTCCACAACATCTTTAACCCCGAGTGTTCTTGCCATTGATATTAAATCTTTGTCTGAGGTCCACTTGGGTCAGGATTCAATAAAGATGACCAATCAGAGAAAAAAGATGGCAAAACAAGTACATCAGCACAAGATTATAGCAGTGAGAACGTTATAAACAATCTTTATGCTCATGCTAGCACTACAGGATGAAATCAGCTCACCCAGGAGAAGTTGCCCACATAAACAGCAAACCGCTTGGATTTATCTCCCATGCATCCTTTATATGTGTAGACTATGGCTGGCTTGCCAGCCTCCTTAGAAATCTCCTTCCCTAATGGCCTCTCACCACTGACGGATCCAGTCAACACGTCATCATACAGAGCATCAGCTTCACTCGTTAGAAATTCACCAGCCTGCAGACAGATTTTATATGAGTGGCCTATTTCCCATGGCATCACATCAGGATGCTGTCCAGCTTTGGACAGCAGACTATATGACATCATGCCTTTACAGAGAAAATAAATGCCAACAGGCTAAAAAGTAACTGAAACCATGTGTCAGGTGTATAATTTAAACAGGAAAAATCCAACTTTTTTAGGGAGAAATACAGGGCATAGAGAATGGGGCATTTATTATGAATGCCATTTGTTATAAACTTTGTTTGGGACTACTTTTCCAATTATGCAATATTTTGTTTACCAAATATTACCAAATAGCTTTGAAAATGCTTCTAGTTATTTTAGTTACACAGCATAAGCTTTTGCTTTACCAGTGCAAAGTGCCATCACATTGCCGTGCAAAACTCTTGAGAAAACTGCTTCATGACACCTTTAAAATACAGTACTGACCCCCCAAAATACACACAGTAGCCAAGCAGTAACTAAATGTCAATAAATAAATAAATGTCAATTACACATTAAGTTTATATTGCCTGTTATATAAAAGTTTGTTTTTTACATTTAATCCCCGTCTACAAAATCCAGGCACAGACGAGCTTGCTACACGGCGGTTAGTCGGCCTCCGTTGCTGTGCGGGCCACCGCTCCCGCCTTCTCCTACCTCTTCAGTGTTTAGGTCGTCGTAGATATCGATGTGCTCTGACGCCCCTCCATCGCCTCTGACAGTAGCCATCACTGAGGAAGAACCCACCACCTGTCACTCTTCAGAAACTGACAGCCTCCACAGGTTATACGACAGACGGCTACACACAAACCGATGATGGACCTTTACCTGATTTTTACAGGAAACCACAAGTCACACAGGCGCGACTGGATTATATTACGCTAGCTAGCAATGTCTCACCCCCATCGGCTGCTCTGATTCTCAGCGATACAGCTAGTTAAACATGTAATATGTCCGCAAAAAGCGAAATGCAACGAGAAAGAACGGATTAAACTCGCTTCTTCTACCAGTTTGAAGAATTTCAAATGAACCACAAACTCCTGAATCAGTATTGACAATTCAGTGCTTCATCAGTTTTGCAGGGTAAAATCACTTCACAGCCTTATGTGTGCAAACCAAAATAAATTCCTGGGCGAAACACATTGGACTGTTTGGGGTTCCACCCCGTAATTGATCAGTATTTTTTGCGCTGTCAACTCCTTTAAAATATGCAGAACTCGAAAATAAATATCACTTGATATTCTTATAACTGCGGGAAAAAATAGCGTCAACGATGCTACGTGTTATGTATAGCTAAACTTTTCATTTTCTTTGAGTGCTGCAGCTGCGCAGTTGTCTTTAAAGAAGCAGGTTGCAATGCCGTCATCCGCAGTTACAAGGACAGTGAGTAACATTGTTTTTGTATGTGCCTGTAGTTATATGATCGCTGTCTTTCACTGACTCATAAAACAGGCTCAAGGGACTTTGAAAGCACTCGAAAATCTAACACTTGGTTAGTTAGCTATTTCTCTACTTCTAACAGTGACATCTAACTAGCTAGATTAACTAGCTAGCTACTTGAACTGTTTCTAATGTTTAAAGGGAGACAAACTAAGGCATGGTCACATGATCACATAAACGTTTCTAGTAGGGTATGGTACATTTTTATGACACGGACTAAATCCGAATATATAGTTAGCTGTGCATAACTGTTAACATGCCGTGTGGATGGTGAACTAGCTAGCTAACGTAGCTAGATAGCTGTGTTAGCTAGCTGGCTAGGTCAGCGGGTCTTCTGGCCTTGGACTATACTTGTGTGTAAGTGCCTGTTCCAGCATTGCAGGCTAGCTTGCTCTAACTAAACAAAGTAAAGTGGCATTACGGGACAGAATTAAGAAACGTTGATCTTTGTCAGCAATTACCTTGGTCATGATTTCACAAATTAAACTAGATTTGCATTTCCTGGAGGAAATACATACTGCTTGAAAAGAGCTGCAAGTGTGTGTGTGTGTGTGTGATTAGTGTCTGTTTCTGTGTAGGTGAACAAGACCTCCTTAGGTATATGTCTGTGCGTGTAAAAACCCAAAAAATGTACATAAAATTTTAACATTATTACTAAAGTTTCCATTTGAATTGAGTTAATGTATGGCTAATTATATAGTTAAGTAATACTAATACTACAGTATTTTACTGCATTTTCACATTAATGAAAAAGGAAGACAAATAGCTTGTGGCCACATTTCATACCACATGGGTCTGTAGGACCTTATTTGCATATGGTGAAGTGGTGTGCCTCATAGACAGTACTGACTCTAACTTGTTTATCCACTGCCAGCTCCTCTGTGCTGTCTACCGGACTTCCCTGCGGCCAGCTGTTGCAGCATCAGCCGCGACGCGAGGTTACCGTGGCAATGCCTCAGAACCACATCTGATAGAGGTACCTCTGCCTCCATGGCAGGAGAAGAAGGGGGAGTCGCTGGACGTCAAGAGGAAGCGTCTACTGTATGAGAGTCGCAAGAGAGGCATGCTGGAGAACTGCATCCTGCTGAGGTTGGGAGAAAGACTGTATATTACACCGAGAACAGCACGCAGAGAATTGGCTCCAGCCATATTACGCTTTCTAATGTACTTGTTGGTTCTGTCCACGTATTTCAAATATGCATGGGGTCCAGTGTTCTTGCAAACAACTCTCCAAAATAACTTCATACATTTTTACAAGGATGTGTTAATTTATTTAAAAGTAATATATTAAATGTAGCCGGTTTTATATGAGTTGCATTTAAAATGTGAAAATTACAAACCTAGTAACCTGTGAACTCTTTTCTCTGGAGGTAGCCTTTTTGCTAAACACTACCTGGAGAGCATGAGTGAAACCCAGTTACATCAGTATGACAGGCTTATTAATGAGCCAAGTAATGACTGGGACATTTACTACTGGATAACAGGTAAGCCATAGTCTTATGTTTCTCCTGCACTGTAATAAAGGTCAATGAAACATTTCAAATCAGGAGCTGAACATTTGAGCAGAAGAGTGATTGTTCAATTTCACTGACTAACAAATGGAATGGGTAGCCAGTTTGATGATAAGAATAGCTTATTCTCAAGCTCTTCTCTCTGTTTATCCCTAGAAGCAAAGCCAACACCAGAAGTCTATCATGGAGAAATAATGGACATGCTCAAGGAGTTTACCAAGAACAGGAATATGGAGCAGAGACTGGATGCACCCAATCTGGAGTACCTTGATAAAAGCAGCCACTAAAGGCTCAAGCTGCACCATACTTAAAATAAAGTTTAATGTGGTGTTGGGATTGGATGGGCAGAATGGTGGGCTTTATGACTAAACAAAACATCACATGGGACTTTGATCTCTCTAGACAACTGAAATGTTTTCACAGTCATGGTGTCCTATACAGTGTGTTTTTTGGTCGTCACATTTGCAAGAAGAATGTTATTAAATGAACTGGCGCCAAGTGGCAATGAGTATAAGGGTGTTTTCTTAAAGCACTGTATACAGCAGCAGCAGCTCAATAGCCTGTACAAACAGGCCAAATTCAATTTTTGTTTGAGATCTACTGAAGTCCTTACTTTCCTGCTGTAGTCAGAGGTTCTTTATGTGGGAAGGTAAGAAGACTGAGGCACTGTGACTGACAAAAGCCTATGACTAGAACATTGGGTACATTTTTCCATTGTGGTATCGTTACATGCGTCCCAAAATCTTTGTGGCGCACCCTGGCGGTAATGCAGTTGATTTTAAGAAGGCTATTCCAGTCAGGGGACTTGATCATTTTTTGGGCCAAGTAATGGGATATTTTGTCTGTAGCAACTTTAAATGTTAGTTGCCATTTATCAAAATGTATATTTACTTTGAAGAGACACGGTCCATTAAGGACCTGTACATCTGTAATGTTTCTGTAATAGCATGCTTAACCTTTTGGCCTAACAAACTGCATGTTTTTGTGAATGCATTCCCCTAGTACGACTCTTCTCAGCGCTTTGATTTTATAGGTAATTTCCCAGTGTTTAAATCTGTTGGAGTGAAATCTTTTAAACATTGAGAGATGCTGAAAGACATTGCTTTTATTGTGCATTAATCATAGTATTATACAATTTGAAAACTGTGTATAATATGCAATTTGGCAGGACCATATTAAAGATAATTAGCTGGGATTTGCCTTATATGTCTCAATGACATATAAGGAGAGGGACCATGTTACAAAACCTCTGTACAGTACATTACATTGAACACAGAGCTCAGTCCATGCATGCAGAGCTCAGTTTTCATATGCATTATTTATCCTCAATTAGGCTGCTGAGTTTTCGCAGTTTTTTTTTCAAGGGAGATGGGCATCGTGTTATGACGCCTCTGGAACAGTGTGGGTTTAAGAGCTCAGAGGCACAGCAGAAGCAATCAGTGGGAAAGGCAGACTCCCCATCACCCACTGGGCCAAAATGGTGGTAATTCAGCATCTCTTGGCACCCCACGACTGATCTGAAGTAAAGCCAATAGGGAGCCCCTTATTCAGGGCACTATTGTTTCTTTTTTGGGTAAATCAGATTGCCACAGAGAGTTCAGAGGACTCAGCAATGTAACTAATATGTTGCATATCGGACACTCGTATTCAACTTACCCACATTTTGAAGAGAAGTGTAATTATACATTCCTGATGTGATGTATATTTGAGTCTGAAGCTACTGTACCATGGCACTTTTTGCCGCACAGTGGTCTCAGGTCTCTAGTCATAGTTAAAGCGAAGTTGGCTGGTATGAGGGCCCACACTGTAGTTTGGCATTTCCCCTACCAACACAACACATCAACCATGAACAACAGCAGAGCACTAGCTGTTTGCATATGAATTTACAGTACCAGAATATCCTACCAGCTCTTATAGTGTGTACTTAAACAATCCTGTCATGATTCTACTCACGTCATCCATGTGGCTCCAAAAACAGTCTCCAAACCCTATTAGTCAGAATGTGTGAAGCCAGCCTCGCGCGCTGTGTGTCTTTAAAGATTGACATAATGATGGCTGCAGCTGACAAGGCTGCTCTTCAAAACTAAATCAACATGGGAGCCCAAAGCACACTAGAGCTTCCATTAAAACAGGAAATAAGGACGTTTGCTTTAGTCTGTCAGTAAAAACGGCTCTGTTGCTGCTCCGGCTGCAAGCTCTGATTGGGATTTTAATTACCCACAAACAAGCAGCGTGACACAGTTAATTAGCTCACTTATTTCAGAATATCAAAGGCACCATTCACCACCAGTATCTGAAATACATGAGAATTAGAATTATAGTCTTGTATTGAAGAAACATAGTACCTTAATAGAGTTATTAAAAATGCAACATTAATGTGCATGGTGTACCTGTTGTGATTAAACTACCACTTTACTTTCTATAAGCAGCAAGTGAGTAATGAGCATCAGCCTTCAAAAATACCATGGATAATAGTCCAGAGAGAATATGACTCTGAGTTGCGTTATTAATCACTGACCTCTAGGTGGCAGCATAGCCACACAGCTCGTCTAATTCATGTCTTAACGACAATAGTTCTGAAAGTGTTAGAACACTTTTACCCTGGGGATACATGGTATACTCCCTTTATTAATTTCAGGGCATAGTCACACGCGTGAGTTCTTAGAATAGTAAATGCGACTGCTCCGGAAGACAGGAGGTCACCCATGTCCTGAATTGTAATGAAGCGCATGCATTCAAACCATTTTATTTCTTGAAGCATTATGTAAATAATCTTTAGACATCATAGACGCTGCAAACTAAATATGCATGGTGAGCTCTAAGGCCGAGTCAGACCAGCCTTCAGTTCGACTGTTGCCCTCTGAAGGGGGAGCAGTGTGATACCTGGCTCACAGGTGAGACACGGCTTTAAATAGCAGTGAGAAAGCCTGCTGCGTGACCGCACTGACCTCGCCACCATCTGTCTCTATGGAGATGGCGCGGCGAACGGGCCGTCCCTGCTGCTTCTGGAGCCCGACGCGCGGCGCCTGCTCGAATAACACTTTGCTGACGGCACGGCGTGCACGTGACAGCCCCCCCGCGTGGAGATGTCCGCGTTCCCACCACAAAACATTTTTGCGCTTCGGCGCTTATTAAATCAGATCGTGAAGGGCAACGGTGTTGCAGAGTTATTTCCGTGCAGAACCTCCCCGATCAAGCCCTTCAGCTAATGATTAAAACCTTAAAGAGCAGCATTGTGCTGGAAACCGTGAAAACACTAAACGATGTGAGTGCTGTGTTTAAGGCCCCTGACTGCAGAAACGGAGATCTTCAGCATCTAACAGCAGGCAAAGGTTTTGAGCAGAGTGCAGGGGCGTAGGACTTCCAGCCCCATGGAAGAGCTCAGTAGATTCAAACTGTGATTTGGAAGTTACTGCCTCAGTCTCTCTGTCTGACTCATTACCTGGCTGTCTGCAATCTCTCTCTCTCTCTCTCTCTCTCTCATTCCTCATGGTGGCTGATGGCTTGTCACTTTATGTCTGGTTTAGGATTTTGCATGTGGTGTTATTTTTTTTGGCCGCGTTTCCTGCTAAGCTTTACCCACGACGCATGTGGGTTCGGAAATAATGGTATAAACTGTGTTGCATGCTGATGCTCTCGCCTGCAGCTTGTTTGGTGTGCGGATGCGGAGTGTGAGCTCGCCCACGCTCACCCACTTGCGCCTCTCATTTCCCTCTGACATGTTCCTGTCATCCTGCAAGCTTGGCAAATGTATGTATATGTATATGTGTGTGTGTGTGCGCGCGCGGCTGTGAGCATGAATGTGTGCGCGCGCGAGCAAGTGGGGTTTGCACGTCGTGACAAGCTTACGCTTCATCCGTTACCCACCCATATCACTTTCTCTTTCGTCTCTCTCGCTACTTCCCTCCTCGCTAAACATCTATATTTTTGTATTTTGTGGTCTCTGTTCCTTTACATCCCTTTTTGTGTCTTTGTTTTCTCTTCACCTCAACTCGCTCAGTCTTTCAAGAGACCCTTTAATACATCGAGCATGAGTCTGGAGACAGCTGCCCTTACAGGAAATAAATATGAGTTTCTAGGCTCCATGCTGTGCTCTGTGCCCACACACACTCACAGCACCACATAAATGAACAAGTGCGCACGCTGTGCTCGAGCACGAGCACTTGCTCCTGTCTTACATCTCTCAACTAGGGACGACTCGAAGGGAAACTTTACCACTGCACTTCACCGTTGTCTGGAGTGTGACAATGCAAATAAATGTGGGCTTTTAAGTTAAAGAAAGCTCTTCAGATTCTGTTATTTCCTGTGAACGACATCCCCTCAAGGCATGATAACACCCAGAATACATCTGGATTCATGCCACGAATGGTATAAATGTACATGGAAAACACCCTTTGTTAAGCATATCATGTAGGTTCTCACTAGTAAAATGCTAAATTTATCGCAAATGGGTTTGCCTGGGGAAAAGTAACCAGTAATGAAAATCTCCAAGGACTCATCTGCAGTGCAATTTAGTGGTTTGAAATGGAAAAATCCCAAAAAGGCCATCAGGACTCAGTAAGGCTTGATTTGAAACTCAAAATAATGGAATATGGCAATATCACAGCACAGAGAAGCTTAGTGAGCTTCTTGGTCTTGAACAGGTTTATTCGCATGTGCGAAGGTGCTTTAAAGAAGTCTGTAAACAGGAAAGCTGCATGGAATGTAATAAA
Organism: Tenebrosternarchus preto; assembly: GCA_025802075.1. Lineage (NCBI taxonomy): Eukaryota > Metazoa > Chordata > Actinopteri > Gymnotiformes > Apteronotidae > Tenebrosternarchus > Tenebrosternarchus preto. The sequence continues at coordinate 6,463,548 of JAOYMR010000001.1, read as the reverse complement.
CCAGCTCTCTGTTTCTGCGTACGCGAGCCTCAAAATCTCCAGTGAATATGTCAGAAGCCCTTCTCCCTAACTGGTGATGGGGTAGAAAAGAAATGGAATGAAACAGTGAGTGAGAGAAAGACCGAAGGGCCCCCCCCCCCCCCCCCCCAGGGAGGGGGAGAGAACCACCACCCAAAACAAGGGAGCGGGGGGGGGGGGAAAAGAAAAAAAAAAA
>JAOYMR010000001.1:6441873-6459373 GCA_025802075.1 Tenebrosternarchus preto | reverse complement strand
GTCGAAGGTGTGGTCTTCCTTCTTGGGGGGATTGGTGGGTGGGTCCTTTAAGCTTTGAGTGAGTGCCATTGGGCAACAGCAGTGCGGGGATGGCCAATCATATCTTTCCAGTGTTTCACCTCTGCCGGGCCACTCTTCCAGGAAAGATAGATCTAGAGTCAGAGAGAAAGGGGAGAGTGTGCAAAAGAGAGAGAAGTAAACTAAAAGTAACATTTATTTTGTTTTCTTTTTATATTGTATTTCTTTGCAAATATGTCAAGGTCAAAATACTGCATTAGGAAAAATAAGTACCAGTAAAAATCACACCAGATTAGTACTCTTGCACAAAAAAAAATTTCATTTGCAAGTTGAAAGTTTCTTCTTGACCACCAACGCAAAGCTAACTGCTTTGCAGTTGTTGTTTTTTCCCAGTTTGTGTATGCGAGAGGGCCGGACTTTCCCACTCTACCTTGCCTATGACATCATTACGACTCAGCCTGTCTTTGTCCATGACAGTAATGACGATGGTGGTCTCCCGGAGGACGTGAGCGGGAACGTCAAAGGGGAAGGACTCGTTAAAGACGGGGTTCAGGCACCTCTTCATCACTACCGTCTTCTTCTTCTCCACGCGCTTGTCTTTGTGCATGAGCCACACTTTAACGTAGGGGTCTGAGGTGCACATCCACAGGTACAGCCGTTACAGTCAGCTCCGAAACTTTACACGCTGAGCTACAGTCATGCTTAAACACTGACACTTCCTCTGTTCTGTACTACTGCTCTCTCAGTGAGCGATGGCACGGTAACATGGAGGCTTAAAATACATCCTCCTATATGAGATGAGATGAAGACCAGTTCATCATCCCACCTGCACGTTCCTCCCATTATGGAGCACCAAAATAAAAATAAAAATATTCTGACATGTGAATCATGTGAATCATGTGAATCATGTGAATCATGTGAATCATGTGGTTCAGCAAAGAAGCCTTGGGTAATACTTAGGTGCTTAATACTTTGCACACAGTTGGAAGCCTGTGACTCATAAACATCAGAAGTTAGACTGTAACAGGGGATGTCTTAGAAAACACGTCTTTTTAACTGCCTGTTTTAACAGTTTGTCTACCTCAAAAACATGCAATTGGATCAGTGGTATTTCAGCAAAATCCGAAGACAGGTTTGATTTATGTCCCTTTGGACCAAAGCTTTGTTTATTCGGCCTGGCATTCGCTTCCCTTACTGGTTGTGAGTGAGCAGACCTACCGGACGTGCCGCCGATGTCCATGGCTTTGAGATTGCGAGCCTTTATGATGTTCACAGTGATGATGTTAGCCGTGGGATTATAGCAAAGAGAGACGAGCAGGTCGCCCCGGCTTCCCTACACGTGCAAAAAAAAAAAAAGGGGGGAAGACAATCAAAAGGAGATTACAGCACAAGGAGAGCAGCACAGACACACTTCCCACCCCTGCGGCTTAGTCACCACCGGAAGGGGCCACCACTCCTAATGACCACGAAAGCCCAAGTGGGACACGGCTGTGGTGCTCATTCCAACTAGACCCCACTACCTTGCCATCACATCCGCAAATAAAGACAGTACTCCTGGAGCCCAGAGAGGTTTTGATCCATCCTTGTGGGGTTACTGAAGTGGGAGCTTCTCAAGCTTAGCATGGGGCTGAATTAGGGCTTGAGGTTGAACTGACAACATGAGCTACACGTTTGGTTACCTAGATGGGGCTGATAAATGGACTTTCGGGTTTTTCTGCACGATCACTGCTGGCACAACTACTTGGGACGTAGCAACGCCTCAGTTTCCAAGCAACAGTCATTGGTAAAGTTATGTGAAATAGCAGAAAATGCATTTTTTTTTCTTTATACATTTTCTCCCAACATTAGTTGTTGTGCCAGTTCCCACCCACCAGTTAGCCAGCTCCCTGTGTCATACAACAACCAACCACAGAGGTTGCGGAAAGCACATGCTTAATCAGATACACATGAAGCCAAGAAGCACATCTTTACAAGCCACTGTGATACAAGGCAGCTGAATGCACTCGGAGGAAAGCGCTAACTGATCTCGTCAGCAGGCACGAGCGGACAGATGTCCAAGTTTGACTAGTGTCACTTTGACTGACAGGAGGCAGAGCAATGCCATCCCTTCCACCAAGAGAACAGTGGCAATTTGCTTCCTTCAACTCCCAGCCACGGTCCGCTGTAAAACCGCCAGGGGTCGAACCCGTGAACCCGCGTTGATAAGACGAACGATGTTCTGTTGTGCCACCCAGGATGGAAGTTTCACTGAATTTGAATTTGTGCCAAACTTTCCACTCCCACATTTTCAAGTAAAGCAGGTTATGTCTTTACTGGCCTATGAAGCTGTCACCATCACTGGATAGATACCTGGATAAACCCCTCCAGCAAAACCATTGCTTTAGCTAGGAACTGATCCCTGGTGAGCACCACAGAAGAACAGTCAGCAAGACCTGAGATGGCGTTGGCGCTCTACTCCCTCCTGCCTTTTTAGCTCCATTGTGCGGTGCCGAGAAGGGTGACAGAACATGCCTCGAGCAGCTTGGCGGGTGGCATGAAAAGTACCCTGTGTTCCCCTTGAACCACAGCGCAATGAATCCACTATGCCCGTTACGTCCAAGAACTCCGCCGAGTCCTTCACCTCACTGCTGCATCAAGCCTTTTATGCACCTAATGGTCATCAGCTGTTTTCCTGCCCCTTTGTGCTAAAGGTTAAAGGCTTTATGAACCTCAGACCTTTCTCAAACTACTGGAACAGTTTCGGCACTGTTATTATGTTTATATCACGCATTTTCACCTACATAAACTTTCTCTTATACAAAGACACAGACACACACACACACACACACACACACACTCACACTGCCATCACTGCATGGTTTAAGTTCCTTCCAGAATGTCTGCATTTGTGCCAGGTCAATCTTGTTGAGTGGGATGGAAACCTCTCCTATAGGATCATTCCTACTAAACCGGTCATAATCCAACACCTGCAGGTACAGAGTGCGCTGTACTACCTTCTCATAAGGGAAACCTGTGGGTGGGAGGGAAACAGAGAAAGAGCGAGAGAGATATTTAGGAGAGGAGACTTAAGATATCTTTAAAAAGTAAGCTTCCCATTTCAAAGACTCCTCTCTCACCCACTAACCCAAAATTGTCCTCACACATTCATATATCAACTGTGTATAAATATTACAAATAACATCACAAATATTATGTTCTACATCATCAACAGAGTACAATGCTTCAGTAACACTTCATACATTTTTAAAGGTTTCCACATCACTGATTGAGAGCGATAGAGAGAGCGAAAAAGAGAGGGACTGATTGATTACAGAAGTCACAAAATCCAATTACTTGCAAACAGCTCTGTGGTGTAAGACCTTATATTACACAGGGCCATGTCTAAGTATAACTGCATAACTGACCCCCACCTTCAAATAGGAAGGTTTCATTCCAATGTGGGTTAAGGTTCTTTCTCTTGACCTTGGTCTCCAGTTTGTGCTTCTTGTCTGGTAATAGGTAGATTTTGACGAAAGGGTCTGAGGTTCCGGAAAAATCTTTAGCAGGTAGTTCCTGGCCTTTGAGAATTTTCACTGTGAGTGTGGAGTCCTGGAAGCTGTAGCCCACGCTGAACTGGATACGGCCAAGTTTCTCACACACTGGACCCTCATGTTCTTCCTCCTCAGAGCCAGGAGACAACTGAGAGAAAAAGAGGGGGAGAGAGAAGGAAAGTGATGGAAAGTACTTTATATATAACACTCTGTTATATAAAAAAATAAACAGTTTGTACACCTCTGTTTAGAATTGTTAAAAACTCAAAACTTACAGATGTCTTCTCAGTCTTGTCTGTTACAAGACGCACCACTCATTCAATCATTATCATGAGAAAAAGAACAGGAGGAGATGGCATAATTTGGACTCAGCACAACAAAACTGTGTGAAGCAGTTAGAGCTTACAATCACATCTCTCATGCAACCAATCCTTACAGAAGGGCAGGAGCATTTCATGTCAGAGTAGACAAACCTCTTTGCCCAGGCTTCCAGCCTAGGAAACCCGTGGGTTGTCTGCCAACACGCAAGAGGTTGAATTAATGAGTGGCTAAGCAATGCCTGGCCTGGTCTGACGTCCTGAATCCAGGTCTGGCGGCAGTGGGAGATCCCTGCCTCAGATCCCTCTGGCAGCCACTCGGAATGGAAGCACCATCATTAGTTATCAACAGAGGTTGTGTATTAGAAACAAGGGCCAAGCCACCCACATAATGACAGGCACCCCCAGCAAAGGGCCTTCCCTGTATCCCTATAGCAGTGAGCTCCAGCTCTAATTACTGGGCTATTGCTGAAACCAAGTGCTTTCTGACAAATTTGTGTGTGTGGCAATTGTAGTGGGTGAGAGTAATGCTTACACCCTGTACTTAGTGCTCTGTGTGGTTAAAAGTCATGCCCTGCTCAAAAGCAATGTTGACCTAGGGAATTGTGGGTACAGAAAATAATATGAGAAGGATGGATTCGATGGAGAACAAAATATGCTTGCTTACGCATGCACACATGCACAAAAGCAGATGATTGCGCACACACACACACACACACACACAGACACACACACACACACACAGACACACACACACACACACACACTCACTCCACTCACCATCAGCATGTCACTGGTGACGGAGTTAGCCAGGTCTGAGACGGAGGAGTTGGCGTCTGTGCGCCGGCCGCTCTCCTCGGGTGTCTGGCCTTTGGGGCTGCAGTTGGGTTTGTTCCCAAGAGCCCTGAAAGAACAAGGGGGGAAGACATGTGGTAAGGACAGGCCTCGGGGATGTCTGCTGCCTCTCACAGAAATACGCAAACAGAACAGAGACGGGCTGTCTCAAATATACCAAAAATAAGGTGGAAGGACACCACTTTGGGGAAGGAAGAGCATGTTTCAAATTTAAAACAAACATTTAAGATCAGAGCATTCAGAGCTGATTCTGACCAATCATATCAGATTCTGATTGATCTGATCAGACCAATCATATTTACTCGTTTAGTTCCTGGCTTTTTTTTTTTTACATCAGGAGATGCAACACAGCTGAAAATGGAGAGGCTAAGGTGCACATTAAACACTGAAGCCAAGTAGATTTGCTCAGATCAAGAGTGCTGTCAGATCTAAAGTGCTGCAGATCTACATGCAATTGTAAATTTCAGAGTCCACTTGCAGTGACATGTAGCTGCCAGAGGGGGGTGACGAATGTCTGGATTATGCCCCATTTCCCTCAGGGACAGCACCAGTGATGAAACACAGGCTGTTGGCAAGGCAACAGTCAGTGAGAAAGCATGCCCACCTGGGATGGGTGTGTGCGGGTGTGTGATTGGTTGGGAGGTCCTAACAGACAAGCACCATAAAGAGAAGAGCAAAGGAGATGATGTGTGCCAGGTGAGCCTGCGTACCACACACACACACACACACACACACACACACACACACAGATACACACACTCAAATCTAGGAACACCAATCATTTCCGTAAAGCTATGTCCAAAGCCATGTCCAATTTTGTCTTGAAAGTAGTTTCCATCAGGGTATCCCTGAAAGAGCAATCGCCTCGTGCGATGATGATTACAAGGGTGACATGCTCCATGTCTTAGCGGTTAGAGTGACCAGCACAGTAATTTGTGAAACCACAGACCCTTCTCTTTTAGAAACCTGTTCACAGAGACAGGAGACAATGTAAAAACACTATACACTCCAGGCCGTTTTCTTTAACAGCCCAGATGAAAAAGAAAATGGAAAATATTACAACATATTGCTGAATACTGTATTATATACCCTTATGTTTTCATTGTAACATTTAAAAATATATATTTTTTAAAATCTGCTTTTAAAGGGACAGTTTGACCACACTGTTATTGACACTAATAATAAATAAAACGCTAGCACCCACTAATTAGCATTATGCAAATGAGATAAGTCATTTTCATTAAACATTAGCCACATCAGCAACTTCAGTCAAACTCTTCCTTTTAAACTGCCTATTTAACGGATCCTCCAGTCACTTGGTAATGAGTGTTGCTTTTAGAATATCACTCGGAAAATAGTCAGCATTTCCTCTTCCATGTGGCTTTATGTAAGCAGGAATGAGCAACAGGAATAAGGAATAAATGTGCCCTTCGATCACGAAGAAACAAAGCGCTCTTTTTCACCCTCCGCGAAAGCCCTCAAGTTCATAACACAAGGACGACATTTCAATAATATTTATCTTGTTGGATCCGGCCTCAGTTTTGTTCTGATATAAAATGAAGCACACGAATAAAATGACAAGCTTGGTGTTGTTCTTGTTTCAGTGGAGAAACATCCTGCTCCTGTCACTTTCCACACTGGGTCAAAGTGCGATTATGTTACCATTCCATTCGGAAAGGCAAAACTCCCTTTGGGAATAGTAGCAGTCATGAGTGACCCATATCTGACATACTCAGATATGTCAGATAAGTCAAATGTACATCTGGTCAAGACAGTGACGCACCTCCCGCAGTCCAAAAGGTTTTGATTTAAAAATAGATCATAGACAAGGAATCATCATTCTTAGGCAGTCTTTGGAAAAGACCTGAAAGAGATTACAACCACTTGACTTTTGACGCATCATAAAAACATTTGAACACCGAAAAAAATACCCACAAATGTATCACACAGCACGGCACACACACTTAACTATATGACAATAACAGTGAATAAGATGTGCATATTTAAAGCTTTAGAAACCATTACAATGGATAAACAAACGAAAAATGAAGGAGGACTCGCTCTCTCACAGTTTTTATGTAAACATGCCTAACGCTGCATCTGAACTCAAATGGACAGAAAAATGATCGGTTGTATTATAAGTGACTTTGGGATGCAGTAATCATAGTGCACAGCGAAGGAGCAGCTACACTAAGAGACACTCATTCACACTCCCTCACACACACATACACACACACACACACACACACATACACACACACAAATGTAAGACACACAAAAACAGAATCATTTTCCCATCTGTCATGAATCACAAATTATCAAAAGACTATTAACAACAAAAAATAGCTATGTGGAAAATACACCATCTTTTAATCTGTTGTCCTTATATGGACCAATTCAAAAATCTCTATTATTTCACTGGGATGTTTCGAGCTTTTGAAATGGAAAAAAGAACAAAGTTTCTGTGAGAAGAAGGCACTCTTGTGCAGAGCAGAAAATGATATTTACAATCACAAGCATTGTTAGGATGTGCCAAGAGGATACATAGGTGGGAATATGTTATTCAGTACAAGTACTTGTGTAAGAGCAGTTGGGATTTGTAGTTCAGAAGTATATCTCTTGTCTTTTTTGTGCGATGGCACATTCCAAATGAAATTATGCTTAAAAAATCTGCAGTCATGTATGGGATATGAGAAAACTTGTTTCACCTTCTCTCTCTCCCTCTCTCTCTCTCTCTCTCTCTCTTACCATATCATCATCTTTAACTTTGGCTGCTGTGTTTACTGTATTTTGATGCGTCTTTCTATGAGCTATGCTTCTTTGAGTGTTTATCACTGCCAGAGACGTTTACTGCTGGCCCTAAAAGCAGGCTGACCTGTACCAACATGTACGTATGTTTACAAACAGAAGATCCAAGAACATGCCACCTCCACGGGGACACTTGAGTGTATGTATTTGTGTGTGTGTGTGTAAAACACAAAAATTGGCTAAATCCTAGCTATATCTACTCTACTGTCAAAATCTTTCAATATAAAATTAGTGCAAGAAGGGAATTGCAAAATGTTTTTAAGTCATCTTATGCATGCTTCATCATTGTGAACTAACTGATATTTGGTCAGAAAGCCTATGTCAATCAAACCTCAACATCAACCAAATTTTGAGCCAATATCTGCAGTGAAATGAGGTCATATGGCTGTGGGGGAGGGACAAGGACAAGGTGATACAATGAGCAATTGTGAGTGAAGAGTGCTGGTGGTGGGGGCTGAGAGGCTGAGAGAGAGAGAGGAGATTGGAGATAGGAAAAAAGAAGAAATTGTGTGAACAAGGGTGAGAGGGGGGAGGGAAAGATTAATAGCTAAAGGGAGTTACAGAGTGATGGAAAGGGCCAAGAGGGGAGGATGAATGCCAAGAACCAAAAGAAGGGAGGTGTGTGAAAAATGAGAATGACACTGCAGGGGTGTGTTTACACATGTACAAGTCACACAACTTAAATTGGTGTGCTGGATAGTTCAACAGTCGTATGACTGAACCTTTATGAAAGGTCTCTGCACACTGGTTTTGAGCAGGTAGATTTTGAGCTGATGTTTGGGCTTCTAAAATACTGGGTTTCAAGACTGGGAGTTACCAGCACAGGAGTCGTAGGGAACAAAGCCCTGAATGTGTTACACCAGGGTATCCAAGATGGCTAGAGTCCATCATTGTTTGGTGATTTTCCACCTCTAATTTCCCAATATTACTATTTATATAGTCACTACAACAGTCACTATGTTAGATTAGGTTGTCCTAGTGGCATACAATCTTGCCGTGTCTTGGTTGGGAGACTGGCCACACTACATTTGGTGTTGACCAGTCATTGTTAATGTCTTTGCATGAGTTCATAGGTTGTCAAGGAAGAGAGTTCATAGGTTGTCAAGGAAGAGAGTCAACAAATTGTTGATCATTGCTACAGAAGCATTTTGTATACTGCTGACAGTTTTGTCTTCTGAAAGGAAAAAATACAAGCAGTTCCTGTATCTCTCTACCTGTGTATCTCTACCTGTATCTCCACCGCCTTGGACTGTTATATTTCATAACTCATTATTCGTTGCATATCTTTAAATATTTGTCTTGTTGTCGTGGTGACCGATGTCGGCCAGAAGAGGATGTGCTCCCCCTGAGTCTCGTTTTCTCTTGGTTTCTTCCTCATGCTCTTATGGAGTTTTTCCTTGCCACTGTCACCCTTGGCTTGCTCACTGGGGGCCTGAACTCGGACACGTGTAAAGCTGCTTTGAGACAACGACTGTCGTAAAAAGTGCTATATAAATAAATCTGATTTGATTTGATACTAGGGGATGATAACTTAGCATCACTAGCTATGCACTGGATTGCTGAAGTACCTCCGCTATTGCTTGCCAACGTATAAACTTTTTATGGTACACTCCCCATGAAAGATCAAAGCATGTAGGAGTATAGTTGCCACAGCCTAACAAACATTTATTCTGTTTCGTTGTTCCTCCTAACAAGAATAGCAGGATGTCTTTCTGTTTGCCATTTTGTTGCATGTGTGCCTGAGAGCACTCAGTCATCCTATTGGTCAACGCTGAGCAATGCATTATAGGAAATGTCAGACTAGGAGAGAAAACAGAAAAATTCTGACATGCTAGCCTTTTCATTGGGCTGGGGAGCCCCAGAGGCCATATTGCTGCTCTTCCAATACGTCCCACTACAAGACCTATTCCTCATCAGTACTGCTCATGATCGGGGCCTCATGATGGAAAGTTGTCAGCTACAACAAAATCGTGTCAAAATCAGGCTGAATTCATGTGGTTTGACCCTGGCATGACGCACTTTCCAAAACATGTAGTTAATCAGTTACCAATTATGCTCCACTCAGTTGACTGGCCTCCTTTCATATGCTGGAAATCAGCAGGTATGGGTGACCTGTACAAACACCTGCTTATACCACAGTACTCCAGGAGCTTATCAGTTTGGAGAACAGGGTGCATGCACAAGCTGACAAAACTGAAAATAATGTGGAGATACAAGCATGTGGTCTCACATTCTGAATTCAAACAACAATTCACAGTTCAAAACTAAAGCCTCTTCTATTCTTTCAACTCTCCTCAGGTTTTTCATTAGGTCATGGATTAACTGCAGCTCACTATCTGACTTTCTTAACAGACTGACTTAATCCTAGAAAAAACACCTCTGAAGTCTCTCATTTCTAATCTTTTTTTTGAGTGAGATGTAAAGAAATGAAGCACAGGAGTGACGAGATTGTTACAGATATTTTTTTTTTACATAAATCCTCTCAGGCAAAGCAAAAAACAAATATAATCACTGGGAGATCTCTATGACTTTTCTCAGAGGCTGGCATGGATTCCACACAACTACATATCTTGGACAGGCCACAACTCTTCAGAGGATTGCATGGAGAGGTGAGCGTGATTTGAATGAAACTCACTTTCTTTGTGAGTAAAACCATAGACATGCAGTGAAGCAGGATGTAAGCACATAAGCTTGTCAATAATTCTAACCATAACGGCTACAGTTGTCTGTGAACCTGAGACATGTTTTTCTCAGAAACACGGTTTAAGAAAACTATTCTTAAAATGGTTTAAACACGAGTTTGGGGTCGTCCGGTTAGCAGCGATGGAGGCCACGCCCCCTAGGCGTCTCACACACGTCACTCTCGGCTGGCACCATACCTGCCCCCCTGCCACGCTCTTCAACATAACCTCTCGGTGACTTTCCATAACTGCAAAGCTTGCTCAAAGGCACACTGAAGAGGGGATCCTCATAGGGTGTAGGATTACGTAACTGCACTTTTCTTAGGTTGGGTTAGGCTTAGAACACAAAGGATGATGAGACAGCAGGGCTTAGAGGAACTATTTATAATTATTTATGTTTTAAGTTTGCCAATTATATCTCATCTGATTCAGGCCTGTACTCCATTAAATCATGCACCGTATATTAAAGTTATTACATTTAAAAGTCGGATCGGCTCCAACTGGAACGTTCTGCACTAGTTTCAAGGACAGTGTTCACTGATGCTGGCTTGATGGTTCCTGGAGAGAAAATATCCTTGGTCTTAAGTCAGAGAACCATAACAGCACCACAGTTCTCTGTGTGTCACCTCAATAACACTATGCTTATTAGACGTCAGTGAAAGAACTGTTATCCCGTATGCTATCATGGGATTTCCTATTGTACAGAATGGAGCAGAACACTGCAAAAGATCTGCAGTGATGATCATCTGAACTTGTTTTAAGACCTTATGACAACCTCTTCTTACATATTTTCCATTTACACCTCCATTCTGTACAACAGGCTTGGCAGATCCCAGGAAATCCTCCAGAATGTGGGTTTAGGGTCTGACAGTTACAACGGAGCGATCTCAATGATAGCTAATAAACCCAATGTTTTTGTGGTGTAGGAAAGAGAGCTCCGATCCTCGGATGGTGCTCTGGCTTAGTGCAGAATGAAGAGAAGTGACTCGCCCCTCCCCCTTCCATCTGGACCATCTCGCCAATTTATACATCTCAATCAAAGAGCAAGGCCAAGCCCACACAGTGCCCTTGAAAGGCCTTTTTTCTGAATGCCTCTATCGAGCCTGTGAAACTGGAATCGTGGGTAGGAGCTGTGTGGCCCTCGCTGAGAAGCACCAGCAAATACTGCAGTCCATGACACCTGATGTCATCTCAAAGCCTCAGCGCTACCTTTGGCTTTGAAAGGACGACTGCAGCTTCCTTACCTCATGCTGATCAGCTTTTATCTTTGGCCACTTTAACATACAAAGTCCCAGGAGAACCACCTCCCAACTTACATGTCTGCCCTGATGATTATTACTACTCATAATAAAATGTTCATTAGGTTCCTGGCAGAAACGAATGCCAGAACATGGAGATGGATACTGGTTTTGGAGTTGATTTTCTGGTTGTATATTAAGAATTGTCTTACTTTCATAATCATATGATGTTTTGTTCAGCTCTGTACTTACCGTCGTTTCACAGTTTTGGACAAATTAAGTTGCAAGATGTAGATTGTGTCCCCTGTCATCCCAGCAGTAGAACACCTTCAGGTGTCCCAGCACCTTAACTCACATTGTCTTCTTAGACTTTACACCTGCATTTAGTATTGTTTGAACTCTTGTTTTTTAGACTTTAGGATATGAAAGTGAACTTGACTTTGTGCTACTGGATACAAGACTTTATAGAACCCAGGTAGTCAAGGTGAAAAATATAAGCTCTCAAGTCCTGTCCCAAAGCACAGAACACCTCAGGGCTGTGTTCTCTCTCCCCTTATCTTCCCTCTGTTCACAAATGGATTCCCTAGTCAAATTAGTTCAAAAGAGTCTCAAAGCCTAATGATCATCTGACTAATTTCAGACAGTGATGAAATATCTTTCCCACAGGAGCTGGCCTATGCTTTAAAATACTGCAAGGACAACAATCTCATCCTCAAACCCTCCAAAACAAATGAAATGATGAAAACCTTGAAAAATGACAATCACAAGAATGCCATCAGAATCTATAATCAACCTATAGTAAGCATTATGAATATGCAGTCCCACCCATCTTTACTAGAAACACCCTGCACGTTTACGGTCAGACCAGAGTCCGTCTGGTGCACGGTCTGCGTTAGCCATCCTTCACCTCGACTCAGTGTCTGCTCACAGGATCATTGCTGGCTGGATATTTTTGGGTGCGGAGCACTTGAATTCCTGCAGTGTCGAGGACACGTCACCGGCACCTTTGCTGCCGTGTCCGATATGCGGGCGCAACTCCCTGCTGCATTGGGAATGATCTGCAGAACTGAGCAATATCCGGACAGCAGTGCTCCTGTGGGCCAAAACCGACTTGTGCAGAATGGGGTGGCTGACATGTGTATGCCAACAGACAGAGTTTGTAACTGCAAGCTAAAAAAATTATCTTTAAGGTAGTTGTACCTTCAGTATACAGTATATTGACTCCTAAGGGAAGAGCAAGACATTTCTAATAAATTGGGTGGTGAGAGTATACCAGCAATTTATTAAAATGGCATTAAAACACCTGAAGCATCATTAAGATCCAGCAGAGGTTTTATTTCCTAGCCAACGATTTAAGTAGCAACTTCGTAAAGTTCAATTCTACAATCACCCAAAGCGTTCTGGAATTACCTATTATTGAATGGTATGACTCTCATCTCTCACTCAAAACAGAAACTTGATTGGAATGTGAACAAGAATGATTGAATGTATTCTCCCTTCTGTAAAACGTGTTTATGCCAAACACATGAAAAAGGCGTCTGCAAAACTCATCCTCCCACAGCCAACACTCCGTATATTTCAGCCCCTTCACTCTCAGCCAGTGCACACGACTAATTTCCAAAACTACTTTCTTTCCCTTAGCTCTTGGAGAACTGAACTCCAAAGACCTAGATCATTTTCACTACACCCAAAAGACCCAATGCTGCTGTCAATGTTCAATATTGCACTCTTGAAATGACTGCTCTCATGAGCCCACAAACACTTTTTTTTGCAGTTTTAACTGCATGCAACATTAGTCTACACTCATTATGTTTTTTATATTATCTTTATTGACTTTTTAAAGTATCTGCACATATGTATAGATGTGCACCAGTACACACACAATAACACAATGCTCATGGATGTCTCAGTCCATGTTTATCTTGGTCTGTAATTTAATTTCTTCCTTGTTTTGTAACCCTTGTTCTGTCCTGCACTTTATTATTCGCCTACTGTTCATGTTTTTGTGGTTCTTTCCAGTATTTCCAGACACAGACCTCCACTAAATATGCAGATCTCTGATACTGGCATGTGGAAACACAGAATCTCGAATCTTGAATCTCGGAGGACCAAAAGGTTTGCTGTCCCTGGATGATGTGGCGTTATGCCACTGAGCAATAAATACACTTCCATGTTCTGTTGAGCTCAATAACGCAGCCGAGCATTACTGGAGAGGATCCAGTGCCTCTCAGGCATACTGGCAACCCGCGAACATTCGTCAAATAGAGATTTCTCTGCATACACACAGCATGTTTTTCCTCCAGTAAATGTCATTAACAATCTTAGTGCGTCTGAACTATGGAGACATCAGTTCTCAGCCTGTAGCTGCTGACTCGAAAGAGATAGATGCCCTATACCAAAGTCGTTTGTGTTTGATTTAGTTGTTGAGTGTTTATGGTTCAGTCCAGTGAACATAAACTGCTAAAATATTATATTACCGTATATCTACAGTACCAGTCAAAAGTTTGGACACGTCTACTCTGTTTTTTTACTGGTTTCTACATAAGAAAACTTTAGATTATGGAGCTTCAAAATGACCTGTACATATTTTGTTAATAACACACACACACAGAGTCACAGGTGGTCAAGGCGATCCTCCTCCACGCCTGAGGAGGTCACTCTCTCCCTAGTTTTGATTTGTGTATCATACACCTGAACCTTGTTACCTATCCTCACCTGCATTATTTAAATTCCTCTCACTAACTCCCTAACTTGTTCACTTCCTTGGGTTTCCGAGTCATTGTTCTAGCTAATAATTCTTATCTTCTCTGCGCCTTGATATTGGATTTGCCCTTTGGATTCTGTTCATGTGTTAATTTGTTATCCTTTTAAATCCGAATTTATCTGTAAAAATCTAAATAAATACGCAGACATCCACATATACACATGCGCACATAGCCTGTGTGTGTGTGTTAGCCATCTTTCGCATGGCGCTCTCATGGGTGTCTCCACCTGCTCCCTCACGAGCGGCGCAGCTTAGCGCGTGTGGTGTGGCCAGTTCTGTGCTCTCCACCACGCCGGAGAGACGGCGCGGATGTATTTGTGTCTCCCCTCCAACGTGCTTTTGCCGGCGAGAGCTTGCTAAGTCCAAGTGTTGTCACGCTTGGCTAACGTTTATTTCCATATCCCAGGGACGAAGATACTGATCCACCCCTCCCCGTCCTTGCCAGAATGTGTGCGCATTCATGTGTGTGTGTGTGCATGCGTGTTTGTGTGTGCACGTGTGTGCATGAAAGCTAGAGATAGAATGCATGAGGGGAAGAAAGAGAGAGAGAGAGAGAGAGAGAGAGAGAGAGAGAGAGAGAGAGAGAGAGAGAGTGTGTGTGTGTGTGTGTATATTTCTGACAGTGATTTAAGCTGTCCGTCTCAACATGCTGCCTCTGCAAGGAAATGACACACAGTGCAGTGGCCCCAGCGATGATGACAGAGGGAGAGGGAACAAGAGACAAAGTGGGAGAAGCAGGAGTGTAAGAGAGAGATGGGGGAGCAAGGGAGGAAGGGAGGAAGGGAGGAAGGGAGGAAGGGAGGAAGGGAGCAAGGGAGGAAGGGAGGAAGGGAGCAAGGGAGGAAGGGAGCAAGGGAGGAAGGGAGGAAGGGAGCAAGGGAGGAAGGGAGGAAGGGAGGAGCGAAGAAAGCAAGGAAGGAAAGGGAAAACACCTGCGGAGAGTTTCTACGTCTGCTCTGGGAACTGGAACCACCCCCCCTCATCTACCTCCTGATCCATTACCACCCCTGCTAACAGGGCCGAAATGAAAACGCCTGTAATGTGATTTCCTAACTTGTGGATGACAAATGACATAATTGTGATCAAATCAATAACAACTGAGGGCTGTAGTGTGAGGGCAAAAAGAATCTGGACAGACAACCATTATGTTCATTAAGGAAGTAACGCTTGAATGCTTGGCTACCTCCCTGCTGCACACAGTTACATTGACAAGGTCTCTGATGGACAGGTGCTGTGTATGGAGCTGCTGATTCTGCTGCCTGAGCCTCAGTTATCTACACCTCCTGCTTTGTGGTGGGGTTTCTAGCCTCCAGGTTGATCTTCAGCTGGTCCAACGCCTCCTTTGCCAGGTCAGGACTGGCCTAGCCAGACAAATCTTTTTTCTGGCCCCAAATAAGCTCCCTGGTGTTGAGGCCGGCGTGCCGCTGGCTCTACACGTTCAGCTTCACTGGTGCTGGAACGAGGCTTTTCCGACTTCTGCAGACTGCAGCATTTAGTGTGTCCTCATTTAGGGACGCGTGCACATGGCCAAAACCTTCCCTTGTCACCCTCTAACTTAGCATTCCAGGTAATTACTGCTGCGGAGTTCCCTAGTGCCTTCGGTTTCTCACTGAAGGACCGAAATAGATGATTTTCAGAAGGTCTGCTTTGATTATTCCTCTGAATTATTTATTTGGAATTCTCTGCGTCATGTGGGTCGAATTTCACTGGTCACACTTCGCACCCCATATACTGATGATGCCACAAACGGCCTATAAGAGCACAAACTGAAGAGGGCCGTTGAGGCGCGGTCTTTAGCGAGGTTAACAAGAAACGATCTCAAGCCTCAAAAATAAGTTCAGCTGCATTAGGAAGCAGGTCGTAATTCCTAATCAATCCCTCTAAAATGTGTGAAAATGTTTGGTTTTTTTTTTTCCTTTTAATGAAGCAGAGACCATGGATTTTGACCCCTGAGGCTTTCAGGAATGCTACTCGCTGGGGCACTGAGCTTTGAGCATCGTTGAAAAGTCATTAATCTCCAGTGAGAAATAACTGTCTCCCACTCTCTCCACCTGCAGCTGGGTTTTACGTCAGTTGATTATTACAGGTATTAAAAAAAACATAAATATGCCCCCCTTAATATGAAGCCCTACCTACATTACCCCAGCTGACAACATTAAACAGCCATTACATAAGATACAGACCCAGTAAGTCAACACTGGTAATAGCCGGACGACTCAGTAAGTCTTTCCCCATCAACTACACAATGGGGGAACGTGCTTGCATGTGACATAACTGATGACCATCGTCATCTGGAACCTCGTGTCAGTCTTTCTGAATGGAGGTCCCAAATGGAACTGTGGGATTGTTCTACACCAGCACTGTCCTCTGCACGACCGCGCTGTTATCAAGCCAAACCCATCAATAAAGACTTCAGTTAGTGCAAGGGCAAAAATCGATGGAGAGGTCAGAGGGCAAATGTCACTGAAGCTCCATATTTAAAGACAACTGACAGGCAATTCTGGAAAAGCTTGCTTTAGAATGGCATTTTAGAATCTACTCAGCACAGAGGACCATTTATTAGCATTATAGAGTTTATGGAGTGATTTGGTGAAACAACCAACTATTCACTAGCCGTTGCTGTAACAGACCAGAAGGTCTACTTGACTGACACAGCTATGGCCCAGAGGGTGGAGATCAGTCATGCACTTTGGACCGAAACTGATGGGCTTCTCCATCCTCACCAAAACAAGCACAATCATCGACTTACAGGCTTAAGTAACTAGTTACAGAAATCAAGCCACAAACATAAAATGCCTGCCATCAGTGGCCATAAGAACGTGCTCCCTTTTGAAGTCATAATCAGATGCAGCCCCGAATAAACAAGACTCGATGGAGAGGCCGTGTGATCCTTTTTGGGTCGGGCATTGGTACAGATGCACCTGCGCGAGAGCATGGCTGCGTGTGTCAAGAAATATCACCAGAGTATTTATACTGCTACCCTGCATGTTTTTTGAAAGGCATTGATCTGGAGCAGTTCCTGCAGGGACGGTGGTGGTCGATGGAGTATCTTCAGAGGTTCTGTTGCACTGTGATTTATTTCCAACCAGGCCATGTGTCCCCTGGGGGGTCAGGGAGGGAGCTGGGGGTTTAGAAATAAATGAAAGACCATGATTATTTTAACACTGGCTACATGAGGGTTGCATAAGCTTGCATCCCAGCGGAGAAGATCCCAGAGCGAGAGAATGTTACTTACTCTTTCGATTGTTTCCTCTTTGGAAGTGGGGTTACATTGTGTCTTTGGCTGGCT
>JAOYMR010000001.1:6419373-6439373 GCA_025802075.1 Tenebrosternarchus preto | reverse complement strand
GAGTGACTGCTTTCCTGGACCTCCTCTCTCTCCTGTCTTCCTTCTTTCTTGCTGTATTCCTCTCCTGTCCTCACTCCTTGCCGTTTTTCTCTCCTCTCTCCTAAAATGAGGTGTTTGACACACTGTAGTGTACACCTGAGTTACTGAATATAACGACTTAAGAGATGTTCTTTAAGATTGTATTCATATTTCACTTTTAGGTGGATGTGAATTAGCTCTCTCACCTCTGCTTTCATTTGGACAAATGAGAAGTTGCTCCTGATAATGATATCAGGCATTAAAAAATACAAAATGTTCATCAGTGAGCCAATTCTCTTCATATCTCTGTTCCTATATATCTAATATATGAAAAACTCCCCTGTATTCCACTAGTTGAAAAGCTTTTATGATGGAGTCTAGTCCACTCCCTCAGTGCCACAGAGCTCTCATGGTATAACAGTTAAAATCACTCAGCTTCCCAGGAAAGCCACAAGTTTAATTGCCTGTCAGACCATCAGGAGTAGTAAAGAAGCCTGTACTGCTAACGCTTTTCTATTCAGGTGAACCTGCAGAGAGGAAAATCTTATTACTCATAGTACTAAGGCCATTGCGCACCTTGGAAGTAAGGCAGGTAGGTGAGAAGTTCAGTCAAAGTAAATAATATTTATCTTCTGATGAATTTAAGGTTGTGAACTAGGAGCTGATGGAAGGCATGGAACTGTAGCCTTTCTGGAACTCTGCAGGCCTCTAGCACAATGCTTCGCTCCCTACATCTCTTTCACTCTGGTCTTCCTCTTCTGCATGACAGTCAGAAATGACGCTGACAGTTCACTACTCTGAGGTGTTGATCTGCTAGCTGACGGCACATGCCAATACTGATTTCTCCAGCACACACACACACGCACAAGAGAATGTATGACAAAGCTATTGGCTGTTCTCTGTTTCTTTCCATGTTTTGTTTCTTTCTTCTTTTCTTTTTAATTGGCTCTTTCATCTGATGAATTCACTTGGTTTGATTGATCCAGTCAAATATATCACAAAATTGATTGCTCTTTAGTGTTTATTTGACTGAAGCCTTTGACAAGGAAAAAAAACAGTTTTAATTAAATCACAGGTCAAAACCTTGACCTAGCTGGCTCTGCAACAATTTAAAGGCTGGCCATGTGAGCATGTGTGTCTCTAGGTTTGGAGCTACCAAAACCTGTTAGACATGATTACTGCACTGTGGTGGCTTAGCCACAGAGTCAGAGATCCACAGAGTCAGAGTCAGAGATCCAGAGACTCACAGTCAGAGATCCACAGAATCAGCTTGGCTGGGCGAAACAAAAAACAAAACCTATTCGGAGGGAAAAACAGGCATGAGCGAGCAGACGAGCCGCAGAGACAAAGCGGTTCGACCAGTATAAGCAAGCAATGGGGCACGTTAGAGAAACACAGAGCAGAAGCAGCCACAAGCAAGCAGGCAGGCCACATGTCATGGTAGGATTAAAGGAGCAGATAATTCAGGTGATTAAAAAATGTTAAAAAGCATCCACTACTGTAAACAATTTTTCCTCAGAACAGAACTGAATCCAGACAGCAGGAATATAAAGCAGTGCTGTGGCATGCATGCATCAGGAAACGAAGAGGTCAAGGACCTCAAATGAGCTGCATCACAAAAAGAAAACCATAAGAGGAAACTTGGCTACGGATCATGAAAATAAATATGCTGGAGACTGCAAGTTCACAGGATTCAAAAACGAAATATCAGTAGGTAACAGTGTATAAATGCCCCAGATGGAGTACAGTGATAGAACCCACAGGACATCTAGGTGTAGCATGCCGATCACATGGAGATATGCATATTCATGAGCTGGGTGTGGTGCGGGGTGTGGCGGGAGGTTAGCAGCAATGGCTGAGGACAGTACAGACTTGTCACGCAAGTGAACAGGCATGTGAAGGTTTCCAGAGTGAAACACAAAACTAATAAAACATCTTTTCATTAAAGGAAGTGACAAAATGAATGAACATATTGGATAAATGAGAACAACTCATGGTACAGTATGAAGTCAATAAAGTTTTTCAAGTTTTAAAATGTCAAATTCAGCATCTGTACTCACAAGAATGATTTGACGTCCATGCCGCGGTTGCGGATCTGTCCCATCACGTGGTCCCAGCTGCCCGGGTTCGAGCGTGACCGCGCCCCTCCGCCCGCCCTGTAGCGGGACGCCCCTGCCCCGGCCGGGCTACCACGCACCCCCCGCGGGCCCCCCCGGTGGCCCCCACCCCCAGGCCCCGTGTGCAACTGGCCCAGGCTCTGGGAGGTGGCTGGGGGGTCGTTGGGCCCTGGCGGGGGCTGGTGGGTTAGGGGCTGCTGGAGGCTCTGCTGCCTCACCAGGGGCCTGGGGCGGCCTGCCGAGGACGGGATGTGCTCCAGGGTGGACGTGGTGGATAGGGAAGGGTCCCCAAAACTGGACCCGCCACGAAGGAGCGAGGCCAAGTTTTAGGGTGGTGGTGGAGCACAAACACGAGAGAGATGGACAGAGCGAGGGTTGCAAGGAACAGGCCCACAGGGTGTAGAGGGATAAAGTCAATATGTAGGGTGTAAAACCAGGATGAGGATTGGCAGGGATGGGATGGAGGTGCAGGTGATAAAAGGATGGCAGGATGGGGAAGAGGCATCAGAGAGTGGAGACACGAAGAGAGAAGAAACATGGGAGTATTTATTTGAAAGGGAGGGGGGCAGAGAGTAGGAGTGCAGACATTTCAACACGTCCGGCATGGAGGACAGAGAAGGTATAATGGAGTAATGAAGAAAAAGAAAAGGAGATCAAAGTTAGGCAGTAGCATCGGTAACGTCTGCAGCAGTGGCCTGAGGCACAGTGCTTAACCATATGGCATCACGTTAAATATCCGTTCCTATGTCTGACTCCTCCTCTCATTGCTTCATGCTTCCAATTTTCATTCTTCCAAACCCCTCCCCCTCCCCCGCACTCACCTGTCCCATCTGACTTCAACCCCACTTCTCTCTGGCCAATATCTCAATTCAATTATCCTGTTCCATCTTGTCCTTCCTCCCTCAATTCCTGGCTCTGCTTGGTGTCTTGTTTGATTAGCGTAAGGCTCCACGAAGCTGCTCTGTTCGATTCGAACGCTCCGGCAGAGGACTGTCGAGCCGCGCCCCGGTTGCCGTGTCACTGTAATTCTGGCCTGCCGCTCAGGGGAGACATCTCCCATCAGTGAATTTTGCGAACTGAATTAATGTCAGCAATAACTCAAGCTCTTACCCCTCCCCCACACCTCGCCTTCAAGTCTTATACATGACAGCCATAAAACGCTGCTTTCTCCGTTTGGAGCTGCAAGGCACATGAGGACATCTGGTCTAGAAAGATGCAAAGGGCCGGTAGAGAATGGGAATTAAAGCAGATGAACTACTACACAGTGTGATTCACTGGGATATTACAATGGATATTTAGTGTGTTAGTTTGACTCGGTGAGTGAGAAAGAAGGTCAAGCATTGAAGGGGATCGCTGGAGACCACCTTGACAGAAGTCACAAGAACACTAGATACACCACTCAAAAATGCAGTGACATGAAAATCTACAGTACATAGTGCACATGCTCAGGGGTGCACATGTACAGATATTGTGTGCTGCCTTCCCCAAAACTGCCCTTTTTTAAAAAATATCCTTTGAAAAGTTGAATGTTAAATCACAGGTCCCTGCTGTTCTCTTCCCTCCTTCTGGCTTTCTGTATGTAACAACACAAGGAATAAAATATGGTGCCTGTCGGGCGTCAAGGCACGCGTGTGTGGAAGGCTTTTGGGCCTGGTCAGAACAGTGATCAAAGTGGGAAAAGAATTCACAGACAAAAGAATGAATAGAAAAAAAGGGTTTCCAAAATTCTGTATCTATCTTTTGTTGTTAAAACAACATTGTTTTCCATTCCATGCCTGGTGCACACTTTGAGGATGTAGATGTGTAAAAAAGTGCTGAATAACCTTGTGTATAATGTTATAGAGGTACTACACCATTAAAGTGCAGACCACAGTACAGCATTCCAATAGACCTTCTGCTGTTTTCCTTAGACTAAAAACTGACACTGGATCAGTGTGTGTGTGTAAGCCTCACCACTGTTTTTCTTGTTTTTAAATATTTGATCAGTGAGGTATTGGGAAACCTAGACAAATCCCTCCCTGATCATCCCAGTGCCTTTATTTATCCCCCTCCCCATCATAAAATATTTGGACTTTTTTGGCATTCAAAAACCTGCATTAAAAAAAGAATGGCAGGGTCGTTCTCTTTTACCAGCTCTTCAATGAAAGCTCTTCAATGTATAGGAAAAAAAAAAATCTGTCTACTTATTAATACAGAACCTTGAGAAGTCTTGAAAGGTTATTGGGTAGAAGAGGAGAGCAGTTGAGGAAGATGGACAGAAGGGTGTGAAGGGCTGTGTAAACCATAAACGCACTACACCTACCCAAAACGCAAAACTCTAGTACAGATACAGGAGCGAAAAAGAGATACAAAAAAGAGAGTTACGAGAGCCGGAGGAGCGAAGGAGAGACTGAAGGGGCAAATATGTTTATGTGGCACAACTAGTATGACTGTACAAAAGTGTTCAAAATGTCACTAATCAAATGAACTGAACAAAAAGAAAACATGCTACATTTCAGGTGTCAGGTTTCGCAATTGAATTGAGGAGCCTTTATAATGTGAGGCTGGCAGAGTTGGTGGGACTAACACTGTTTCTTCCATAATACCAGATTAATGTTTTTAACATGGAAGGACACGTTCCAACCCATTCATGCTCCACTACTTGTCCTTGTGAAAATAACCTTCGACGTAAAATGGCACTGGTAATGGTGCACAACCCCATAAACAGCTGTAGTAATGTCAGGCATTAAGCCCCTCCCCCTCGCCACTCGGACAGCCCCACCTCCACATCACTGCCACTCACTTGCTGGACCTCAGGTTTCCGGAGTGAAGGTGGCTCTGGACGGTCTGCCACCTCCCAGCCTTGCTGCTCCCTGCCCCTATGCTCCGGGCGCTGTCACTGCGACTGGGGCCGCCCCCTGCCCCCCCGCCCGCCTCCCCCTTCTCCAGGGTTCCGCTGGAAACAGCCAAGAGAGGGGTGGGACCGCGGGCAGACAAAACAAAAGAGAAGGACAACAAACAGGGCGAGAAAGAGCTGTGAGGAACAGACTGGACTTGTGAGGTAAACTTGAGCAAATGAAAGTGCCAAACGCTAGAAGTCAAGAATGAGAAGGAGCTGGGACTGTATCTGGTGAACATGTGTGTGAGCACAGAGGTCCATTCGGTCTGGGGGGTGGAGCCGTACTGGTAAGCAGAAGACAGTTCTCACCAGAGCCCTGTGGTCACGGTGCAGCGAAGGCAGGGGCTGTCAGTACAGAAACCTAACTGCCATTCTTTACACTTGCTGCCAAGATGCAGCATTATGATTTTGCAAGGCTAAGTATATAATTTGTTATAAATAAAATCTGAGAAACGTCAAGACTCGACAACACGTAAGACTTTTGGTAAGAAAATCTTGTGAGAACACTCCTAGATTACACCAAAGCTGAAGTGGCAACAGTATTTCAGGGATTTTGCTCTGGTTTGGTTGATATATATATATATAGTTTTTTTTTTATATTGTGTATGTGACAAAAAGCATAACTCCAGTTTCTGGATGAAAAGTGTGACTGCTTTCCCATTGGTCGCACAAGCAAGAACAGTAAAGCCTGAACCTGGGTGTCAGACAGACAACACTGAGCATACAGACAAACCCAAAGACTGGATACCTGCAGCATAAGTGACATGGCCAGTGAGGAAAGCTGCAGGATAAGACAGGCATCTGAAAACAGACACGATCCAGACTGTACCACTCTGGGTGGGGTGGAGGGGAGACAAACAAGGTGGAGTGGAAGACTCTGCACAAATCCACATCAGCAATGCAAATTACTGTCAGAGGTGAACTGCTTGATTTTAGTGAATCTTTTGTGCTGACTGCAGATTTGATGAAACCCCCCCCTTTTTTTTTAGCACTGAGGACAAGCTTATCCTTGGAGCTGTGATATTTAATTCAACATCTGTAATTTGTGTAATGACACCGAAATGTTGCTCCTCATTGAGCCCATGAGGTTGAAAAGGAGAAACAAAGATAATTCTGGAGAATACTAGCAACAATAACAATTTAATAAATCTGCACTAATGACTCGAAAACAAAGCAAAGACTAAAAGCAAACAAACGAACAAAAAAAAAACATGGCCATGAAGTTAAAAAGGAGAGTTGTGGGCCTAACTTCTAAAAATGTTAAAAATGTGCTACACATGTACAAGAGAGAACACATTGCCAGTCAAACTACACAGGGAGAGTGAATGGTGAATGTAATGGAATCTACAGCAGTTTCTACTCAACACAGCCATGAGTAAGACAGAGGTGCAGAGCACAGCTAACGGGCAACCCTCGCGAGCTATTCTTGGTACAGGTCCCTCAACTTTGTCTAGGCCCTTTTTCAGCACCATTCTTCGTGTCTGCTTTAGCCTATTAGATTAGAGCTCTGAGGGTTGTCCGTTTCCATGGATGCTGCCCATGGGCTGTAGGTGAAGGGTTAAGGGTTAGAGGTTAGCGATCAAAGGTCAGTGGAGCTGGAAGAGCTGCAGAATTTTTTGAGGGGCAGGGGGAGGGTCCACTCTATATTCCAGAAGGACACAAAAGAGCAGAGACACTGCCTCCTCGATATGGGTGCGTATTCGAGTAATTCACAAGAAGCTCTGGATCAATCCTTGAACTCCTTCCCTAAGGCCTCTTCTGAAGATTTTAAGGGACTATATATAAGTCGAGCAGGAGCAACTCTCAGCCACTCAAGGAATCTTCACGCTTGTCCAGTCCTCTCAAATCAACAGGAGAGTTCAGCAGGGAAGGAGCTCTTAGATGTATATTCTACATTGTGGTGTGTCCATTTTGTGAACTTCATGTTGGTGCATGTTTTACCAAGTTTACTTGTAACCCGTTCCTGTCTATTGATCATAATCAATTCAATTTCAAGTTCGTCATTATACATGTATGGTATAATAAAAATCTGCATCATATTCATCATATAGTGTGATGTTGGTGATTTGTGGGGTCCCAAATGTTGGATGTAGCCAGGGTTATAATTAAAGTGCTAATGAGAGAGACCTCCACCTAACCGAAGTTCTGCCTCCATCACAGCCTGTTTTCTGTTACTGGCTTGTTTGTCTAGGGAGTACAGCTAGAGAGACCAATCTCCATCCCAGATAATGACTTCAATTAAGCAATTAAAACATGCAGCAGAGGGAGTCCACAGCTAACCCCTGAGCTCTTGTTTGAACGGTTCCGGCCAGATCTGGGCTTTATGTCTCCCAGTAGGCATAGAGAGGTGTGGTGGGATTGAGAGTGGGGATCCTCTGGGGTCGAAACGGATGACTTATAACTTATCTGTTACTGGGTGTGGTCACAAGCAGACTTAGGTTTCCTATGACTTGGTTATACAGGCTTATCAAAGTTTGATTTGTATATCTCTAGAAGTGCACAGTGCAACAGTTGTACATGACATGTATTAGAGTTGTAAAAACCTGTCGACAGTAAAAAATACAGGATGATAATTCCATGTTTGCTATGTTTACATACATTGGACTCCAATTTATAGCACTTGTAAATGACGCCTGCTTTTAAAAAAACATACATTGTTCTACAAGGAAGAGGGAGATAAAGTTTGAGAAGGGCCAGAAGCAGAGGTTGGGGAGGTGTTTGGCACAGCTGAAGAAGGGGTTGGGCTTCCCCAGTTTCGATACAGCCCTGCCCAGAGAGAATGGGTCCCTTACCAGGCATGAGCGAGACTCACTTGGGCGTGAGGCGAGGGTCTCCATACGGGGCATAGGGGGACATGTTTAGTAGGAACTCCTTGGGTGGGTAGGAGCTCCACCGTTGCTGAACATTACTGCTGTCATTATTATTCCAAAAGTCTCTGTCTAGATCGCTGAGACCAGAAAGAGAGAGACAGGTCAGAGCATCATAAATTAGCAACACTGTGTTTGTGTGTGTGTGTGTGTGTGTGTGTGTGTGTGTGAGTGAGTGAGTGAGTGAGTGAGTGAGAGAGAGAGAGAGAGATGTGTAAGGAAAAAAGGGATGGGGTCAGGTTAGGAAAGAGGGTGTGAAAAAGATAAAGAGTAAGATATAAACCCAAAAGTAGAATACAGTGTAAAACGATTTTGTAGCTGTGAGGATAAGACCTGTGGAAAAAAAGACATTTTCATGGAAATAAATCACACACACACACACACACACAGCAGGTAGACAGACAAAAAGAGAGTGAGAGAGTGAGCAAGACAAAGTGAAGGAGTGGGAGAGAAAGGAAGAAGGAGAAGACGGAGGCAGACATATATAAACATGTCAGAGAACAGACACTGTTCACTGCGATACACATTATGCATCTCTATACAAAACACCAACTGGAGGCAATGAAAATATGCACAGTATTCAGCATTTACATTACACCTAATTACATGCAGCAAAACACATTACCCATATCATAACATTATATTTAGGTTTACAGCATTTGGCAGAAGCCCTAGTCCAGAGCGATTTACAGCAGAGCTTTGTAGTCTCGAAAACATCTGCTCCTCATCTTAGCATAGATAGGTTAGTGTCAATAATACACTCAGGCTAAAGCCCTGGATGAAACACTAACGTGAACTGATAACATTAAACAGCGATCGTTTACTCGCAAATCTAATCGGAACTGCAGAGAGCACATAGTGTTGTATTTTGCGTCTGACGATCATACACGACTCTTCCACTTCTCACTTGTTGCTGCTCTGATCGCGCCGTGCTAAAACTGTGCTAATTAGCACAGAGATGCTCGCGTGATCGGTCTTCCTCACGCGCTAATCGCGCTTGCCGTAAACGAAAACAAAACCGCCCATGCACGCCGATATGGCTGCAGGAGATGCGACAAGACACCAATCATTTAAAACGGCATACAATAGTTTTCTCTCAAAGAAAGCTGAAGATCTTTTGCCAAAGCAAACTTCAAATCAATTACTTCGAGTGAATCTAATTAGGAAATCTCCCTGTCTCTCCCTGTCACATACAAATATGAAGGTGGAACTGCAATTTATTCCTCAGACTGACAAAAATGAATCCTGCTTGGTTTTGTTTATAATTCATTCCTAAGTACGGCATAAACATTAAATTGCTGTTTTGAAAGCACTGAATGTGCTACAGGCATAAAGATTACAGATGCATAAACACATGGTCAACGCATGCATGCAAAAACACGCACACAGCCACCCAGGGTGGTCACAGGGTCATGCAGCTCAAAGAAGCTCCCGCACGCCTGCCGTGCTCTCAGCGCGCCTGGAAAAAAAAACACGTGTATGGGTAGGGCGCAGCCCTCGCCGCCATTGATTGTCCGCTCCTGATTTGCCGCACATCCGCGGAAGCTGCTCCTAGAGCGGCTTCCATCTGGAGGGAGCGGCGCATGTACCTAATCGGTCGTTGACAGATGACATCTGTCTCGCGAAAAGCGAAATGCGTGTTGGGTTTAATCACCATTTCGGAGGTATTCTGTCGTCAAAGTTGTCTTTAGTACAGTTGGCGCATTTTCTCTGCAAAAGGCAAAATTAGTAAGATCTCCCACTTGCTAAAAAAAATGGCTGTGGACAGCAGGTCGAGGAGCTAGCTGGCTAGCTAACGAGGCTCAAATGACCTGATTTGCAGCGGTGTGACGAAAGAACATCATTTCGTTTATGTTTGGTTTGCTCTCGGCATTTTCATAATCTAGGGTAAGAGTTTAAGTAATAGTATTAAATTTGCTAGGTCATTTAAAGTAGCATGTGTTATCCATGCGTTGTTTGATTATCGTTAGCCACAGGAGTTAAATAAGATAAAATAAGATACCCAGAGAGGGCAGCAGCGAGATAATCTGGTCTTGTTAAAGCGTTAAAAAGTCATGGAGTATTCCGATGATCTGTAGGTAGATTGGAACAAAAGCGTGTTATACTTGCCACTTGCCTCATTCTGTAATAAAGTATATACAGTACTATAACTTTTCTGTAAATGTTATTCCTAATAGTTTATGGAAACCAGATATGCACACGTAATGGTAAGATTTAGTTTTTTGTTTGTTTGTTTACTGTACAGCTCACTGTAGATATACCTCCAAAATGATGAACCTCACGGATGTCAGACAGACGTGACTGATAAAGACCGATTAGACCAGAGCCTGGTGAATATTCTAGGAACACCACGTATGAGAGGTATCGTGGACGGCTGTATGCGAGCTTCTGGACGATTCCCATTCGCTGTAGCTTGCTGATCTCGTCAGTGACCTGGGCTGGCCTTGGTCTCCATGTTCAGGCATGGTTTTAGGCCAGGCACTCATACGCACACTCTTGGCCCGCTAGTGTCTCTGACGACCTTCAATGCAGCAACGGAAGGCCCTCCAGGGAATGCTAGACTGCATAAAGGTATTGATGGTGTAGTGTTATCTTAAATTATGAGACCGGCACACCCAAGAAGGACCTACTTGATGGCTTTATTTTCTCCCCGACCTCGCACTGACACAGAGTCTGGAGAGCCCGCTGACTCCACCCCTGGCTTATTCCTCTTCCCCTAGACAGGGAAAGAGTGAGAGAGATTTTAAG
This sequence comes from Tenebrosternarchus preto, assembly GCA_025802075.1. Classification (NCBI taxonomy): domain Eukaryota; kingdom Metazoa; phylum Chordata; class Actinopteri; order Gymnotiformes; family Apteronotidae; genus Tenebrosternarchus; species Tenebrosternarchus preto. Next base: position 6,428,745 of record JAOYMR010000001.1, on the reverse strand, counting down.
AGAGAGACACAGTCAGATTGGCTAGCATGCTACATGGCGCGTGCCTAAAGAACAATGCTGGTGTGGAGTGGAGTGGTTGTGGTGTGTTGGTGCACAGAAGAGTAACAAAATTTCACAGTTGCAGTACGAGAGTAAATCTGGACCTGCTATCTCTGTTCTTTGAGTTCCCACCAAGCTCCCCCTCAAACAGAGCGTGTGCAGTGACTGTGTGTGTGTGATTGTATGAACATTGAAAAGAAAACACAATGCAGAGAATGATAAATAGTGCCTCTTTACACAGTTCACTAGATATACAGACACTGCAAAAGGTCAAATAGAGTATGTAAACACAGACACAAACAGAGAGATCACATCTGTCTCCAAGGACACTCACTTCTGGTTCACAGCCTTATGTAAAGCAGACTAAATTTTCAGTCTACTATTTTAAAATAATGTACACTCAAGATTTATCATTATTGTCATTCTAATGGCCAGGGTAGCGTCTTGCACATAATACCTCGGCTAGCAATCAGCTATGACCAAATGGGGTACAGCAATTACATAAAGGCTAACAACAACATTTCCTGTCCAGGAACGTCACCCCTCCCCCCACCTCCTGATTGGACAGGGCATCTGAGACCGATCTGCAAGGGGAAGGATTCATTAGAAAGTGCTCTAAAAGCTATCAGCTGCCAGCAACAGTGCAAAAGATGATAAATGATTCGAACAGGGAAGAGGAAGCAACAGTGTCTTGGCCCCATTCCAGCAGCAGCCAGACGGCTTCCTGCATCTAAATGTGACCTCGGCCAGCACGTAGTCACTCCATCTATCAGAAGAGCGCCTCATAGAAATGACAAAGAAACACTTGCTCAAAAATCTTGTGGTATGCATGCATTAATATACAGCACAGTGCTAAATACAGATGTCAGGCAACATCAGGCGTCAGGTTCTTCCATTGGTGGAAACCTGTAGTACTAAAAGGGAAATGGGAGGCAACAGACATTGGATATGGATATTGTGCCGTTATGTCCTCCCCTGTCCTTTGGGACTATAAATGCAGTAAATATATGATCAGCATTTCATCTGTGCACACAAGGTGGCCAATAGGATCAGTTCACTGCCCACCTGCAGTGTTATACAACTGATATGGAGGTTTATGAGAAGTAGAAGGATAAGTAATGAAAATGATGATTACAAAGTAACCGTGGTGTGTGAAGTGTGCCCTTTTAATGAAAGTATTAAAAAATTCTGTTATATTAACGACTTGAAATGTTTGACTTTAAACTCTGTGGATGGTAACGGAATTAATATCTTTGTATTCATGCAGACGAGGACACACAAACGTACTTTCTCTCTCTTTCCACCCTAAACCTCACGCAATTTTCGTGATTCCTGGGGAGAAAAGCTAGACTGGATTTCCAACAGGCTCAGGGTAGGCTATCAAATGCATCTTATCTATGATTAAACACTGTCATGAAAACTTCAGCAGGGAGGAACCATGAGGGGAGAAGGAGGCCCGGGAAACATCGTGGCAACGCAGCAGGAGGGAAGCAACGGAGAGGAATCACGGCACTAGAGAGAGAAAAAGGTGGGAGAGAATTTAGAAGAGAAAACTTGAAAAGTGGTGGAGAGATGGGAAAGTGAGCAGATGAGTGGGTTTTCGAACACAATTTAGAACAACCAGAGAACAGCAGGCTGGTCAAATGCTGAGCATGGAAAGAGAGGGAGAAAGCAAGAGACAGAAGGGCACAGATGCTCTTCTTGCTGCGGGCAGAGGAACCATACAGTCCCCAAATGGGTCGCGTTCTGTCCTATTCCTGTCGATCAAGCATTAAGGAGACACCTAATTATCCCTATCCAATTCTCTATTGCCTTCCCTATAGCCCCAGCTAACCTCTAATGCTCTTTCTATTCAATTGTGCAGTTTTGTCCGTATTTAAGAGTTTTTGATGAAACCCCACCTTAGACTTCTCTCAGTACGTAGGTACCATCAGTATGCAATTACTCCTATCTAATACATCTGTATAACTGAACATTTGACTATTTATAGATACTGCGATCAGTGTACTGATGTCATTATCCTAACAGGTAGTTCTGGCTCTTATCAGTAATACAGCTATCAGTGGTCTCAATAGTATTTACTCTTTGGGAACTTAATATGCAATTCTGTTTTCCCTCCTTTTCTCTTTGGTATTCTTCCATTCGCTGTACTCTATCCTCATTATATTAATCTCCATCAGATATATCTCACGGAAAACTGAACTTCTGAACTTGGTTTGAACTTTGAATTTGGTTGCTTGGAGTCCGTCTCAGAGATTTTATACCTACCCTCTCTGTCCACTGCTCCATCTCCCTCCATCTCCCATGCTTTGCTATACCAGTGCATGATGAACACATCCCAACTGATCAGCCACAACTTAAATTACAATTGACAGTGCCTTGCCATTGACATGTCAGAGAACTAAAGTATTTTGGAATTTACTCCAAACACACAAGGTTGGAGAACCTTGTATGCATAGACTGGAAGACCCCAGTGGCCCACCAGGTAACTCAGAGCAGGTACCCACGAGTACCCTGTTATCAAAGAGTACCCCATTATCAATGTCATATGAAAGTCCTGAAATTTGTCACTGATAACATCAGTTTAATATTGTGTGGCTTTGTATTACCAGTCGGTTAACATTGTCCAGGATTAAACTGACCCGAGGCACACCAACCACACATGCAGAGTTTGTATATAACTGTTGCTGATGGAACCAAGTTCCAGGAATATAGTAGGTTTGAGAGTTTGGAGGAAGCAGAACAGCCAGCCAAGGACGACCCAAGGCTGTGAGCTTCAGTGCTGAGACAAAAGGAGAAAGACGCAAAAGAGAGAGGCATGTTAACTGACAAGAAGACATCTTCCTGAGCAACAGGAATATCAAGGGCACAAGCGATTGGATGGGTAAAGCTGCAGTTGGAGAGACTGCTCACAGATGGAGAAGTTGGTGAAGACTGCAGCGATAGACTTGAGTACTGAATAAAAATTTTAAGCCATAGTCTTTAGAAAAAAACAGGAACTTGTGTTGGAAGGAGGGAGTTTATACTTCACCCTGCAGATTCTAAGTGAAATAAAATTAAAATAAAATTTTGCTGGGTTTTGATGGTGTGTGTAGACCTGCTGTGAGTTTTTCTGCTATTTGTTATTGCCATCATTTTTGTCATAAAATGATATTCTATACTTCTAAATAAGTAATCAATTAACTTTAATATTATTATTATTAAACCCTCTACTACTACTATCAAAATAGTTCATATTTAGAAGTGAGCTAACTGGGAGAGAATCCTAGCTCAGAGAAGGGGTCATTTGCTTCGGTTTAAGGACTAAAGCTCAATGACCTCCCAGCATGCTGAAGGGATTCCTTTGGCACTTCCTTGTGGATCTCAGAATCCTCTGCTGTTATCTCTAATCTCAGAATCCTGAATTATTGTGTCATGTCTGACACTGAGCATCTGAAGTACAAGGGTAAGTAATGTGCAGGTGCCTGAATAAGATAAACATATATACGACTGGGGTTCTAGTGGTCACACAAAAGCATTGCTGATGCTATCAGCATCATTATCAAAAGATGAGTCATTATTGGGTGTGAAAGTGAATGCTTTTTGCCCCATTGTGGTTGTTAATACCCCACCATGCCAACAAAAACACTGAGCCACATGCAATTTAGCTCAAACATTTCCAAATTTGAATGCGGGGCCTTAGCTCTATGTGCTAAGTTCGGCACTGCAGTTTCGTAGTCAGTGAACTTGTTCACCAGAGGTTTGCATAGAGTTGATTTTGTGTTGATTTTGCTGCAATGGCACATTCTGACATTCATCCTGAAGCTCATTCTACAGTCATCTATCTATGACAGTCCATTACCATGTGACATTTTCCACTGTCAATGTGGAATGTGCCCCAATTAAGCCATCAGTCTTTCTTTCAAGATAAATTAATTAGCATATTTTCCATAGGGCAAATTTTTTTCTGCCATTATAGCATTGCAGAACTTTTGGGGGTATTTTCAGTAGTATAGGTAACTAGTAAAGGCACAGGGACTGATTCAGCTGTAGAACAGCTTCTATCTCAGCTCTGTGAATCCTTCATGAAGCAACAGATCCACTGCAAGAGACTATCAGAGTGAGGCACAGGGACAGATAAAAGAAAGCACACAACAAAAGAGGGCAAGGACGAAGGGAAAAACGGAAAAGGTAGAATGTCAAGAGAAGAATGCAATATCACAAAATCAGCAGATGAGATAGGGGAGCGACACACACGAACGGATGGTTGGGCAGGAGAGTGGATAGGTTTCTGGATCTCCATATGAGTATGGATGATCTTCATTGCATCCTAATGTTCTTTTACTCATCTAAACCAATTCAATTATCTTCCTGACTTCTCTAAGATGTCTCCCGGCATGGATCATAACTCATAACTTGCCTTATGACTCTGCAATAATTGTCTTCTGCACGTAAAGACATTTAGGCTGCCTGACAGTAGGTTCAATCAGTTTGGTTACAATTAAAAATTATATTTTTCCACCAAGCCGAAATCTGTTTTACCCACACAAACTGCAGTTGAAAGCAGAATCATAAATCCCCTTTATGAGTCAGAAACCACCAAGACTTTAAAATCCACCAAATGCATAAATTAAAAACATATTTAAGGCAGATATATACCGAAAAGCATTATGCACACAATCCCAGGATTTACCACCGCTTGAAATATAAATACACAAAGTAAATGAGGTCATGTATTGCTTCACAAATTACATAAGGACAACATTTAATATTTCATGTTAAAAAGCTAAATTAATGAAGGACAACTAAATGAATCATTGCAGTGAGTAAGGGCAGAGGTGATATGAAGCATGTGAGGCTAATCCAAGATGGGTCTTTAACACAGATAACAAAGAAGCTGGAAGACCAGGAAATAGAAAAGAGTCAAAAAAACAGGAGCAGGAAATTATACTCAAAAATGCACACAATCCCCAACAGATACATATGCGTGGGTCGACTGGGAATGGGCTGAAAATCTGTATAGCTCCCAATGAGCATATCAGTGAGATACACGTGCAGGTAATGACCAGTGGGAGGAGTCAGAGCAGAGCCAGTGGAGCAACAGGTGAAGCTGGAGTGGCAATACTGAAGTGGCACTCTCACTCTGGGGCCCGTGTGATAGACAAGGCAGTCATTTTCCTTATCTTCAGCCAAGTCCCTGTTTACAAATGTGTTAATGCTATTTCAGGAAATATCGCTAAATGTGGATTTGTCACTGGATAAGCACTTGTGTTATAGATCCTTATCAATCATTTTTCTCTCAGATTCATCCAAGCTGTCTCCGCTGGACGTTCCAGTGTACTACCACATTCTCTTCCGTATCATATATAGCCCGAGGACTAAAGCGAACAGCGTGCGTGTTGTTTGAACTAAGACTTCCCATAATGCTCCGGGGGCTAGAGCAGTTTTGGCCACCTGCATAGTACTGAGTGGTGCGGCCATGTGGAGGAAACATATGAATAATTAGTCAGCTACAAGGCCATGCCACACTGACTGTGCTGCTCACAGATGTGGAGGGCTCCCAGTCAACACACAGGCGCACAAGTTTACACAACAACCTCATCCACCGTATCCGCCTTCAGAATTTATTCGCCACAATTACCAAACACAGCGGCTCCATAACGGGGGTTGAGACCATTTTAATGGTCAGAGAGATCTCTGACTGAACTCAATCACCGTGCTATGATGCGGCTGGAGAACGAGGCCAGGCACTGTTATGGTGTGGATATTGAGTTTGAAAGGGGGGTGTTGTTTCTCCAAGATTCATGACTACAAAACTATTTGCAAAAAGAAGGGAAGAAATGAGTGAATTGTGTGTGTGTGTGTGTGTGTGTGTGTGTGTGTGTGAGAGAGAGAGAGAGAGAGAGAGAGAGAGAGAGAGAGGTAATCTCTCTTTGTAATAAGTGTAAGCTGCTAGGTGCCAGCAGGGTGTGGATGCAGACCAGAGCCCATTACTGGGTGTAATTAAAGCCCCGGCTCTTTTAAGCCACCCCACAGTCTTACCCTTCTGCTCTCCTCTCCTCCCTCTCTCCTCTCTCCCTTCTCCTGTCCTCCTCTCCACTCCTCTCCTCTCCTCTTGTTCTCCTCAGCTCTTTTCTCATCCCTCTCTCCTCTCCTCTTCTCTCCTCCCTCTCCTGTTTTCCCCTTTCCTTCCCATCTCTTTTCTTTTTCTTAGTCTTCCCTCTCCTCTATATTAACATAAAAATAGCACTTTTTCCCCATTTCCCCCATTTCCCCATTCATTAAAGTTTATTAATGCAAAGTGTACATATATTGGCAAAAGCAAAGCAGTACCTGTGGCCTCCATTTTCATAAAGTAAATAGTTAACATATTCATAAAAGGGCAAAGCTCATTAATTAAAAGAGCGGTAGAATCATTCGTCTTAAAATGAGGCTAATTTAATTATACTAAATTGGAGTAATTCATTCCATTCATGGGTTATATTTATTAACTGATTATTAATCACAGATTTGCTCTTTTTCAGTCACCTCCTCACATCTATTTATAGATTAGCTGTTCAATCCAATTATCACTCTTTTTGTTTTAATATGAAATAATGTACTGGCTTGACTCATTGGAAACTGTTCGGAGTCACTTGAGGAATCAGCTCACATCCAGACCGGCATGAAACTGAAAAGTGGGGAGGGAGACACCTGTCTTTCTGTCACAGAACAAACATGGCCATTATAGATGACCCGCTTCCATGCCTGTAAATTCAATAAGAATACGTCAGATTAATTTATGAAACCAGATTTTGTCCACTTCATTACATCATAATTAGATTATGCTGATCTGTTCATAGTGTTTACAGTTTTGTAAGTGTGTGTTATTTGTAGTTTTGGAGTTTTTGAGTGCAGAATCCATTATGCATTTGTTTCTTTCCTATTAAAAATGAAGAAATCTGTGAGGTCACAAATCAGGTCACTCACCAGTTTGCGTTGGCACCATCCACAGACCCCGCACAGCGCTACCAGCCATACGACACACACAGTCAGACTGACCGACACCAGGAACACACTCAGGGAAAGGGAACCTGTAGAGAGACGCAAGGTTAAAAATCTCAACTTATCTACACAGTGACAGGAGATGAACTGAATACGGACAGGAGTAAACACTTCATTTTTTATCTAGTTCATCAGTCTTTGTTGTTACATGTGTTTGAACCAAAGAACAAAATGAGACACGAAAACCTTTTGAAACCTTTTTTTTTTTTTTTTATGTGTATGAATGTATATATAATGAGTAGCTGGTGCATCAGTGTGATGGAAATGCTTGTGTGTGACAGGAACTGGAAAAACAACCTGAGTTCCATTCTAATAAAATCAGACCTAAAGTTTCATATCTGACAGGGATGCACTTAGATAAACAGAAGGCAGAATATCCATGACTAATCAGGAGAGATGAAAAGAGAACTATATATATCTTGGGAGAGAAGCAGAGACAAACATGAGAAGAGCAGGCTTGCTTCCTTGAGAGATGAGGAGGCAGGAACAAGACGAAAGGATTTTGAAAACATCTAAAAAAGAAGAAGAAAATGCACCAAATGGGGGAATTATGGTGAGAAGAGAGGGAGATATAGATAGAGAGGGCAAGAGAGCACCGGGAGGAAGTGGGTTAGTGTCTGTTTCTTTCCTCATTCTTCATTACCAGGCCACAGAGACTGTTCTCAGGGGAGGAACACTAAGGTAGGATTATGTGTCTGCACAACCACTGACACATTGATTTGTGTAAATCAGCATACAGATAAACTATAATCGGTGTAGAGTCACATGTCTCTGCTTATAGGTTACCGATGGAGCCGCCATTAAGCTCCTAATGAAGATGGCCTGGGTGCATCTGATTACGTGGTTATAATAACAACATAATGAAAAAGCTTGACTAGTTTTATACCACAGCCACATTAAGGGCTGCGAAAATGAGCACCAAGTTTGCTTTGCATGATAATGCGGCTGTGATTATTAACTGTGATTACAAGAGTTTGCAGAGCCTGTAATTTGTCAGACAACACGGAGAATCCAGGAACAGTACGGTAGCATGAGTATACATCAGTGCAAGCCAGCACCCGAGCCTCTGGAGAGGATCGCCTTATAATTGTGAGTATCCGTCTTTTTCCCTGCGCTCTGTCTGCTGGTAAATGCCCCTTGGATGTCTTCAGTTTCTCATTTTTTTTTGCACCTGCCAGACACTTGCAAAGTACAGTGTGACACAACAGTCCTCTTTCATTCCAGCATCTTTCTGGCTGGTGCGTTCTTATTGTTGCCACTAAACTGTGCCTTTGTACCCATTCACTGGCTTCCAGTGTGATTCAGGTAAATGGGAAAACGCAGCTGTTTTCACGCTTGGCCCATTCAACCACCACAGAAAATGCATCATTTCAAATCAGCTCTCCAAAGTGCTTCATTCTGAAAATGCAGCTTTGGTGCTGTTCTGTGAATGAAGGAAAACATGGCTTTAGTAAACACTGACGTAAGGCTGTAATGTGACCTTCACATTTAAACAATTGTCATAATGCGTTACTAAGGTTTACTAAGGTACGATTAAGCATTTTAATAAAGGAAAAAGACTAATCACCAATCTTCCGTTCAGTAAACTCCTGTGTTCACTTATGAAATGTGTTTGTTTCTGCAAAACTTAGAGATGTTTATCATGACACTTTCACCAGGGAAGAGAGGCCCCAGTGTTCCAATTGTATCTCCTCTCTCTTAGTGTGGCTCTTCTTTAGCCTATCTGTAGTAAGGGCACTCATTTGCATCGCACCTTGTGTGCATGACACCTGGCTTGTTTTCCTTCCTGCTTAAAGGGAGGATGCGTACTGCTGCTGTTTAACTCACTCTCTGCATCTGCCCTCAGGAGTGTGCACTTCTTGCAAGAAGCTACTAATAAAACACATTGATTAATAAAAGGAGCTCCTGTGTATCGATTTCCAGATATTTCCACAACTGTATGTCTGTATGTCACAAAATTCTGTTTATTTGCCAGATGGGTATCACTGTATCCTTACCATAACAATTCAGTCCACACTGAGTCGCACTGAAAAATTCAGAATTTTTTCAAAAGTTTTTTAAACTCACTCTGATATGAGTTTAGATATGAAATCTAACGAACATGGTTTTCCCTGGTCATTACTCCTATTGACCTTCAGAAACAGTTACTAAGAAACACATTTAGTGCCTTTTTAAATAAAGTTGTAAAATAGAATATGCATAAATGGCTTTATTCAACATATTGTTGAAATTTAAATGGCACATTAATATATATCAACTTAGAATGAATGGCTATAACTGTTCAGACTCATGTGCTGCACTGCCAACCCC
>JAOYMR010000001.1:6384866-6410905 GCA_025802075.1 Tenebrosternarchus preto | reverse complement strand
TTGCTCAGCACACCATCAGTGAACATGACAAATATTAAAATGATTTATTAGATTGTTCATCTGATTTTCAGATGTTTTCATCATAAAGCACAAAATATCCTAAATGCGTTAAATCCCAACATCATGTTTTAGATAATATATTGTGCCTTATATTAGTACATATTTAGTAATTAAAACAGTACAAGGCTTTTTCTCAAAGACATGGTGTGTGTTTGTGTGTGTGTGTGTGTCCAGAACAAGCTTTATGACTTCATTACAGGCAGTGTGTTAACCCTGCCCCATAGTGACGTACGCTGTGTGCGTGTGTTAGTGTGTGTGTTTCTAAATCACAGCACACTGACTGACTACTGCACGGAACTGCTGCCATAGGCGAGTCCATTAAAAAGAGCTAGAAACACAAATGCAGCTCTTCAGCACAGACGGGTCACCCACCCAACTCCACCTTTCTGTGGCTCTCTTAACCTCTCTGCATATCCTCTCCCTGCCTGTCTCTCAGGCGAGGGCTCTGCATCACAGCAGTACAGGTCACAATGACATTTCTAACCTTAACTCCCCTGTACAACATATGTAGTACAATGTGACCTTTACTGCAAGCTAACGGCCTGCGAATCCTATTCTTCAAAAATACGTGGATGAAAATGTAAAAAAAAAGAAAAAGAAAAAAGACAAACATATTTCACACTGTAATTTCAATTGTCAAGATGCAGAGATATTAAAATGTATTCTGTTATTCTGGTTACGGCAGTGTAAATGTTTAAATAAATGCTTATAAGCATATTAATTCTCACAGTTCACTATATATTGAGTTATTCAGCTTTACAAATAGTGTAAAGCCAGTAGAAAATGCAGTATTGCTGGGTGCACCATACCTCAGAATTTGGATACACTAGTCTATACAATACAATAGAATGGGGGAGCAGTCCAGGACAAAACAGCCTGCGTTTACATCACAGTGCTCATAGAGGGCAGTAGAGTGCCCATTAGTTAACCCAGCAGAATGCAGAATGCAGGTCACCTGGCATAGTACCGTTGTCCTCACTCACCAATGCTGTTGCAGCAAAGTCGAGCTGACGGGACTGTCAGCGAATCACAAAACTGATTAGAATATTGCTGCTGTGCATATATAGCCTGTTGGCTGCTGGAGGGGTTTCTCATGGATAAACGTACTGCTGGAGGGGTGTCTCATGGATAAGCGTGTACTGCTGGAGGGGTGTCTCATGGATAAGCGTGTACTGCTGGAGGGGTGTCTCATGGATAAGCGTGTACTGCTGGAGGGGTGTCTCATGGATAAGCGAGTACTTTTTGCATGTCTCTCTGACCACAAAACCCTGCATATATAGCTCACACCCTCAGCACCTGATTTGTTTCACAATTGGTTCACAATTTTTGGAATTTGTTAAGCCAAGGTCCCTGTTCGAGTGAACTGTAAAGGCAGGGATCATCGACCTAATGATCTGATGAGGTAAAGCAGGAAGTGTTTTTCACAACTTAAATACAGGCCTATAACGAATTTTTATATAGGTCTCAGGAAATGCAACCTGAATCTGAGGCCACCATCAAATCAATAAGAGTAGATTCGAATTTCTAGGGCCAGCAAGCTAATCTAATAGGCTACAGTACTCTGCCATCTGCTGCTACAAAGGAGGCGTGCTCAGACAAATAAAACCTGTTCTTGGTTTTATTGTGTTATTCATATTCACATACTGCTGATAATTCTGACCACAGGCTGCAGACTTGGTTTACAAACCCCCTGCAGTTGACGTACACTCAGTTATGACTTAATTAGATACACCTACTGTGTAGCTGAACCTATGGGCTACCAATCTTCTTCAGTCAATCCTATGCACCCTGAAGTCAAGTGTAATTTGTCTTGTTCTTGACCTGAGGGTGTCATGTTTCCGGTGGCCTCTTTTATGAATGACCTATTCATAAAAATAATGTCTGAATGTCTGGACATTTTATATGTGCATGTAAATATATATGTATATTTAACATATATGTAAACATCAGTATTCATAAATGTTAGCATTAAGTGTTTACAAGTGCATTTACAAAATAAATGAATATTAAAAGCATCCAGCATGCCAGGTTTCTCAGGAAAGAAATCAATAAAGTTTGACACATTGTACACAAGCTACAAGACTCAGTTAGCTGATTTTAAAGAACAATAGAAGTGGCAGAAATTATAGATTACATGTTATGGTTGAGTTATATGTAGCCTAATAGGTACATTTTACATTTACATTTTAGGCATTTAGCAGATGCTGTTACAAAAGCGTTTTGTTGTTCGCTCACAGAACGTTATTAGGTACAGTTACAGTCTTAGGTGTACTTAATAATTTGATGTCTCAGTGCATGTACACTGGTTAGATGATGCAACTACTTCAAGACAATTTTAACATAGTGGGAGTCAAAAACCATCACACGATGGAGCAAAAAACATCATCACACGATGAAACTTCAGTCATCCAGCATCTCTAAACTGGATTTAAACACTAATCACCATAGACAAGAGACCAACGTAAACTGACTGAGCCACCAGCCACTGTGAGGAGCTCAGTGAAGAGCAGATAGTGACCATGATAAACCAAACCAAAGAAGCAAAGCACAACATCACGTCCAACAGAGAGCTAACCCTAGCTGGACCTGGGCTGCTATTTGGGGAACTTTCCCAACAAGAAAACTAAAAGAACCAACGTGGGCTTACAGCACCTGTTCATGGAGTTTGTCAGGCAGGATGTTACCAGTGCACCATGGACACAACGCACGAAATGAAAAAAATTCTAAGGCTGTTGGGGGAAAAATAGGATAACATGCTAAAAAGAAGAGAACAAAAGGAAAATGAAAACTTCCCAAAAACCTAAAATACCAGCGTTGTCTTTTGCCAGAACACTGAACAAAGACTGAGTACCTGGAAGTCTGTGAACTGCTCTTAAAGGAGCAAAAATTCATTCTTATTCAATTATTCCTCACATCATGAAACAACAATTATACTCACACTAGTAGCCTGGATGCATCAGACTGTCTGCACCTGTGGCCTGGATGTATCAGACTGTCTGCACCTGTGGCCTGGATGTATCAGACTAAATCTATTTTAAACATGGCTGCTTAGATGTGGGGAATGCAAATACTGGAGCAAATACTGAAAGAAATCAGATTTGATTTCATGTGAGCTGCATTAGAAAACACCTAATAATAATATAATAATAATACAATTATACAGTAATATGATAATAAAATTACATTCTCATAAATATGAATACCTTTTATAAAGATGGTCACTCCTTTAAGTAGGTAGGACAGGTGTGGCTAATTGATCCTGATAACTCTGGAGCAACCCAGTGCCTCTGGTGGCCGGTGATGTTCTAGCAGATGGCCCAGCCTTGGGCTGAGTCCTTACTCATGCTTTTGAGGCTCAGTGTTTGAACAATTGATGATTTAGGTTACACATAACCTTTAAGAGGCTCATGAAGACTACATGGTAGTAGAGGCGTGTGAAGACCAAAGCATGTACATGCTATGTGTTAGCACTGGTTTGCTAAACGTGTCCACATGTGGGTCACACTTCTCTTCCATTAAGGTGCCAGTGGCCAGCATGAAACAGCATTTCTCTATATATCTCTGGCATTTTAATCCTATATTCACTGGTGACCACTCATATTAAAAGCAATCTCCTCTAGGGGGACTAAGCGGCACCTGTGGCTAACCACACAATATTGAAACACTTTCCGCACACTGCCAACGGGGCTGACATTTTGCAAGTCACTTTGTTTAAAGCTCTAATAGTGAAGTCATCTTTGATTTTTTTATTAGGAAAAAAATTGAACTAGAAAAATAATGACACATTCTATTCAATGAGCGTTTTTTGAAAGGAGATGATTTTTTCCAGACCCAGCAACCAACTCCACAGCAGAAATGCATTTAAAAATTAGTAGTTGGCAAAGTCTATGCAAATAGAGAATAAAAGACTATCTCAGCAAATTTGTTTTTATAAGACATTTATTTTTAAGCCCTGGCAAAGTGGGAACTACCTGCAACACGTAAAACACAGCCAAAGGCATTCTCACCCTCAGTCTTTTGTTCAAACCTGGAGATACAAAGGAGAAACCAACTGCCAGACCAGAAGCTGTGAAAGTGGGTGGATTGTTGAGGAAGGATGAAGAAATATGCTGGGTCCGTAACTCCATGGGGTCCTTCTGCATAAAGAGGAGAATTACAAAACTGCTTCTGCAGAAGAGCACGTATATGTGTGATTTTGATGTACATTTGGGGCAAACCATGTTTGCCAAGTCTGATAGTGAGTAACTTCAGATGTATATGCCATAATCATCTGCTTCTCGTGTACTTGTTGATATTTGAGTAGTTTTAATGGGCCTCAGTATCTAATGGACCTATTTTTACTTCTGCTTACTGTTAGAAATACTATCTCTGATCTTGCACTCTTGCATTTTGATACTCTCTTGGTACTCTTGCATTTAGATGGGAATTTGTAATTGAGGGGCAAGTAAATATTTTGACACTACACAGGAGCTTTGGTTGGGTTTAGTGTAAAACATGAATATGTTACTGCAATTTATGGGCTTGTACCATAAGATGTGTGAGTATGGGTGGTGCTAAAACTGGTCACATTACTTAAAACACCACTTTATTAGAAACATCTTGCGACAGTATAAAGTTAGTATAAAGTTAGAGTTTACAGCCCTTCTGCTGCTCTACACAGTTTGTGTTAACCATCCCCCAGCCAATCAATAGTATTCCTTGATGCCAACAAAATGGCTTAATAATTTATGTATTTGTACTGCTCATGAATTAGAGCTGGTGTAGGCTACTTTTGGATGATGGAACAAAGTGTGTTTTCTATGGGGTGGCATGGAAAAGAACAAAAGTTTTTAAAAAGTTAAATATCTGTGCACCAGAGATGATAACTTATCAAATACAGCACTCCTAATTTTTTCCACCCAACTGAATGGGACACTGAACCGACTCTGGCTATATGAAGAATATTGCCATAAAAACCTGGGACACGAAAGAGGTATTCTGTTTTTAATAATTATCTGTTTATGATATGTACTTAGGGCAAATAATTTTATACTTGGGACAAAACACTTTATGGAGTATTTAAAAAATTGTAATAGAGAAAAGACGTGAATATTGCCATGAAACGTCTTGGTTATATAAATGGGTGTGAATACAGCAAATTTAAATTGCAAAATTCACTGCTGATAATGGGGCAGACACTGGGCATAAGCAAAGTTCTACCTAATTCATAGTCTGAAGTACAACATACCAAACTGAACAGTAGGTAGCATCGGTTGCCAACTTCTATTGACAACAACAGCGGTCTTAATAATAGCATATGAAATCATTCATAATTTATGATCGTAAAACACAGTAGTCAGAGATTCAGAGGCAATGGTGGCATGGCTGTCTCAACTACAGGGTGGAGAGAGAGCCAGGATGAACCAGAGGGTAATACAAATTGGTCACAAATGCATGTGGTTAGTAGCAGGGCTTCACACTACTTACATACCATCCTTCTTGTCAGTAGGAAAGCCAAGACTAGAGAGAGAGTATCCAGCAGAGACAGTCCAAATGCAAATAAGCCCCTGTAAAATCACTGAGAAGCAACATAATGTTGAAACCTGATTGATTTTTTTATTTAATTTTATCAAGAATAAGAGAGGTCTGTACACTATTTCTGCCTCCTACATATTTGCTCCCTCCCACGACCCATAGTAGTGTTAAGAATCAAGAATGCAAGTGATGGGAGTCCTCCATATTAGACAAAATGATCAAGACTCACCATCCTGCTCCAATGGGAGCAGCTCTTTCACTTCAAAGCCCTTGAGAAGTAGCAAGCTGAGGACCGCCAAACCCTCTGGAACCTGCTGATACCTGCCTGTCCTCAAGCTGTGGCCCCATTTCAACTAACAAAGATGAATCCACAAGACGACCCAGAAGCATTTATAGAGGTCTTAGAACACACAACAGCTGCTTGTTCCTGACTGCAGGAGAGCTGGGAAGCACGCCTGCTGTCCAGATCTCAGGAGAAGTCCAGCTCGTGGACCAGCAGCTGCCAGCAACATAGCAGGCAGAATCTGAGACCCTTAAGGAGGCCATCTGGCAGCAAGTTGGCCAGACTCCTGATCAAAACCAACAGTGTTTCTCTACCCTGACACTCACAGAGTTCAACTGGTCCTTTGTCTTCATGCAGCAGGATTGTTGCAAGCAGTGGCTTCATGGTCAACCTAGTGCTACTGGAACAATTAGTTTCCAGCCTTCCAGAAAAGGGATTGGCATCATGGGTCCAGTGCCATCATGTAGAGTCCCTAGAGGAGGCCATCTGGAAGGCACAAGATCATCTTATGGCAGGAACCCCCTTTCTCCCTTTCTTTCTCCATTCCAACACCTTGGAGTGCCTCCCCTTAAACCCCTCCCCTGCAACCCCCCTTCTTGTCCCCTTTTCCTCGTCACCATTGTCCTCTCCCCTATTCCCCTCTCTCTCCACACAGGTTGGTCCACAATGACTGCAGTGAGGCCTGGGCAGGAGTGATACCACTGTGTTAAGCAAGGGGGCTTCAGGACATTGGCCCCCTCAGGGATGTGGGAACACGGGTCTGGGTCCTTGCAGAATCTCAATCTTCCCATGATCGAGCAAGGATCTACTGTATAACAGTGAGGGTACAAAGTGGCATATTTCAGGCCTTGGTGGATTTAGACTTTGGAAATTGGAAATGTTGTATGAAGGTGAGGTGTATTCACAGGGACATTCATGAGTATCTGGTAGTGTCCATTATAACAGATTTTTCAGGAGAAAAAAACTGTCCTACATATGTGTGTGAGACTTGAGCCACCCTCAGGCAAGAAGGACCTCCAGGCCCATGTTGGGTCCTGCAGCAGTATAAGTCAGAACAAGAGTCAGAACGAGAGGGACCAGAGGAAAGGCACTCCCATTACCAAGACCACTCCTAAAAGGGAGGCTTAATGACAGGCTGTATAGAATGACTTGTAACAGACGAAATAGTTTCCCAGTGATTGGTCCCAAAACGTTTTTTTTTTTTTCATGCAGCTCATTATAATCCTATGGCAGGGCATTTAGGGCAGGATAAAAACACTGATCTGTCTAATGGCCTGCTTTAATTTGCCAGGCATTTGAGGTGATATATGCAGTTGGTGTGCAATGAATCTCAACTGTTTAATCCCCCAGTCATTTCCCAGAGCACCTTTGTGCCTCTTCCCTTTGATCGAGGTCCTCTTCAAAAGAATTGGTACGGACCTCATCAAACCATTAGAACAGTGCATTCACAGTTACCACTGTGTATAAGTCCTGGTGGATTATGCAAGTCTCGAGACATTGCATATTCCACTATGCAATGTCTCAGCATGCAGTGTTTCAGAGGCACTCATCTGTTATTATATCTTCAGCTAGAATTCAGGAAGACATGGGCACAGCATTTATGTCGATTACACTGTACATGTTTTATGAATTGTGGATTAAACACACAAGTGTATCTATCCCCAGGACCTGATAAAGCCATTTGATCAGACATTTAAAAATATGTTTCAAAAGTTTGTACATGATGATACTGGTGGTTGGCATAGAGGGTTGGCTTCAGCAGCACCTTCCTGTCAGCATGCACCCAAACCAGAATGCAAACTGCTTAAATAAAACACAGTTGGACTCAACAGCAATCCATTCAAAATCACCAGTAGTGCATGGACCTGTTACCAGGAGTCAGGTTTCCTGTATGCACCAGTTATGAACATGTACCTGCAATATGTACCTGATTCTGACGACAGGGAAATGTACAGAACCCAAAGGGAAAAGCCACAAAAACCTTGATGCTTGGCCATACTTGGTAGGATTTGTTTGAGAAATTAAACAAGGACACCAATGTATATTCTGGTTATGTGGAAAGGTTTGTATAAATATTTGTTTTTTATTATAAATTTAATTTGACAAACTGTAAAGTAGCTAGGCCAACTATGTTCATAGCTAATACTACTATTCAACAATCTTATATATTTGTGCAGCTAAAACAACCTCTCAACTGATGTTATCGTTAAATCTGACATATAAAATCTAAATTATTGTGGTCATGGTGATGTTTAAAACAATGTTAACTGGATAACAGGCTATATTTGGTATGTCTTGGCTAGCTAACATTCTATTCTCTTTATCTTCTGGTAGTTTGTAAATTAGTCTAGTAGCTCTAAATTTGGACAATCATGTAACAGCTCTTTCACATTTTAGATATTTTGCTGCATTCACAATGAACACAAAAACTCACTGGGCATAAACGTTGAGAAGAACTGAGCTTCCAAACCCATTGTATGGATGCAGTTACAGTACCTGGGCTTCCAGTTGGGTCATGGACAAGCAACAAGATTAAAAAGGTGAGACCTCCAGGGCCAGGCTGGCTGTTTGTGTCTAACTATTCAGATGTCACTATCTCACTGCCTGATCTCACTAAAAAAGGGAGCACCAGAACCTGTGCAATGGACAGAGCATTGCCAACAGGCTTTTAGCCAGGTTAAAGTGGCACTCTTTGGTGGCCAGCTGTTGTATTCACCAGATTTTTCTCTCCCTTTTGTCTTACAGATGGACCCATTGGACAAGAGACTAAGGGCCATTTTCTCCCATGTGGTTAAGGGAGAGGAATACACAGTGCTGCGCATTAGTTGTATGTTGTCCATGTGCGAGACACTGATGAAGAATTCCTTTGCTCCAATGACAAAGAAATGCCTTGTGAACAGTCATGTAAACAGTCCTCACCCTTTTCTACTTTTAGGGGTATCTTGGGACGCCCTTTTGTCCTCTGTTCAGACCATGCCCTGCGCCATTCGCTCCGCCACATGGACACCAACGAGCCGATCAACTGTTGGTATCTGGTGCTTCAGCCCTATAAATTTGAGGTGGTCCACAGACTGGGGACACAGATGGTGAGGGCAGATTTCCTTTCTCAGCAGGTTGGCTGCAGGCCGGACGGCCTCAATTGGGCGATGGGTTACGTGACCATCGAGGGTGTGACCGAGCGTCATCTGCAGGGTGGAGATGGCATGAGTGAATCAGCAGGTACGTAACTTTGTGTGCTTAACAGCACCCTACTCATATGACATCCTTTCTGTCAGTAGGGAAGTTGGAACTAGAGAGACAGAGAGCATTGTACACACAGTGCCCAGCTGTGGATAAGCCCCAGTGGAACTGCTGAGACGTGACAAAGTTAAAACCTGATTTGGGACCGTTTCCTAATTTTTTTTTCCCTTTGTTTAGTCAAAAATAAAGTGTGTTCTGTGTGTTCCTCCTGTCTTCTGTGTTCTTGCTTCCTCCTCAAACCAGAGTCTTTTCATAGTTTCTTTTTAAAAAGAAAGAAAAAATAGAAACTAGGCTAACTATATTGTTTAGACATGGAAGCATCCAGCCAGTAGATAACGCTGATGGTGAGATTGGGAGATGGCCAATTACAGAAAAAGGACTGCACACAACTCTCATGTGAGCTGCCAGCCAATGAGCCAATCACAACACACACAGACTTCAGGCAACCAATGAACCGGCGCTTTGACCTCCAACAGCAAGTGTACATGGTTTACAAGGCACATAATCCTGTCTGCAACCACATGACTGCAGGGTAAACATGTGGTCCAATTCCAGTGCAACCCCCCCCCACCACCATCTCTCTTTCAGCATCACACCTGAATAATGCACCACACCTATTATACAGCAGCATTATGTTCTCATCTGGAAGTTCACCTCTGGCAGCTCACTGGGACCAAATCCCACATGCTCCACTATGTATGTGTGAGTGTGACAGCAAGTCAGCAGTGGTGTTTGGCTGGAGATGGGATGGAGTGTTACTCACAGCAGACTATAATGCTATCTGATGAGAACGTTGCATCTCCTGTCCATCACTCTTGGATTCCTCCACAGTAATACAATCTTATTTTCTTTTGACATCTCTCTACAATTTTAGGGGGGGGGGGGGGGGTGTAATGGATGGAAACGTTAAATGCTTTTTTTCTTGCATGTTTCTGTATCACCTCTCTCCTTTTCTCCATAATTAAATAGCATATTTGAGTGTGCAATGAACTGAGAAACAGAAAAATGAATAATCACAGGGAAATGATAATGCACCCCATGAGTGTGTGTGTCTGCGGTGTGTGTGTATGTGTGTGTATTAGTATATGTGTTTATGTGAGGGATGTAGGCAGGGCTGTACTCACTACAGACCTTCACGTTTTGCAATAATGACAAACAAACATCAGAAGGGTTCAAAGAACATAGTGCTTAGTGCTCCAGGACTGGAGAGAAGACTACGGAGAAATGAGAGAAGAGAGGAGAAATGAAAAGAAAGAGCAGAGAGGAGAAAAAGAGCAGAGAGGAGAAATGAGAACAAAGTAAGGAAAGAAGAGAGAAGAAAGGAGAAATGGGAGAAGAGCAGAGAGAAGAGAGATGAAAAACGATGAGAGTAAAAGGACAGGAGAGGAGAGAGGAGTCAAAAGAAAAAGAAAGGGTCAGATTCGGGAGGTGGGGTAAACTCGGAACTTGGAGACAGAGGTGGAGGTGCTGGCGAGTTTAGAGGAAGGGGAAACACAGTGGAGAGAAAGATGGAGGGCCCTGCATCTCTACATCCTCTATTCCCTTTGATCTCCAAGCATTTGAAGATGAAGCAGTTACTGAAATGCCCTCTGGCTAGACTGTATATCTGTGCGAGTGTAGTAGTGTGTGTTTGTGTGTGTATAGGGGTGTGAGTATGTGTGTATGTGTGTGTGTGTATGCATGCACACAGCTATCTTCCAACTTTGGCTTGTAACACTTCCGTGAGTTTGAGTGTGTGTCTGGCCAGCCCAGCTTGGTTATTTAATTAATTGGCATAGTGCTTTGAATTAAGTAACTGGGTCCGTTCCATCGTCGTAATGAGATCAGTTGCCCAATGCAACCAAGCAGACATAATTTAAACACTTTGCTTATCATTCTAATGACAAAGGGAAAACACAGTTGTTACGGTGTGCCCTGGTAACTCCTAACCCGTCTTACTCTACCTGTAATATTTAGAGCAGTGTTTTGTCTGCTCTTCATTTCTGTTTTTTTATATTAAAAATGAAATGCCTTATGACTCAAGCATTTTTTTTCTTTGTGAAAAAGGGAATTGGCTCTGAAAATAAAATTTCATTGTGGACATAATATGGGAAAATGTACTGAACCAAAATGTTATAAAGTGACGTTATATAAAATAGTGTTTACGTGTGTGGTTTACCAATCCTGTTCTGGGTGTGTTAGGCGTTTCCTGTTTTTTTCCCAGACTGGAGTGTCTTGGCGTGCCTTGTCAGACTGCCTGAGAATAGATGGCTCACCATCTGTTCTTGGCAATGTTTTCTCTTTCTGTGTGTGCATGGGTGTGTGTGTTTGGGTGTGTGTTATCCTTCAATGACTTCCTCTGTTTATTTTATCTCGGTGAGCTTACACACACCTGCATATACATCTGTCTGATCTATGCCCCTTGTATATATTTCTTGTGTCTTCCTTTCCAAACAATGATAATTTCCTTCTTTCTGTTACTTTCTGATATATGCAATCTGTGTAAGAAAAACAAGAATGTAAAAAGTCATCATTATAAATCATTTCCAAACAGGCATTAAAGTGTTGTGTTTGACACATGACTGCCTTTTGTAACACACCAAGCAAACTTGGAGCAATTAACAACTTTGAAAGTTCTGTAGTTGCTGGACTGCATCACTCTCTCTCTCCTTTCTCACATCCAAACACCTGTTATTCTTCCTCTTCTTTTTCTCTAACTTTGAGCTCCTTCTGTTTTTTCACCTTTACTTTTGGCTCTCGTTTTCACAGCACTTGTTTTTTTGCATCCAGTAATGAGTTGCCTGGAAACCGCTGAGATGTTTCAGTAAGGACTGGAATCCACAGGGAGCAGGACACATGTGTAGTCTGTAATCCCAGCTCTCCCACCAGGAATAATGACTTCACCTTCCGTTGTATAAGAGTTTTTTTTTTTCTTCCACACTTCCCAGTCTGGTTATACTGGCTACCATTATAACCGCATTCACAATTGCACAGTTTGACACTAAAATGTAGAACATAGTCGCTGGACCCCTTGAGACAGAGGCTGGGTTATTCACAGCTTTATACTGAACTAATGTAAATACTGTTCTTACAGCACAGTCTTTTCTGGGGTGACTCTAGCCTGACGTACAGCTCTAGCTGTATTTTTGGTGAGAGTATGAAGGGGTGATATGAATCATACCACATCCAGGAGCAGTTACATCATCCCGTCTCTCCCATGCTACTGGGCTCCATTTAGACCAACCTACACACACACACACACACACTCACACACACACACACACACACACACTCTCACTTGAGTCTGATTAAGTTAGCAGCCACAGTCTTATACATGACATTAAAAGCAGGCTTCTTCCTGTGTACAGAACTCATCTTAAAAGCATTTATTTTATAACAAACATGCCTTTTATGTCTAATAAATTATTACTGAAAAAACAGATCCACACTTATCATTCCTTCTGAACTGTGTGTTCTCATGCAGTTCATTTGACAAAGTTCTTTCATGGCATGATGAATGGGTTTTCAAATGGCTATTGCATGCTACATGGTTTGCAGGGCATGGAATTCTGATGAACTGAATCATAATATATATATATATATATATAAAAATGCATAGTATATATAAAAAATGCTCTCCATAAATAAATGCATGGTGACCCCTCTTCTTTACATCTCCATTCTCTCGTTGTCTCTTCTCTTGCTCAGCTACCAAAAGCCTCCAATGCCTTCTTGACTTGATAGATTAAACGGTTTGTGTCTTGTTCTCTCTCTGTGTATTTTTCTCTTCCTCTGTCTTTTGCGCTCTCTCTCGTTCTCTCCCCCGCTCACCCAAAAGCTCTTTCCTCTGAAGGCAGAGACTATATACTCTGGCTGTAAAGAACCACAATTTTCCTCTCGTCTCCCTATTCTCTGCTTTCACTCCAGTTTAGTCTCTTTTCACTGTAACAAGTGGCTTTCTGAGCCCTTGTTGTGGAACCTCGTGCGCATCATCATCTCCGTCACCATCCGCCGCCATCTGCTCATCTCCACCGCCTCTTTCGCTACTGACCCCCCCCCCTGCCTGCCCCATGTCGTGAGAAGGTTGGAGGGGCAACTATCTTGCAAATAATGCAAATAATGCAGATGAGACAGGGAATGTGAGCTATAAATGCCACTCGCCCACGTGATATGATTTGACAGACATGGACTCAAGGACAAAAGAGGAAAGGAAAAGGCAGGAGGTGAAAGAGGAGAGGAGGAGACTGGATGAAGCGAAGAGACAAGGATGGAGAGAAGACTGGGGTGTGTCTGTGTGCAAATTTCTCCATGAGTCAGTGTGACTGAACTAAACCAGAGACAGTTATGTAAAAGCACACACACACACGCACACGCACACACACACACAAAGGTTGCATGATATGGACAAAAACAGCATATTCATATTATATTGCTTCACACTGTGATCATTATATGCCTTGCTATATGCATTTATCACGTTTTGCCCATTTTTTTTTTAGAAACATCTTCACTACTGTATCTACACTGGTCACTATGTATCTTAGAGGTGCAGATCATAAGTCACCATTAGTACCATCTTCGTCAGTCATACTCTACCATGCTCTGAACACACTGACCGCTGCTTACTGAACTTTATTTTGGTGTCTGGTTATTCTCAACATTGGCATTAACACAGATATCACACCTGCATTGTTTAACAGACCCAGAAGTGGTGCTTGGGTTTAGCACATTTCAATGTCACTGCTGTGAGTTCTGCTCCAAAAATACCCATCCAGCAGGTCAAACACTGACCACTGATGAAGTGTTAGAGGGTTGGCTAACACAAGCTATGCAGCGCAATATCAATTCTCTAACTACAAGGTGTTTTTTCAAAAAAGCTGCTGGCGAATGTGTTAAAAACACACGCGTGAATCTTTGATGTATGTTTGATTGTCCTGCATTACTTCAACGCCCACAGAACACACATCTCAATCATCTGATATTGGTCAGGAGGCTCGCAGTATTTGGTAGAGGGCTCATTCGCATATTGCAGCCTCCTGCAATACCATTATTGCTAGGGGACAATAGGCCATCACGCTAATGATTAACCTAATTAAATATACCTTGCAGTTACACACACACCCAGATACATGAGAATTTCAAAGAAATTTATTCTAGATATCCATCTATCTCTATTTATTTCTGCCTATATCTTTCTTTTTGCTCTCTCTGTCTCTCATATCTCACTTTTTCATATCTTTGTCTCTCACACATCTCTATCACACATCTCTGTCTCTCATATCTCTCTTGTAACTCTCTCTCTCTCTCTCTTGCATCTCTTTCTCATATCTCTCATGTCTTGCTCTCTCATACCTCTCTCTCTCTCTCTTTTCATTTATCCTCAGATCCATTTATAGGTCCAGCTTTTGGATAATAAACAGGAAGGGATGCAGTTAGCTGTGTCTGACCTCTCTGTCCTCTCCTACAGAAGACCACCATAAACAGCGCTCTCTACAGTGAGAAGATCACCTTAAACAACACTCTCTACAGTGAGAAGAGGTACTGTCATCTGCTTGAGCTAAAACGGTTGTACACAGGCAGAAAAAAACAACACGGCTACCATTTTAAGGAATTCAGGATTCCAATTTAGTCAGCACAGATTAAATCATGGCCAGAACAAGACTGGTTAGAGACACAGAAAGGCCCACATCTCCTCACTCACTCACTTATCCCCTTATTCACTCACTGCCTCAGTCAGCAAGGTGCTCAAGCAGGCTGGCTTGAGCGAGTAAGAGCTGTAGAAACCTTCATGGAGCATGCGCACATTCCTGTTTCACTGAAATAGGACTGATATTTCAGTCAAACAATTCGGCTACAGTGATTGGCTGAGCATGGGTAGGCCACACCCTCAAGAATCTCATTCGCCCTGGCGACTGGCAACCAACCATATACTTTTTTTTCAGAACTGTGAGAACCTCAGGTGTACAGTCTGTTTTCTTCATCGTGACGACTAGCACAATGTTCAGATGGGATAAAAACCGCTATCATTTATGTTGTACAACAATCATGAAAAAAAATTATAAATAAAATACCATATTTGACCAAAATAGGCAGCTGCATTTTGAAATCGACTGTGACACGAGCACTCAACACTTATCTTAAAATTAGTTAATTAGGGATTAGAAAAATAGCTTATTTAATACCCATATACAAGATAAGCAAGTTAACATTTAATCCAAAGGCACAGAGAGACAGAGAAGTACTCTGAGCTTGAGGCTGAGTAAAGAGCTTATTGGCTGCTGATCAGGATGGGAGGGGCAATAGAACGAAGGGCTACACCCACAACTCTGCACATCCCACTACTGACAGCACTTCAGCCTCCTCCCATGAGATACTGTGGACTGGCCACATTCCGTGTGTTTGGCAGTGAGGGGGTCGCAGGTCACATCTCTATGGTGACGCCTACAGGCGATCCAATGCTCATTGCACCCCGTGTGGGTTCAAGGGCCGTCCTCCAAGCACTGGCAACCGGTGCTTTTCGAGGCTCTGAAGTGTCGCTGCGCAGTTAAGCGGCGGGTTTGTGTGACCGATATCACCGTGTAATGTGGGTGTAATGATGTCGGCCTCACAACAGCGGGCACTGTTGTTTTCTGCCGCTGTAAACTGGCTGAACCCTGCACCTTCCCCGCACACCCGTTGCAAGTTATGCTACAGGATAAAAATACATCCATTTCAGACAGCTATTATACTCCTGACTAATCGCTGCTCTTTTGTCTCTCTCTCTCTCTCGCTCTCTCTCTCTTTCTCACTCAGTCACTCTGCTTCCTTCACTGCGGGCCACACACTCTGTCCCTCTCTCATTCCTCAAGAAGGTGCTTATGTCATAGTCATTTAGTACCCATTTCGTCTTTTCTCTGGCTACAATATTAACTTGATCTTTGACCACAGGAATACACACATTAATATGCAATTACCTGCAGACATTTACAAACTGCCAGCTCTGGAAAAAATGAAACAAAGTCCACAAGGTCAGCGTGCATTTACTTCTCCCTACGACCTCTCTCATCATCTCGCCTCCACCACTTCTCCAACGTCCTCTCAAAAGGTCTCTGAAAGGCACACCTCCCTGTGCGCCACAAGGAGGACTCCCTCATGGCACGCTTCCATGATTTCAAGTCCACAAAGAGGAACACTCAGCCTTCCCCTGCTAGGCAGATGAAGCAATAATTCAGAACAGATTAACATTCATTCATCAGTTTGGCTCTCAAAAGAAAGCAAGCCATCCATCTGAAACAAACAAACAAAACGTTAGCTGATACTACTACTGGAAGATCGACTGGACAATGTGATGTGCACATTCTGTAATAAACTTCCTGAACTGGAATTGAGGGTTGCACGGGGGTGTGGATTTTGGATATGAAACAGGAGGTCACAGTTTTCTGTCTGCTCATAAAATCCTGCTACTGCAACCCTGGGCCAGTTGTAGCTCAGAGGTTAAAGCACTTGACTAGTAATCAGAATCTTTCTGGTTCAAACACTACTGCTGGCAAAGTTGTTACCGTTGGGGGCCCCTGAGCAAGACCCTTAACCCTCAATTGTGCAAGATCCAGTCACAATTGCAAGTTGCTTTAGGGGGAAAAAGTGTCAGCCAAATGTAATGAAACAGAGAGAGAATGAAGAGAAAAGCACATAGGAAGACTGCCTCTCTGTCATTTTAAGAGAGAGTATCAACTGATAATTACATACCATGCACAAAATGAGGGTTGCAGGTTGGAATATTTACAGGAGAAACAATCAATTAAACAAGATCCACAGACTTCATTAAGGATTTATATCAATGTTTCCTCACTTAGTCCTATGGGAACTTTATACAGTCCACATTATGGCTCTATCCCAGAGTCTGGGAAAAGTGCTCAAAATATTGCATATTCTTCTTGGCACAGGTGTTCTGGGAGCTGGAGCAGATGAATGAGGCATCTTGAGGACCACTGAACCAAGACACCAAGATTTATATCACTGAGAGCAGGTGGCTAAAATTAAGCCCCTCTGAACTGGCTGTTTATCCAAACAAGCTAAAGACAAAGGTGGAGAACTCAGACTGAATGTTATTTATACTCATCTCCATCTCGAGCCAACCACCAGCCAAAAGATCTAAAAGGATTACAGCAGTCCACAATGTCACTTCTCTCTGAAGGAAAGTGATTGGATGATCTCCAAATGAACCTGCACCTCAAATCACTCTCGGTTCTAAGCAGCACCCCCCCCCCCACACACACACACACACTCACACACGCTCACACAAACATAACCTAACCACCATCACTACTTCTTGTCCTTTTCAGTGTATGTAGCTTATTGCAACATCACAGCAACACCTATGCAACTCTATCAACATTCAGGATTTCATCTTGAAAGCAGCACTGCATCTTGCTCCAGAATATGTAAGTGGTTCAAACCACACAGTGATCAGATCACGTTTTTGTTGATGGTGTTGCTGTTGTAGATTTCATAGTAAATCCGAAGTCAAATCCTAATGTTCACAACGCCCTTTCAAAAGCCTGATCAAGACGCTGGGCTGAGTTAGCGCCAAAGTCCACAGAAGGACAGGCACAGGAGGTCTGTAAGCCATGCAGTAAAGGAAAAATCACCAACAGAGCCAGAGCAGCAGGAATAGAGGTGGAATTTGAATTTGCAGGATAAATTCAAATAAAATATAATCAGCTGCTTTGCATGGCTTATTTACTTCTTTACTTGTTCTTTTCAAATATTTCAGAAGCCTTGGCAGCTTGACAACAGCAAAGGCACTGATATCCCATCAGATATCAGATATCAGCCACATATCAGCAAGTTTCCTACATGCTTATATTGGAGATTTTCCAAGCAAACTGTATAAGCAAACTGCTGTATTTCTGCGCTTGTTTGAGATAAAATTGTGCTACATTTCTTAATACAGCTGATTAGCATTCATACTCCCCCACAACAAATCCACCATTGTTTACTCTGCTTGATTTCAGTAGTATTAAATCCCTGATGACAGCTTTAGCATATGATTCCTATAAATAGACCAATCTGTTTCCTATTAAGAGAAAGGCTGAAGTCTAAAGCTGTCACTACACTGGTCAATATCAAAGGTGGCTAAAAATGTTTAAGTTTTTTCTTTCTAAAGCAACCTCACCTCCATTTTTTCTCTCTGTTTCTCTCATTTCTCTCATTCACTTGTTCTCATTCACTCTCTTATACAGTGAGTGACATTTCTTAAATGAGTGTTGCTCTGAAGGGAGTGGTGGTTTGGAGTGACGTTTAAGGTTAGTCACCATGTCAACACAGACAGGCCTATGATTAGTTCTGAACTCAGAAAGCGCAGATTTAACTAAAAAAAACAAAGCTTTCTCTCTCTCTCTCACCCTAATTTCCTTCTTTAGAATAAATTCCTTGGATTATTGCTGAATCCTGAGCTGTGATACATCAGCAAAATCAATACAGAGCTGACTATCCCATTATAGTGAGATAATAACAGCAATCTACCTAGATAAAGGATTATTTCTAGAAGGGATTCTAGTGGGGAGCTCCATCTTATTGAACCCCACTACAACTTGCTCAACTCAACATATTAAAAAGACTTTTTTTGTTAAAAGCAAGTAATTGAATGGTGAACATGGTGGTGGTTAGTAAATGTGACCTAAAAAAATATTCATCATGTTACTGGTTTTACAGCATATTGGCAAGGTCTCATATTTAACAACCATGTCATATTGAAGAACACTGATTAATAATCAGATCCATGTTCTGTTAACATAACTGTATTCGGTAGAATGTTTAAGCTATTCCTCAGAAAATATTATTTTCTGTACATAGAAAACGTGTTGATTCAGATCAGGGAAAAAATATCGCGATAATAATCGATATGTCAGTTCATTAGATCACATACATAAGACCAGTGAGTCTCTCCCTTCGGCTCGCTCCACCTTGAGATGCGTGGGGAATTCTCAAGGAGCTGGGCACGCGGAGCGGGGAGCACCGGCATGCGAGGAAACCCAGACGAACCAAGCGCGCTCATCAGACTACCGATCGACCAATCAGAATGGCATCATCCAAAACGTGGGGCTGCGTCCAAAGCGTAACAGGGCAGCGCATGTGTCTTGTGCACAATAAACAGGGTACATTTTGAGTGCATCTTGCTGTAAAACAAACACTTTTCTTATAAAAGCATTGTGAGCGCGGCTGATAAAGTCTGTGCGTAATTGTCATCAGACTTATTTAAATCATTCACATTTTCTTTCCTTTTTCATTAGTTTTTGCGCACCGACGGCATGTCTTACCACAGGGGTTCGCCATCTAATTTTATGTTTACTTGCAACCTAACTTGTCCTACTGAGCGCAACAGGAGTGATGAGAAAGGGCACAGGCCAGATTTAAGGGCGATATTCTCCCCTTGCCCATCTACAGGCATTTATTACGCGCTGTCATCTTCTCGACCGATTCCGAGGGTAGGAGCCGTTGCCGACCCATGATACGCTCGATAAGACAGACCGCCTCTTCGCGCTCGCAGGGGCGACAAAATACGAGTAAGACCCCTTATTTACGACGACTACCCCCTCCACCCCTCCCGCGCGCATCACTCTCACATCACCTTCTAACAAACCCATGCACAAGCACACTATTTTGACTGTGTATGTGATTAGGTTATGATGACCTTGTGCGCGGATGGTTTATAGCTCATTCAAAGACACGAAGGAAAAAAGCAAGGGGAAACATTTTCGCGAAATGAAACACAACAAGTGTCCTGGCCTGCAATAGGCAAATGATTTTAACAAATTTTTATTCATATTTCCTGGTTCCTACTAAAAACCTGGTTGCACTCCAGTGAATGTGAATTGGCCACATGGAATAAATCGATTATTGAAATCATACATACCACAGCACTAACTAATTATAGCCAGGAGCTTATGGAGCTGACCTGAACCAGACACACTACCAGAAGCTACGGAGGGTGAACACTGACAGACTGTCTACCACTCAAGGGCGTTCTTCCAGAAATCAACAGAGTATGCTATGAGAAAGTATGACAATGGAATTTTCTCTCTCACCTTTGCCGTCCTCGTCGTCTCTGTTCAGGTGCATGACTGCCTACTTTTGCTCCACCAAAGGATTGTCGTTCCTTTGAGAAGTCCTTCCTCTGAAAAACTACAATTCAGCCTTGTGTTTCTTCTTTGAGGAGATTGACCACAGACTAGCGCGCGCTTGCCAGTCCGAGCGTCTCCCAACGCGTTTCACTCGCGCAGGTAGTCAGCTGCGCTCTCTCTCTCTCTCTCTCTCTCTCTCTCTCTCCCCCTCTCTCTGTCACACACACAAACACACACACACGGTCACACATAATCCCTCCCTCACTATTCTCACGATCTGCATCCCTCCCTCAGTTTTCTCTCAATCTGCAACATTCGGTTGGGAGATGGCCGCGAGGAGAGTGTTGGAGGCATCTCTACTCTTCCCCGTGATGCTTGGCAGCTGGAATAATCAGTTCGTGTTAGAGCCAAGTGAGCTTTGTTTGCTCTCAACTTTTGTAGCATCAGGTTATGTGTTTCTGACTAAGTGATCCACAATCTTCCATAAAGTTCCCATTCTAACTTCGATATTATCACTGTAATTCCATACAATAATAATAATCAGTCGCATCACTCCCAGCTCCACAATCAACACCTATCGCAACTGTCACTGTCACTTCATCGTTTTCCGTTCTGTCAGGTTGGGAAACAGGCTGCTTCATTGTTCATTGGCATAATTACGTAACATGAATTTCAAGCCTCCAATCTGGTCGCATCTGTCTACAATTGGCTGCAATTTTTAATAGTGTTGCCGATTTTCATAAGCAATTTTGCATCTCTGTGTAAAGTGCGAGAGAGTGTCACCAACAGCTAAAATAATCATAAAATGCCACATGCTCTATCAGTTTGGCGCGTTGCAACATATCAGCTCTCTCTCTCTCTCTCTCTCTCTCTCTCTCTTTGCAAGCGCTCACGTAGATCTATATAGAATAATACATAACTCTGCAATTTACAATTGTATTGAAATTATTTGGCAGGGCAGTGTTGTGTATGAGATAGTTTCCCCTCTGAAGGTTCTATAACCTAAAAACAGCAGATTTAATGGTCTCTGCCTTTTCACAGCGTTTCGAAAATTGGGGAGACCTCTAGCGGAAACTCACGTGATCTGCATAAAATAAATTGTCAACGTATTTGAGAATGCATTGCATGAACATTTTCGGCATTTATCAGAACGACTTACAATCTTGTTTTTGTCTTGTCTTGTCTCCGTGGTAGACATTCTACTATATTACTCCTAAGGCTAAGCTAGAACCCTGTCAGAGAGAATACACAATACTGTGGATGTACATGCATTTTTTTAACAGGACGATTTAGCCTGTTATATGTATGTGAAGAGGAAAGTATAGGATTAGAGATTATTCAAGTGCTTTGAAGTAGCTAGGGATCATTACAGTGCTTCTTGAATAGCCTTTAGTATACATTTGTAGACCTAAAATGATAGTGGTGGTGTGAGTTCCTTACACCATCTGAGTGCTGATACAGAAAAACATCATGGCTCCCTTATCTCTTGAAGGGTGGTTTTGTTCAAGACTTGAGGGTATGAGGGATGCAAGATATGAGGCAGCTACAAGGGTTTTTTTTTTTTTGGGGGGGGGGGGGGGGTGTTTGAGGTCTGTCAAGAGTTACAATAGTCCAGTCTTGAAATGACAAGGAATTGTACTAGGAACTGAGTGTCCAGGACCATGTCTAAATGCATGAGTTCTCAAAGGAAGAAGCAGATCTCAGGAAAGAATCACCGGGAATTTGTAATACCTCTGTCTTGCTGGAGTTCAGTTTTAGATGATGGACAACCATCCATGATAAGATGTCAGACAGGCATGCTGAGATTCAAGATGAGATGTTAGTGTCAAAAGCAGAGAGGGAGAAAATGAGTTGAGTGTCAATGGCATGTAAATGGTGGGAGAAGCCGTGTGGATATATTAACTCTCCTAGAGAGCAAGTTTAAAGAGAAAAGAATTGGAGGATGGGCAAAATAATCTTGTGCTTAACTATTCCAAAGTCAGTATAAAGGTCTTAGAGGAAGGGAACTGATAGTTTGACTAATTTTGTAGCATGAAGTTTCTCAGTAACTGCAATGTGGACAGTTTCTATAGAATGAGCTGGTTTGAAACCTGCCTGGATCCTGGAGTCCATTCTAGGTCAGGAAGAGTGCTAACTAATTATAAACAATATGTTCCAGTATTTTAGAAAGAAAGAAAGAAGGAATGTGTGTGTTTTAATGGAAGATACCCTTGCATTCATGAAGGCAGTTCTAAATGTTATGAAGCCATTCATGTTGGGAGTGTTGGGAGTGTAGGTCCAAGAGTTGTAGAATTGAGTAGGAGAGGAGGTGGTTACAAGCCAGTAGCATTTTCAGAACTTCTTTTCCTGAGGGAGCGAAGAAAATAATCAGGGAGAATAAGAATACTGGAATGTGGTGTTGCTTTTATTGTTCCAGGACATGGGGTATAGTTAATTGATAGTTAATTGATCAAGAAAGGGAGAAAAGGAACTTACCGATAGCGGTTCCTAAGTATAGAGAAGACAATGAAAGGGTTTTTTGCAATAAAGATATTATGGAGACATGATGTTTTTGTTATGAGATAGAAGGTGGGTCTACGTGGGGGTCTGAATAAAGAAGGCAGGGAGGGAGAGTATAAATTAAAGTGATAGTCTGAATAGTGGTGAGGCATTATAGTTAAATTCTGAAGTATGCCTTGATGAAAATTAGGCTCAGTGCATTTCCTACCTTGTGATCTTAAGGAGATCTGTTAAAGGACAGGTAAAAAAGGACAGGATTCATCTGAAGAAAGGTTGAAGGCTCCTGGGACAGTGAGAGGGGTCCAATCCATTGGGAAAAGCTTATAAAGGTCTCAAGGGTTTCTCTGAAGATACATAGAAGACCAGAGGCACAGCAGACTACATTAATGAAGTATAGTGGAGACACATGGAATTCAAATGACAAGATGCTAAGATGTGACTGAAGAAAGGGTGTAAAGTGAAATTTTTGGGACAAATGTAGACCTGTGCGACCTTCCTGACATTCTTCTGTGGAGTCTCAGCCAGTGCTAGAAAGTAGAGGATGTTAAAATAGGCTAGATCTGAAATTATGTCAGCTTTCTGGAATGGCAGACCATGGAGGATAGATGAGTTAAACAGTTTTTCTTCCTTTGTGATGGAGTACACAATAAAATGAATGTTGAGGTCTATTGGAGAGAAATGC
Organism: Tenebrosternarchus preto; assembly: GCA_025802075.1. Classification (NCBI taxonomy): domain Eukaryota; kingdom Metazoa; phylum Chordata; class Actinopteri; order Gymnotiformes; family Apteronotidae; genus Tenebrosternarchus; species Tenebrosternarchus preto. Next base: position 6,387,546 of record JAOYMR010000001.1, on the reverse strand, counting down.
TGAAATTGGAAGCACAAAGTCAGTAAATGAAAGTAAACACATAATCAAAAAGAATAGTTAGTACTGGAGGAAGGCCTGTCCAAGCAAAGGAGACAGAAAAATAGGTCAGGTGAAGAGGAACTAAGTGTCACACGCTCCAGATCCCCCGAATTTTAATTGCTTACACCTTTAGTACACTTCCACCAGTCCTATTTAGGTTTGGTCTCGCTTCCTCTTTGCGAATTGTTGCAAACTTATGGTTGGGTTTGGTACCAAGTGTTCGTTTGCTCGTGTGGCCCTCTGGTGTATTGACCTCTGCTTCTCCCTTAGACCACGCCTCCTGTTTAGCCCCCAAACCTGTGACAGATGCTGCTTACCTGGCTGGACCTGGACCGTTTGGAATACTCCTTTGCCTTGCCCTCTGTTGCGTTTGTGTGTTTGTTTCATTGCTACACTGGTGTTCTGCTGGTGTTAACATACAAGCTTAGGCGTGCACACTACACAAGCAATCACAAACGAGGCTTGTACAGTACACATTCGTTCAACTGGAGAGATCCATGATGAAGAGTACCTGATCAAAAAATAACACTTTCATGAAAATACATACAAAAATTGTATATCATGTGGCATAAATATATAACACCAACATTTTTGCCATGTTTCCACTCGTCATTTTCTCGTGCATTCTCATTGGTTGTTGCTCAACACTGCTCCTACTACTAGGGTTAGGGCTACTATCACAGAGGTACTCACACTGCATGATTTGAGCAGATTAATCACCGCAAATTTCAAATGTCTAAAAACTGCTTGAATAGTGGGAAAATTCACTGTGTCACTGAGACATTCACACTACACATCTGGTTATAATGGGCAGTGATTTGTCAACATCATGGTATCTTACCAAACCGAGGATGAATTCAGAAGAGAAAACCCAAGCACCAAGAATGTCAGAGGGAGTAAGGAAAATATACCATTTAAACAGTGAAACTGCCAGTATTAAGCAAAACAGATCTTGCCTCATTTTGTTTAAGACTAGTATTTTATGGTAGAGAGTGTAAAGCTATGACATTGGTTTTCTTCTTTGCTTAATAAAGCTAATAATAATAATAATTAATAATCTTAATAATGGGGCATTTTCTTTGCTTTTCATTTTATGGAATACAATTCAATTGTAATTGCTTGCTTTTAAATGTACAATTGAAATTGTTCTTTTAATCAGTCTTAAGTTTTAATCAGTTCTTTTAAGCAAATGCACACTATTTCAGTCACACATCTACTGTTTATGCCCTTCATTAGTTACAGACTTTAAGAACAAGCTCAGCTAAAAACAATAATAACTAATTAAACATGATAACTTTTTAATCAAAAAATGTACTAAATAAACTTATATCTTACAAAATAAATGAGAGCACAAAAAGCAACCCACTGGTCTATCTGGTTTATATATATATTATATATATGAATGTGTGCATCTGTATGTAGGTGTACTGGGCTTTAACCTTGAGTTAGGTAGCTAGACACCTCAGCAAGATATGACCTAATGATGCTGGCTTCTTGTTCTCGCTGCCAACTCATTCATATCTCCCTTGCCATCTCTCTCTCACACTCTCCGCCTCTCCTCACCACCTCACAGTTTTTCGGTGTGACTTGCAAGGCAGTGTTACGCATTTGTGAACCTCACTAATCATGTTGCTCAGCGTCATCTCTGTTTGCGTCACAAGTAGCACGATGTGTCAGACCTTTCCTGCACAGCTCACATAGTCTCTTCCCCTAAAATCACCCAGGTAGTCATTTTCATGCAGCACTTCACGTCGTTTCCTTTATAGTCCATTTATTTCCACATTATTCTGTCTATAAGTTCTTTGCTGAAACAGTCAAAAATCCATAAACTCACCCTCGTTTTCTGAGTTTTCATCAGGCTGCCTCTCCAGCTGCCTCTGAACTCAGTCAGTGAGCAGCAGGGTTCATCTTGCTTGGGCTTCATGGCTTATCAAGAAGAACGGTGGGAGTGAATCTTCTGCCATCATCTGCCCCAAACACATAACACACACAGAACTGACCACACATCACATGGATTGTGGTTTCCCAACAAACCTGTTGGAAACCATATTGTAAACCATAATTTAATTTGCCATGTTAAATGAGAGTTAAACGTACACAGATGTAAATAAAGAGGTAGTATTTCTAAAGAGTTGCAGTTGGTATAAACCAAAGCAGCAATTTCTGAAAATATTTTATCATTAGTTATGATTTTGGAAATCTATAGACTCCCCTTAAAACACAGTTAACATATGTCTGAAGACTGTTTGGTACCCAGATGGTTGAATGAACTCCCATTACCTGTATATCAGAGTCTCTTGTTTACATTCAGAAGAACTGCAGAGGCACTTCACCTTAGGTATAAGTCTGTCAAATGCAATAAGACAGAATCAGAAACTATCACAAATGAAACAAGTATATAAGATATATAAGAGGATCATATGACTTTATATAAGATATATAAGAGGATCATATGACTTTATATAAGATATATAAGAGGATCATATGACTTTATATAAGATATATAAGAGGATCATATGACTTTCCTCAGTTCTCCCTCTGATTCTCTAATGGAGAATCACATAACAACTTTAGTTAACCTGACCAGGCACACCTGTCCTTCAAAAGCTTAGTTAACCTGACCAGGCACACCTGTCCTTCA
>JAOYMR010000001.1:6362578-6381213 GCA_025802075.1 Tenebrosternarchus preto | reverse complement strand
CTATCTATCTATCTATCTATCTATCTATCTATCTATCTATCTATCCATCCATCCATCCATCCATCCATCCATCTATCTATCTTTCTTTTCAACCGATTGTGAGTGATTTTTTTGTATGTTTTTGTTTGTCAGTCATGTATGTATGCATGACAGGATAAATTACTCTCAAAACATTAATTTTATTGATGATAAGGGACACAGCTATAACTACAATTAATATAATTATTCAAAACACTTTATAATAGAATTATTTAAAATTTCTGGTACAGCCCTTATTCATTGTCATTTATCCAGTATATATATGTAGTAATAAACGTTTCCTCTATATAAAATGTTTTAGTTTATTGCCCCCCTCAACAGCATCATAAAATAACTGCCCTTGGCCAGGTAAGTCAGGAGCTACTAGTTTTTCATGTCTGCGTTCCCCAGCATGGAGAACTGGACTTTAGATCCTGAGTTGATGAAATAGCAGGTTTGCTGCACAGTGAAAGATACTATCTATCAATTTATGGATTGCTTGAGGGACTTGAACTTGCCCTTAGTGAGCTTGTTGCCTCACTTGAATAACTGTTAGCATAAGCTTTGATCACAACAGCTAGTTCCCAGAGTAGCTAAAATGCTGCCAGAAGCACCTGCACTAACTCTGTGTTCTTAACTAGGGTTCCTGCAGCTGTCAATAAGACTGTACAAAATCATGTGCAACCCAAAACGCATACCGAGAGTCTGTAAATGGTAACCTTTGACCTTCAGCCACTTTTTGCACTTCAGTTACAGTAAAGCCACCAGTGTACCCTGCTAAACAAAGAAAGGGGGTGGTAAGGAACCACAGGCAATTGTTTCTTACCACCCCCAAGACTGTTAGCCAGGCATTGCCCATCAACATGAGCTGAATTTAAAGGTGAAGGGTCAAGATTCGTTTTTGTACCAGTACATGAACACAGTGTGCTTTGTATGCATCAGATTTAAAATTTGCAAACAAAAAACAAAAAAAAAACCCAGAATCGAGCCATAAGGAGTGTAGTGGTGTAGTCAAGTATTGTTGGCTTGGGAATAGCAAAAAAACAAACAAAAAATAGAAATGCAAGTGGGTGACCCATAATAAGAATCAAAACATTAGCAAAATGTACCCTCTGGGGTTATTACATCCTCTATATTTACCATCAATAGTGTGTTGAGGTGTTGTGACGTGAGAAGCTGTGAGGAAAAGTAAAGGATTTTCAGCTGCAGGAGGTGTTGAAAATCCATAACAGAAGAAAATAGAGGGATACGCATATGAATCCAGGGTTTTAATAAATAGAGAAAGACAACACAAACAAGAGCAAAAACAGCTAATAGAAAACAAATAGATAAGCCAACACTAACCAACACTGACAATCTAGAAATGAAACTAGAAAACTATAAGAAAACAGAAAATGCAAGATATAGGGTGTTAGTACAAACATCTTAGAATGAGAAAACAGAAGCAAACAAAGCAAAGTAGATAATCAACCTGAAGAGTATGTCAATATCGATAGAACATGGAATATACTAGAAACCCATACTTAACTAGAAGCAGGTTATAAACCAAACTCAAACTAAGAACAAAATGAAGAGAAACAAGAATGAATACATCCTGACACAAACAAGGAGACAATGCAAAGAAGCCAGAATGACAAGAAAGATAGAGAGCATGTACAGTATAACCAGCAAGTGAGAAAAAGAACCGAGAAGGTTTAAATACAGATGCTAATGATGGTAACCAGGAACAGGTGAGCTAAACAGGATGAGAAGAAAAGAGCGAAAATCCAAACAGGACAAAGCTTGGAAGAAACAGAAGTCAGAAAGGATGGAACGGAGTTGGGATGGACATGAAGGGAAGGTGCGACAGGTGTAAGACTTTTCAACACAATCATGATCATCCTTCTCCTCAGATCAGAAGCATTGACTAGTGTCAACATCATAAATGAAGAGGAGTTGTTCAGGGGTGCCTTCTGTGGGCTCATAACACATTCTACAGTATCCAGCTTAGCTGAGGCTACAGGGTGAAGAAAACCACTGTGTACCTGCATCATGAACCCACTGAACTCATGCACTATTATAGTATATGGTTTGCCTTGTTCTCAAAGGCCTAGAGCTGGTGCAGATACCAGGGCTGATTTTAGCTTTTCAAAAGCAGTCTGTGTGGCATCTATATGTGTGAAGGGGTCACTTTGTCCTGGGTTACCTTTAAGCAGATTGTATAGTGATTGTGAAATAGCAGTGTAGGAATCAATACATGGCCTACAGTAGCTACAGAGACCTAAGAAGGCTACCAATTTGTGAACTATAGTGGGAAGTGAAATTGCAGCAATAGCAGAGCTTCTAGCAGGCAAAATTCCCCTAGAGCCCTGAGTAACCCACTGCTCTAAATACTACACTCCATCAAAGCCTAGTTGAGCTTTTAGACAGCTAGCACTGGCTCCTTTCACCAAGAAATCCAAAAGTGCCCTTGCATCTTTTTCATGTGTTCCAGTCCTCACAACTTATAAATACATCGTCAATGTACAGGATGGTAACGGAAAAATGTAAGATGTGCTCTGCCTGAGAGATGCATCCTGAGTGCCTGCTGATAAATGGTTGAGCTGTTATGAAAACCTTGTGGTGATCTGCACTAGCACTCCACTGATACTGCACCTACAGGCAAGGCTCAGGCAAGTGTAACAGACCAAAAACTATTAGCCGTGTCAGAAAAACAGTTGTGAGTTGCAGCGTCCTTCGGTAAGGGTTATTTTGCCAAGAAGCAATTGGTACTCCTGATATCAAAACTATAGGAGAACACAAAAGTTTACAAGCACCAACTTGAACAATTCAGAGACCTCAAAACATCCATTGCAAAAATCCCAACTTTGCCTGCAAAAAGCTGCCATGAGTTTTAGGCTCTTGGCAAACATCACCTGCATCAGCTTGAGTGATAAAAACAATTACCCACACTTTTAAAAACACATTTCCTCTGATAAAGTAGAAATCAGAAAATAAACATTTTGTTCCCCTGTTTGATCATCAAAAAAGAAGCCGTTTTCTACACATGTACTGATGACACAAAGATGGGCAGAAGCAGCATGTCAAACTAGTTTAACTGGTTATCCATCACCGTTAGTGGACACATTTGAGCTTGGATCATTTTAGATTCTTTAACATCAGTAACCTCTGACTCACTGTCCTCATTGATTCTTCTTTGGGGGAATGCAGTTATCAGAAGGTTATGACTCACGCTTGGCATATATAGTAGCTGGATACAGTCCAGTTTGGGCCAGAAGATTCTCATCCTCAGTATATCATGACTGTCCTGAAGGAGTGGTTGCAGGTGGAAGCTGGGAGAGCTGTCTTAATTTGACCTTATGGCAGCCCCTGTTTTATTCAGTTATTTAATGACCTCTAAAGCCTCTCATGTGTTTTCTCAGCATTTGAAGCAGATGTTTTTTGCTTTTTACAATCTCCAATTACTATAGCACTTTGCTTGGCTAGTCCACCAATTTGCTCCTCCTGTTGTGAGGAATTGGAATTCTAATACAGCTTAATAACAAGTAAGCATTCTTCAAAAGAGCTGGTTTTGAGTTCGGAGGTCTCCAGGAATCTTTTCCTAAATTAATTGGAACTTGCCCATCAGTAGTTATGGTGAGGTAATAAGATAAAAAATTGATATAGCAACAAAATCACAAAACAACCTTCTCTTAATTCCTGACAGGATAACCTGTATACTGACTCTGTCTTTCCTGTTTTACAAGGACCCAAACTCAGCTGATATTTCTTGGTTCAGAATAATGGTGGTAGTCTTCAGTGAGCTGTCAGTGTACCATCTGGGTCACGGCACCAAACTGTAAGAAATTCAGCACCGAAGAGTCAATAGACTTTATTGATCATCAGATTTTCAATGTTTATCTGTGTGTGCAACATATCTTCGGTTTTTCAGAATGATGGTGTTAGTCAGTCTACTGTCTGAGCGAGAGAGAGAGAGAGAGAGAAGAGAGAAGAGAGGGGTGGGTGACGTCACAGAGGCCTCAGCTCAGAGCATATTATAACCTCCTGACCTTGGTGCCTGCTTTCACAGAGACACATTGTGTCACATCATGAAGCAGAAAATATTCACAGAGACATTCAAAAGAATAGTAGAAACACTTAACATAAACCTGAGGTGTATGTTAAATGAAATATGAAAAACAATCATAAATAAAACAAGCATATAAGACATATAGGAGTCTAAAGACTAAAGACTCACACTTTCAAACTGCACTGGAATGATCCATAGTCACTTCAGTGAACTTGAATAATCGTTTATTTTCTAACAGAAAAAAGCATGTTTTCCCTCTGGCAGGATTCTATCTTAATGGTAACCATAGATTCAGACATAGTATGCAATCATTTCGTCCATGGAGATAGATAAACACTATTGTAAGCTGCTCTAGCCTGTAAATGTGTGATGCGAGCGCGTGAGGAGAAGAGACAGGAGGCGAGGGTGGTAGAGGCACATTTTTACTTTCCATAGCAATAACAGAACAAACACAAAAGAGCGATGGGCGCAAAAAGTGCAAACCGAAGTCTGTAGAAAAAGCGCTGTAAGCAAGACGCCACCCGGGGAGAAGGTTTGTCTTGGTGTGGCTTATAAAGGTGAGAAATTAAGCAAGGAACAGGTGGGAGTGATCAGACTGGGAGCGAGGGAGCGGTTTGGGCTGCTGACGTGTGCTGCTGGCCGTTTCCCTGGGGCTGCGGGACTGGCCTCCCGTTACAAAATGTAGCTGCCATATTAGTCTTGCTACACTCCCCATTCAAGGTATTCAGGTGGAAATCAGAGACAGGAGTGCTAGATGAAGGCTGAAAATAAGACCAACAAAACAATTCATTTGTGATTTTTTCATTGTGCTAGGAATATTTGGAACAGAAGTGAAAGTTCTGAGCTAATATAGGCCTTGTTGCTCTTTTATTCAATTTTGCTCAATTACTTAATTACTTAATTAGTTTTAATATAATCCTGACATCTGTGCATTTGTGATGTCACACCCAAAGTGCATCATTCCGAGTACTATTATGTAGATTCATAGAGGTAAATGCTTATTATTTCATGCATACACTGCATGATAAAGTTCATTCTGTCCACCCTACCCAACCCCCCCACCCTCTCTTAACAACAAAGCTGAAAATATAAAATGTCTAGAATGACTCCAGCCTGGTACCTCTCTGCTGACTTCGTCTCGGTTTCAAAGCATCTACTCTGGCAGAAGATGAAAGATTGGCCTCATTATGAGGAAAAAAAAGAATAGTAAAATCAGAGAAAGAAAATAGTGGGTGGCTAGACACCCCCTACCGCAGAGCAGGCAGAGCACACATATCCAGTTGGTAGAGGCTCTTTTCATGGTCACTGTTCTCAGTTGAAGCGGGGGGGGGGGGGGTAGTAGGTGGCGCTCTCACCACTCCAGTTGCAGCCGCCAAAGTGGCACAGAGCCCCCGGACACGTCTGCAACACGCAGCCGGATCTTTAACATCGCAAGCCAAAATGTGATCTATTCTCAGGGACACGAAAACACAGAAAATCAATTCCAGTGCCCAGAGGGGAACAGAGGACAAAAATGGGCAGGTATGGTTGGACAGGAAAGGGAGGAGAGGGAAAGAAAGAGGGAATGGGAGAGGGGTAGAAGAGAAAGAGAAGGAGAGAGAGAGTGGAATAAATGCTGCCCATCTGCAGTTGAAAAATACATGTAAAGCAAATTAGATCATCACCAAAACATGTTCCTCTTAAGTGTATTTCCTATAGATGCTAGTACATCCATAATACACTCCAGTTTTAAGCTTATGGGCTTTAGCTAATTTCTTGGAATGAAGCACTCATGAACTCTACCCTCCCCACCCACTTTTTATACAAACATTTATTTATTACCCATTGTAGATGTACAGTTAAAGACTGTAGCCCATCTGTTACACAGTTTAGGTTAGCCATCTTCTAATTCTTCATCAGTGGCCAGTTTCTGCCTACTGGACCCTGTTTGGCTGGATATTTTTGGGTGCCACACCACTGTTATCCCAGTGGTAACCGTGTAAAAAGGTGTAAAAACTCCAGCACTGCTGCTGTGCCTGATACACTAATACACCCACCACCATGACAGCATCTGAGTCGGTGTCACTGCTGTGTTGAAAATGGTTTGCCACTGAAATAATATCCAGTCAGCAGTGGTCCTGCAGTCCGAAAGTGACCCCTGATGAAGGAGGTTCAGGGGTTTGAAAAACTGTGTATGACATCTAATTGCTTATAGTCTTTAACTTGACCTATAAAATAATAAAGTGGAAAATGACTGTAAGTGCATGGTTGGTGATTGTAAGTAAGTGGTTATTATAATCAAAGATATTATTATTTGTGATATAAAATCCTAAATGATTGTAAAATTATTAACAGTCAAGAGGTATCTGAGATTAGAGTTGTTTTTTTCTGTGGACCTCAGAAGAGTGTTTTGTTGCTCCTATTTGGCAGAAACATTTGTTACATAAACTCATTAAAAACGGGTGTAGGAGGGAAACAAGAGTTATTGAACTAGTGCATTTTTCTCTTCAGCCATGGCTTGGTGTGACAGGACTGTGGTTTGAGTACAGTGCTGTTCAATATCACTATCAACAGACTGGCTGGATGAAGTAGCCAGGCTTCATCTCTGAGTAGTTCCGCAGAGGATGGCTTCCGCCGTGTTATAGCACATTCGAACGTCAGGAAAGCTCGGTGCTGAAAGCAAACCAGCACAGAAAAGCATAAAACATTTAGAGCCGCCCACTTTTAGAAAAACTGGACTCCTGCAAGTGATAAAAACAAGTAGATAAAAAATAAATATATTTGAATTTCCAAAATTTTGAAACGAAGAAAGATTGCTTTACATTCTGAGAGAAAATAATAAGTTGACTACACAGGCAGCAAAACGCAAAATCCTGACCAAGCAAGAAGACTATTCATCAGACAAAACCTGTGTGTTTGTGTGTGTGTGTGTGTGTGTGGGGGGGGGGGGGGGTGATCTCTGATTATCACTGTCCAGTTGTAGTTTAAAGTCCTTGCATTCATGCCAGTAATGCTTCCAAAGAGTCAAAAGGAAAGAGACTGAAAGATGCAGCAACAGAGACAGGAGACATGTTCAATGCTTCATCAATGTTGTATTTTGTACATGCATGCCAATAAAGCTATCTTGATTTGATAAATAGGCAAAGCCATATGGAGACAAAGGAGGAAAGAGGCAGAGGAAGCAAGACTGAGACAGGGAAAAGGAGACAAAAGAGAGTGCCGGAGATAAAGGGTCACGGGCAATGCTGTGATGGACGCTGCTCTGATCCCTGTGTGCTGAATAGCAGCTCTGAGCCACAGCCAGGGTTTCCCTTGCAGGCACAACCACCCACCCTGCAGGCAAAGCATCCCTCCAGCTGGCCTGATTCATTCAGGCACTTAGTGGAATGCCTTCCAGGGCCTGGAATTCACTGTTAAGCCTTCCATACTCTCTCCTAACACCCCCCAGCTTATTTATCTATAATCGATCTTTCCTCAACACTGTTATGGCCATTATTCGTGGTTTATTGTCGTCCCATTTCAACCTCTTTCATTTTCCTCTTAGATTTTAAACAATATTCATTTTTGGTTTTGGCAAACATAAATAATACTACCAAAAGCAGCAGATAATAACACACAAATGACTAATACACACATACATTTCTGACACACTGTACAATGTCACCTTCGATCCTAAAATGAGGCCAGTGTAAATTGTGCATCAATGAGAGCCTAATGGCTATCTTTTAATATTGATGCATCAATAAATGACCAATTGATTGGCTTACAAATTTTACATGATGGCTTTAGGCCCCTTTCCCTACCCTGTCGATAGTTTTTTACAAGACGGCGCTACATGAGTAGATCAATACAAGGGCAATTTATCATGAAGGGTCGTTTGTTTTTTTTTAATAAGTTGTTCTGTCCAGTGATGTAACGCTCTCTGTTGGGGATATTACAGAACTACAGCAACAGGGTGGGTGGCCATATTTGTGTCTAATGGTTCTTAATAGTTTTTCTTCTAATGTGTGATGCAGCATGTGTAATGAACTTGCTTTTAATCTTTAATTTCTCTGTCTATTCATTGTGAGCTTACAATTAGACTATTTTATTTTGAGTTAAAGTAATTTCCATTTACATGCACTAACTACACAGATATCAAATCTTATTGCAAATAAAGAGCATTAAGTATGTAAATACGCACTTGGTGCTCACGAAAACTGATGTGGAAATCATTTTGTTGTTTGGTTGAGACTAAAGAGGATTATGTGTGTATATGTGAGTGTTTGTTTGGGTGTATATGTTGGACCAGTTCTCTCACTCTCAATCCATTTATTAATTTGTACTGTACATTTGAACATTGTTTAAAATTTAAGATCATCTAAGTGAATTTAGTCACAAAGTCACAGTACTGGTTTCCAAAGGCTGTAATTACCCATGTCCATGAAAAAAGGGCCAGAGTGTATCCTGCAGGAAAGACGATTTCACATGTACTTCACACGTTTTATGTATGTTTGTGTTTGTGTGTGTGTAAATAATATGGAGGAATGGGAACAAGGGAAAGAGTACACATACATGTCTATCAGCATATCTATTTTTATTGATCTAAAAAGAAAAATGTATATATGTTTACACTAATTATACACACACACATACATACACATACACAATTTCAAGGTCAATGTCAAGGTTGTCCTATGTGTAAAATAACAGTATTTTAAGCTTATTTCATTAATTGTATATATTCTAAAGCACAGCATAAAAATGTAAATTATATAATTGAAAAAGAACATTGATTAAAATTAGAGAACACTTTCAGTGGTTGTTGGTTGTTCCAAGTCTGTGATTTCTAGAATATTGCATCTTTACAACATCACAAACTCATTCAAGTTCGCTACGTGAGTCTTCTTCAGCCCTTTCTTTGGGTTACAGCAGCGGTTCCCTGTCCCTGAACTCGTCCCTCATGTTGACATGGCTCCTCTAACCCTACATATTGGGTAAAGACCTGTAGAGAGTTGTGCTGGAAATCATTACATTGAGGAGTGCTAGGCTGTCCCAAAGCTGGAAAGCAGTCTTACAGCTGCACACTGCACCAAAACATGAAGTCACCTTAACAACATTTTACTGCCCAACAGAAAACAACAGAGAAATAGAAAGAATCAGTGAACACGCCATGATACAATATTCAAAATGACTCAAATTAAAAAAAAAAAAAAAAGCTGATTAAAATAATCAGAATTTATTTATGTCGAAAAACATATTTGTTGTGTTTTAAATCAACTCTGTAAATATGCCCAAGAAAGAGAAGTGACATATGCACATTAACATGTTAATTTGGTCGGCTAGTTTTTGTTGATATGTGGTTCTTGGTTTTCTTCATTTATTAATTGGCATCTTGACTCATTAATGTGTAAGATGGATTATCTTCAAAAGATTTATCAATGAAATATCTCTTGTCCAGCACAGAGGATAACAGCATAGTATTGTGTCCTACACGATCAGCCTCCAGGTCTCAAACTGACCACATCTTTGAAGAGTTCATTAATGACTACATTAAAATGTACAGCTGCTGGTTGATTGGACATGCATTTAAACCACCCAGCTGTCTGAAACTCACCCGATTCTTCCCTTGACCTGGTCTAAACTAGACTCACACACACGAAACAGACACACACACATACACTCACACGCAGACTCTCACACACACAGTTAGCCTTTACTTGGGTAAAAATGGTTGTCCTGGTTTTGTAATTTGTAGCTTGTGTTTACAAACAGCACAGGAAGCTGATGGGAGAGTAGATCCCTTGGAGCACCAGACCAGCCCAAAAACGCTCTCAGTTCCCTGATCCAGATAGCAGGCAGAGGACAGACTCGCCGACCCCAAGGAAATACACCACCTGCGCGATCCCGAACAGAGGGGCGATGACCAGGGCGCGGCAGTACGCCCCCTTCAGGAAAGCCGAGGGACCTTCGTTATGCAAGATCTTACTGAAGAAGAGAAGAGGGAGAATTGCAACCACCACAACTACTGCACAGGCTGGACGCAAGGTTGAAGCAAATCTGTGGCATTTGTCAGTGAGAAAACAGGAGTCAACAATGAAGTATATCATGTGGCCAGTGAAAGAGAGACAGAGCAGGGAAGAGGTGAGAGACAGAGGGAGAAGGAACAGAGATGAGGAAGCAGTGGGGAGGGAGAAAGGAGAGAGTCTTAAGCAGGAGGAGGTGGAGGAGCAGGAGGAAATGTTACCTGATGCAGTCCATCACGCCATTATAAGTGTCCTCTTGAGTTCCACGGGACAGAGACTGTAGCCTTGTTTTTACAACTGCAATACATATATATTATTTTATATTTACATATAAAAAATATTTACTTTATAGTTTTATTTGATCATTTTATAGTATTATAGTACAAAACACCAAAGAATAACATGGTAGCATTCCTTTACATTTAAATGTATAATATATTTCTTGATATATATTTTTTGATGTTTGACTAGATAAACAGACCTTATTGCACTTTTTAAGCAACATTTATATAGATTTATACTGCAGAATTACTCTTTGTGCAGTTGTTTCTGGAGGGTGGAGTCTTTACCATCCACAGGGTTCACTGCCACAGCTGCAGTGCATCCTGCTGCACAACCAGACAGGAAAGACACGTAGAACGGAGCTGGACCCTGGACACCTGTCTTCCCCAGGCTGCTCAAATTAGCAAACAGAGGGAAGTAGATAATGGAGAAGGGCACGTCCCTGAGAGATAGAGAGAGAGAGAGAGAGAGAGAGAGAGAGAGAGAGATGTGAGAGTGATGCACGTGACTCAGTGGAACAACAGTAACTCTAGGCCAAATACACAATGTGTGCGTATGTCTGGTTGTATATATGCCCATTTGAGTGTGTGCACAAAAGTCTCTGTTTAGATGTGTGTGTGTGTATGTGTGTATGTCTGTGTCTGTGTATCTGTGTTACCTTAGCAGTGTGGCCCCAAGGCCTTTGTAGAGGCCAGCGATTCCTCTGCTTTGTAGCAGCTCTCGAGCAAGCTGCAGACCAGTGGGAGCTCTCACCTCCAACCCACCCCTAGCTGCTCCACCCCTGACAGCCGCCTGACCAATCAGCTTCCTCTGGGCATCTGACAGACACATCAGCAGAGAAGTTTCCAATTAACTTTGATATTTAGAATAAACAACACACAATTTGTTAAATATATGTATAAGGATACTTATACGTATATTTATGTATTAGCTATAGCAGGTGAGGAGCTGAAGTGCAGGCTGAAGGTATTCTTACTTATCCGCCCTGCATCCTGCAACTGGATCTTCAGCATCTCCATTGGAGTGGTCACAATCACCTACAAACGCACAAGTAAACTCACAGCGTTCATGATGGTGAGCAGGACAAGACCCTGGGACAACCAGAACATTAAGACATGCTTTTAACATCAGCTTGAATGAGTTGGCTTGGATGGAGATTTCCCCCATTATACTAAAAGGATGTGTGTGTGGTTGTGAGAGGATGGGTATGTGTGCATCTGTGTATGGCTGTGTGAGTGGGTGTGTGTGCGTATGTGTGTGTGTCTGTGTATATGTGTGTGTGTGTGTGTGTGTGCATATGCGTGTGTGCATGTGTGTGTGTGTGTGTGTGTATGTGTGTGTGCGTGTGTGTATCTGTGCATATGTGCATGTGGGTGTGTGCATGCTATGTGCAGTAGAAAGTAACTAACTTGGCAGGTGCCTGCCCCACAGCCGGCAATCATCTCCCTTAGCAAAGTCAGCTTCTGTCTGGGGGGACAGATAGAAGGGGGGGGCGTTAGTTTGTGATAAAAATAAGCTTGTTTCCTCTGTAAATTCAGGACACTAAGTCTAATGGGGCGTGGACACACAGACACTCACACAGACACTCACACACACACACACACACACATACACACACAACAATCAATCAATAATTTAGTCACTTGGCTTTTACTGGGGTAGAGATGTGCATTAGCGTGTCAGTAGCCAAGGTAAGTTAGGCTAACATAATAACAGGGCTTATAGGTAGTCCTTATCCACCATTCCAGCTGTATCCACAACAGATTTCTTGGTCAATGTGCATGAAGAACAAACCAAACAACTTTAAATATGTGGGACTTTACAGCCCTAGTTCTTGTCAAAGAGTGCAGAGAGGAAGTCAGGATGGCAGCTCGTGACCTCTCAGAGGAGTGTTCTCATCCTGGGTGCAAACATGAGCACAGTGGAAACAAAACCACAGCCGTGTTCGGAGCCAGAGAGCCTGAAATGACCTAATTCTCTTTGTTCTAAGTCTGGACTTCTGGAAAAGAAAAAAAAAATCCATGCGTCCAAACATGCAGTGCTTGACCCAAAACTGGAGGAGATACTTTGGCTGCGTGTGGGATTAACGAAAATGACAGAATTTCTCTCTCTCTCTCTCTCTCTCTTTCTCTCTTGAGATTGACACGCGAGTGTGCTTGTGTGTGTGTGTGTGTGTGTGTGTGTATGTGTGTGTGTGTGTGTTTATGTGTATGTGTGTTGCACATGCACAGTCTCGTGGTCCTCTTACCCGTCAGTTGTGAGGTGATGTCTGAAGAAGTCATTGGCAGCAAGCTTGATGGCTTTTTCTGGAGTGACAAGTGTGAGATTAACTGCAGCACCTAGGAGGGGAACAGAGGAAGGGGGCATTAAAGTAGAGGTTTGAGTGTTTGGTGTGTAACAGCGCCTGGTCAACTCTCCTGTCTGCTCAGTCACACACACCCACACACACTGTACCTCGATACATTCCAAAGTATCCCTCTGACCGAATGGTTTTGATGAGACAATCAGACCTGATGAACACACATAGACATACACGAATGCATTTAGAACAATGACATGTCCCAAGTCCGAGCCACTACAGGTGGAGACTGTGCTTGGTGGAGAGGGTACAGGCGGTGAATGTGCAGTCGGAGCGTGTGTGGGTGGAGTGTGTGTAGATGGAGCATGTGTAGGTGGAGAGTGTGTAGGTGTAGCATGTGGAGGTTGGAGAGTGTGGAGGTGGAGAGTGTGGAGGTGGAGAGTGTGGAGTGAGCGCACATGCTTGTGTACAGGCGTGACCCATTTTGCTGGTTCTGGAGGCGGGTCTTGGCTAAATCGATAGGGAAGACACACGTCACACCAATCAGGCCAGCAACTCCTCCATTTATCAGCTTAGCAGGCAGGCTGCAACAACACACATAATAACATACATGTACGTGTCCAATGAGGCTTCACACCACAGATAAATAACTACAGCTACTGCATAGAGCTGACAAGAACCTGAACCCAAATCTTAATTTTACAGCAATTAAACCTGTAATATATGGTCATATTAAACAGTATTTTTCATTATGTAGCAGGAATGCAGGAGAGTTAAAAACTCACATTTCAATGTGAATATACCTGAAATTTGCCAGGATAGATGTATTTTGATTATTTTTGGTTTGTTGTGTACATCATAACCTCAGAGGAGCCAAACTCAAGTTCAAAAACAAGCGATTTTATCTCACCCTGTTGATTTTAATGCCAAGTTGGTAAGTACAGTGTCGTAGAGAGGACTTTTAATTTTTGATCCTGAACTTTTGACTTTTGCCTCTGGGACAGTGTGCACACACACACTAGATATGAATTTGTGTAGAAACATTTAGATGTAGTACATCTACTTTGTTTTCATAATTTCACTTTTTTACAAGGCTTATTAAAATCAATCAAATAAAAATCAAATAAATCTACATTACAGCCAGCTTGTTAAAGTCTGAATTTTACATTTCCCCTTCAAACATGACTAAAAAGTCCTGAACAGCTTTCATCAGTATTGCACTGCAAAACTGTATTTTTGAGACATAAAAAAATCAGGTATGAAATTTCAGGCCCAGTTTCTGAGTTTCTGGCTCCAGCTTTTAAAACGTGTGTTCTCAAAGGTTCCCAAAGTCAGTTCAGCTAAAGCTTAATCCTCTTCAAAGGAGCTCATACAGACTCTATATTACATTCATACAGACTCTATATTACATTCACCCTAAACAAATCAGACCATTTGAAGATTAATTATTTGCCATTAAAAGGCAATACACTGTGTCACTGTCATTATATGTAAGGCCTAAACATATCACAGTTTTAGATTTCTAAGGCAGCACAGTGTAATTTTCTTGTGTTACATATCTTACCTGATCTGCTTTTCAGCCATTCAGTACACACCCAAGCTAGTCTCCAAACAGATATTCTACCTGTGTGTCAACTTGGCAAACTATCTTCAGCTTAAATGTGTCTGAAGACCTTCCCACACACAGTTTTCAAGTAAGATTCAAAGTCTCTGCACATGGAAGAGCTGGTGGACTTGATTCAGTGCCAGGCTGTTAGCTGCACAGATGGCCAATCAGGTAGCAGAGTCTAACTGATGAACTGGTGGGCAGAATCTCACACAGGGATTTCTGGAGGAAAAAGAAACGGTTACACTCATACAGACTCCTCTGTCACAAACTTACATCAGCAAAACACATTTTGGAATTTGGTGATCAATTCTTCTGGTGATGATTAATTCACTGAGTACTTCAGTGAGTTAGTTATTTTCGCTTGGGTCATTCCTGAAGACAGTGGTATAACATATATTTGAACACTGGCACCATGGTGTTGCCTTTGGTCTTCTTACACCCCACATACAATCCTATTAGCCAAATTTCATGGTCTTATTGCTTAGATGAGGATGTAATAACAGACACATCTCTCTCTCTCTCTCTCTCACCACAGATGTACATCTGTAAGTAGGAGGACCGTAGGAGCTTGAGGTCAGCTTACCATTTTCAGAGTAACCATAAAGGTAGATCAATCTTACAAGATTGCAGAAAGGAGTGTCTAGACACAC
Source organism: Tenebrosternarchus preto (assembly GCA_025802075.1). NCBI lineage: Eukaryota > Metazoa > Chordata > Actinopteri > Gymnotiformes > Apteronotidae > Tenebrosternarchus > Tenebrosternarchus preto. Next base: position 6,366,323 of record JAOYMR010000001.1, on the reverse strand, counting down.
ACAGATTTAACTGGAACTTTCAAGGTTTGACTCTGTTTTCTTTCACTGTTTGAAAGGCAGTGGCAAGTTACACTTTGTGGACACTTGGTGTGACAAGGTGATTAAACTGAGCTACATTGTGACAAAGCTGACTTACTTCATCACAGTGAGGGAATTCATGGGTTATTGATTCAGTGGCTGTGCTAATTGAACCAGTATGATTACTAAGAATTTCAGGCTTAAATAGTGATAATGACCACTCTAATGGTTCTTTCCATTTATTTTCTTTGGGGTGTGTCTGCTTGACAAATTAAGTTTTTTCCCTCTATTTGTTTTGTTTATTTGTTGTTGTTTTCCTCTGTTATCTCTTAAAACATATATCTTGGTTTCTTTGGATTCACTGTAGCACTTGAGAGTCCACCACTTATGTAGTTCTGTGTTGATGTGTAGTTCACTGCGTTGTGGTAGTCTATGAGCAGTAGGTGAGAGATTCTCACAGAAGAAGCTTTGAGCAGGAATTTTATGTAAAGGGCCATTGCATGTATCAGCAGTGAAAGCAATGGATTAGCACCATCAAGCTGATTACAATACTCATTTCATTAAGTCAATTTTTCAACTTTGTAATGATTCAGAATTGTCGCTTGTAATTTAATCTGATTTGTAATAAGCCCATTCTTTTTTCCTCTGGGATCCAAGCTCCCTTTTTAGTTTCAACTTTAGCAGGATTTGTGTTGGGTAATCCTTTACCTACTAGTAAATACGGTTCTGACACCCTGGTAAAATGGAAATGGAGCTGCAGAAGTTAAACTGATATTTTGTTGGTTCCATACATCTAACACCAATTGCTTTAACATGTAGTCTTGTTGGCCCCAGTTCTTTGCACTGTCACAGGGGATTTCTCAAGGGAATTGGTGTCTCTAGAGTTGGAAAAGGACACTGTAAAAATTGCTGATAATTTTACAAGTATTATCCAATTTGACTTAAAAATGGATCTTCCCTGTCAGATGAATTGTGGCCATAAATTAACAGCCAGTTTTACACTTTCTGTGACGGCGGCAAAGCGGGAGCGGAAGGCGAGGCTGCAGGGAACATTATGTTTAATGTTTACGGCAGACAAACAGAGAACAGAGCAGAAGTCGTAGAATAAACAGCAACAAGCTGCAGCTGGCTGGCTAGAATAAAACATAAAGCAAACTTTTAACACGGGTTGACCGAAGGCTGGGCTTCAAGGTATTCCGCAGGCTCAGTAATCCTCAGGCAAGTCAATGTTCAGCACTGGGTTGGCGAGACCTTTGGGCTTATATGCAGCGGTGAGATGGTTATTGGTAATTGCCGTCAGCTGTAAATTGTAAACGGGTGATTGGGACCTAGGCAACGAACGGAGTGAAGTGGAGGTTGGCGTGGCGCTAGGTCTACGTGCCCGCCGCGACGTCACACTTTTCCTCTGTTTCCTGTAAAATCAATGCACTGCAAAGTCCCATGGTCTGGAGCAGCGGTTTTGTTGGAGGGAGTTTTTGCCTTGAATGCATATTTTGCATTTAACCACTGAATGCTGGCATGACATGATATTGTCATAACATTTCACTTACAGAGCACAACTATAGAAAGATCAGAGTGTGTATGTCACGGGAAGAGTGCATCAGAGCGGCAAAAAGCGAGACAGGACTCCCAAGTGCGTTATAAAAACCGTTTAATTTCGGTTACGTTATGCCGAATACAACGACAAACAACGCTTACCGCACAACGACTCGGTGACACATACACGCTTTTATACACTCACCCCAACGAAACAGAGGTGAAACGTATAACAACAAGGAGATCAATCACACACGCCGGACCCACAACACACCCAGATGTACACATATGCTTCACTAGACTGACAAAACAACCGAGCACACCCCCACAGAAACGAGACAGGGGAGGCCACCGTAACAGTATATTGTTCAAGTTTTGTGGAGATTTGTATTTTCATTTTTCTTGATCATATCAGAAGAGCTCCCTGCAGAAGATCAACTGCAAGTCTTAAATGAGCATGTTCAGCAGCTACATGCTCATTACGACAGACTACGAGTATTAGGGAATTCGGGTGGTGCTAATTTGGGTGAAGCAAACTCCTTTCAGGCTAGTACAACTACCGATGCACTATATTCATGTACATAGAACAAAGGAAATGTTCCAGGTTCTCAAGTACAATAACTGATCCTTTTTTGGCTGAAGACTGGGGTAGAAGACGTCACACATCCCCTGAGAAACGGGCATTATTTTTATATGATTACTAAGATGAAGAAGCCAAGTCAAAAATTTGATTAAAAAATTTGAATTAGGAAATATGATCAAATTTAGATTTCATCCTGCTGCTGATTCAAATGACCCAGAGAAAATATCTGCTATTTTGTCATAGCTGTATGGATGTTACCATTATTATACTGGCCTAGACAGGCCGTTTTTCCAATATAGACAGTTGGAAGGAGAATCTTTTCAGTAATACTTCAGTAATACCATGCCTTGTTCTCTTTTGTAGGTAATGCAGCATAATGAATCCTGAAGAATTCCAGAAGCAGATGAATTTGTGTGTGATCAGTTATGCAAGAATCCAAAGCATGTGATTAGGACTAATCCTGATTGAACATTTCTAGAGACGAGGTGAAGTCCCTAAATGAGTAGAATAAGTGCAGTAGATGTAGACCCTAGGAACGGAGCTCCTTTGTGCAATTCTTCTATCCACCTGGTAGGTGAGAATAATACAAGTAATAGGGAAGTAGTAGTATAACCAAGTGACTGACCAGTTCAGATCAGGGTTCAGTTGCTCAGCACAAGCCTCATCAGCTTGAGGAGGATGACAGATCTATTTCTGCACAATGTAACCAATCCAACCCAAGCTCGATTTTGTAAATTGGGTAGCAGTGAAGAAACCGGGAATAGGCCCCCAAACAAAGTGCAGACTACTTGAGTTAGACATTCTGCGCAGCAAGGAAATTAGTACTCTGTGGTGCAGAGAGCCAAGTGCCAGAGCAGGACTGATTAGAGATTCAAACTAAGGATTCAGTCAAGAAACTTATGGGGAGTTATCCATTAGTTGAAGTTTTTATGGGGGGTGTTAGAACATCTTGTTTACATGATACTGGGCCCATGATGATGACTCTTTCTGAAGGTTTTTTAGTTCATTTCCAGAACCAGGGAGCTGAATTATTGCAGGACTATACATGGCTACATCTGAAGGCAGACAACAGTTTAGATATCCCAAAATAGATTACTTATACCTATAAATCAAGGTGCTAGGCATGTTAGTAGTGAGAGATCCCAATGATTCTTCAATATGGATTCAACTGCAGTGAGTGCTAAGAATGGACATTATCAGTGAGTTTAGCAAGATCTGTTTTTCCTGCCCTGTTCAATATGTCTCTAATTCAGTCAGTTAGTAAAACCTGGAAGTGGACAGTGTTATCATTTAAAATGTTTGCCTACATTAGGTATCCTTACTGAGGTCATGGTGTGGGGCTTAACTGTTGATTGTATCCAAATCATTCACTAAATTTATTTATGGCCTCTAATGGTAATTAGAACCAGTATGGTTTTGGTGTGGGAGTTTTAGCTGATCAAGAAAACAAACAAAGGAACTTCTCCTGAGATATGGCAACATGTTTAGTCAAGTGTTGGATTATACAGATTGTATGATGTGTCGGTTTCATGGTGGCCGCCCTGGCCGCCTCCCCCTGTCTCGTTTCTGTGTGGGCGTGTCTGTGTGGGTGCGTGTCTGTGTCGTCTG
>JAOYMR010000001.1:6321062-6340650 GCA_025802075.1 Tenebrosternarchus preto | reverse complement strand
TAGCGCTCACACTAGAAGCGAACCGAGCCCGAGTCCAAGCGAATCGTGCCCTGGCCGACCTCTTCAAGCGGGCCCGGATCACAGACCCTAGTGTGAGTACACTCTAAGACATCAGATTACAATCATAAGTATTTAATAGAGGGAGAATAAAATCCAAATAAATTATAAAACAGATGCATGTTTACCTGCAAATGTCCCATGATGGCAGTATGTCAGGAATGTGTAGGGCCTTCCTAACATCTCCTCGGTTTAACCAGTTCATCTGAGCTGTGCTGTTGATGCATGGAGGCACCACACCAATTACTGGACTACTTCCTGCCAGCTAAACAAAAACAATTGAATAATGTGAGGATATACCTTTAGCCACAGTAACCAGGTCTGGGAAGAATCAGCATGTTCCAGTTAAGGTCAGAATTTCTGGTTAGGGTTAGACAAATGTGTCCCAACAAAGATCAGAAGAGTAATATTGTCATTAGCCAGTTGAATTATTCCATTCGACCACATTAGCTGAGCAGCAAAAAAACCCTACAAATGATGAGTCAAGTATTGTCCAAACTACACCTGTTAAATAAAATGTATTCTTATAGTTACTCACGTTACTGATCTTCCAGTGCTTCCTGTAGTTCTTGTAAAGGTGGAGCATTGTTCTTTCATAGGGTCTGTAAGATTTGACTCCACCCGCACAATCCAGATACAGAGCATATTCATTCAGTCCAGAGCTATAGACAATGCCAAATGCCTGTGCCACCTGAAAGACACAGTATACAAGTTATCTTAAATGGCTGTCCAAAGACCTAGACTGCAAAACAGGGTTTTTCTCTATTAGTATGACAGATTCTTCTCTGTGGCAAACCTGAGCAGATTATATGTTGCAGGTTGTGTTGCTATTTATCTCAAATTCAAATGAAATGAAAGTTACTCAAGGGAAGTTATGTGCAAACAAAGCCTTAACCGGTTTTGTGCAGTGCTTTACAATCTGCTTCCTCTTGTGTTCAGAAAGGCCCAGTTAAAAATAATCCCACTTCACTTAGTTAATTAGAACAATTGTGATAATGTGAAGCATTGTTCTGTGGATTAAAACATCCATATAGGGCACAGCAGTACTCTATTCACCTTAGAGATATTCATATACATAATATCAACAATATATGGTACTCTATGTACCATGTAGATATCTATATATACACTGTATATATATTGCCATGCATTTCAAGTTTGCTTCCTGGTATACCTTTTATATGTATGCTTGTGTAAATGTAATGTGTTACCGAAACAGAGCAAGATTCTTCACTGTTATTATAGAAGTTACAGACTCCATCTTTGCAACAGTAGTCATTCAACTCCTTCCACAGGCTGCATGCAAAGGTGTGATATTAGAGTGAACAGGTCAGTACAATGGATGCAAATAACAACAGCTGAGCTGCAGAAGCAGAGGTGGGAAGTAATTTGAAGTCTCAGGTCAAGTATTTCACATTTAAGTACCAAGTCAGGAAAAGTAAGTAAAATTTCAAGTCCTAAGCTTGAGTCTTAAAACTTGAAAAATGCATTTTTTCCCCCAGAGAGCTTACTCTTCTCCAAACAGGCCATGGTAGTAACCAAAGTAGATGAGTGATTGATCATTGAGAGGAAAGCTGCTAATACCATTCCCAACCGCAAAGCCCTGCAAATTAACAGACCATAAAGAAAGCAAACATTAAAACGAAGAAAAAAAATATCAAATCACAGATCAAAGACTCAAGGTAAATTTGCATGGTAGAACTCAAGCTAGATTAACCATAACTGTGCCCTACAGAGTTTTTCTTCTACTAAGCAATACAGATGCCTAAAAAATCTGAGTATGTCTCAAAACACTTTTTGTTAAAACTCAAGTAGTGCATCTAGGGCTAAATAAGGAGAAACAATATGTATACTTCACAATACTCTTATCATCACTTTACTAATTTAGCTTTGCATTTCCTTTATATTTGATCTGTTCATTATTTGAAAAAAAGTAAATTATTTGAATAATTCCACATGCTTTGAATGTGCTATATACATAAAGATTGTTTATTTTTGGCTCAGAGATAAAGATTCTCTATGAAATGACTACAATGGTTACATACAGTGCTTACACTACACAAATGATCAATATTAATAAATACTCCTTTTGCAAGTGTTTCCTTTTACCTGAAAGTTCACTTTGAGTTTTCCTCCCGTTGCTACTAGCAGGCTAAGCGTCGGAGCATAAATGCCCCCGTAACTCTCTCCAAAAATAAAAAACTCATTTTGGGTAAAATTTGGAAACTTGGTAAAGAAGCTCTGTAATGCCAGATAGTTGTCTTCTGCCACCTAAAGGTTCAAAAACAAGGACACAGTTAAGATTTGTGTGTGTGTGTGTGTGTGTGTGTGTGTGTGCGTGTGTGTGTGTGTTTACAGACTTTGGTTATTATTTACCTGATCGTCATTAGTTGCATATTTCTGATCATCTGAATAAGAGTACCCTACTCCAGCGGGAGACTCCAGATAAAGCATGTTAGCGATTCTGTTCCAGCTGAATTCGTTCTTATAAAGAGTGGCTCCATCATCGTTGACCTAAAAACAGGGGTTTGAAATAGTTATAACCATCTTGCTGAACAACTGCAATAAAATACTCATACATTTGAGAGACTAAACACTGTAAAGGTTTTTTTTTTGCTCACATGAAACGGGCCATTCTCTGACAGAAAGCCATCCAATGAGCTGCATCCAGGCCCTCCATTAAGCCATAACACTACTGGATCTTTCAGGGGATCCCTCTGCGAGGTCACGAACCTAAAACACAAAGAAAGATTTCATTTTTACTACAGCATGCATTGCAAATTAGACATTTTATATAGATAGATAGACAAACATAATGCAAGGACAAATATATATACTCTCAGATTCTCTATATATCTGAATGCAGCCAGAGATCCTTTATCAGCTGTGCAAGCAAAGATGCAACATAGTTTAGCCATAAACTCACCAATAATGAAAAAACTTTCCGGAGCTGGCTTTTACATATCCCGACCACTGCCGGTAATTTGGTTTGAAAGACATGCCCGGTAGGTCTGTCACCTCGTCTGGGTCGTACATGGCCCAGGTTGTTGCCACGACCAAAAAATAAATAAAAATACGTAGATAGCACATTTCACCGTGCGAGCCACCGAACTGAAAGTGCACTGTGTGCTTAGCGGAACCTAAATTTGTGGCTTATATCAGTTCTTCACCCCTTTCCGCGTTCCGTGTTCTGAAAAGAAAATTTACTCTCGCACGCTGCAAAAGGCGGAAGATGGATACTTTTTAATAACACCAATGCATGACTATCATGTGAAATACACGCAATAAGGAACAGGTACGCTTAAAAAAGACTGCAGCAGTAACTACAACGTCAACTTCTTCACAAGTTGTAAACGAATGCTATGGGTTTAATATCTACAAATTAAAACATATTTCGTTCGGCTTTATGACAAAACACATAATTGTCTTAAAGTAGCATTAATGAGGATGTCCGAAACTCGTGCTTGTGTCTCGTTTGCGATTTTCCCCCTTGTCTTTTATGAGCCTTTGACAAGGGAATGAAAACGTTTTGTGACGCACCTTTATGGGATGTGGGATATTAAACTACGGAGTACAACAAAAGACGAAAAATCGGTGTTAGAGAACAAAGTAATCTCGCTTGCTAATAGCAAAAATGTATCAGTGTAAAGTATAACAAAATAGCGCATGCCTATTCAAGTCAAAGAGTCGAAAAGTGGTTTAGTTCCTTTCTGCATCGTGGACTATGGAAGTATGTGCACCCCCTTGCGTCATGCACGTGATCCCTTCCCTCGCACCGTTGTGATCGCTTCCCTGGTTACCGTTGTGGCAATAACGTGAACATAATTGCAACAAAAAAAATATTCTCAAAATTGACTCAGTATAAAATACACATTGTATGCTTACAACATCCTAGCAATCACATAGATTACTACAAGTTCTTTCTTATCACCAAAACCGCGATTATTTGATGAAATACCACACACACTATGAGAATTTCACATTAAGAGACTCTGGCTTCCTCTCGTCTGCATAAAGGGGGAACGTGACTCGCCAGCGTAAAGTAACGATTTAGCAGCTCGACCAATAATCTTGCCGGCCCTTGGTAAAGACGTCATAGTTCACGCAAAATCAATGCGCCGAGAAACTCTTTTCGCTGATGTGTTACTTTTGCAGGAGACATAGCTTAGCTAGCCATCGTAGGATGAGATGTCTTAGGCCTTAGTTTGACTTGTAAACCTATTTAGAAACTAATATATGTCAGTCGTAAATGCATGAGAGAAGGGAAATATCAGTCGAAAGGCTCAGCAACACGGGAAATAGAACTTAAATGAAATGGCGGTACGTTTACATTGCAAAAAAACAACAGTGCGCAAATATTCAGTAGCCAGGCTAAAAAATTCAGAGTACATAGCTAAATAAGTAGCATTTATTCATTGTTGATTAATGTTTTTTTGTCCATCATATGTTGCGTTGCTTAGCTAGCCAACTGCCCGTGTCGATTTCTTTTTTTTATTGTAACTTGTAATACTGGGCTAGCTGCGCTTTTTCTGATGCAGTTATGCCGGACTAATTTTGGATTACTCCACCAAACACGTTTTGTAATTTGGCATGGCTGTATTATTAGCTAACTCTGCTTAACTCTGATGTAGTCGTGGGGTGTGAAACTAATAGCTAGCTAACTAGCTCTTTCCACAAACTGGACAGGCACGAGGAGGCACAAAACCCCAAGGATCTTAAAACGTTATACTTTAGAGAAAACATTCATAGCAGTCATATTCAATGTAGTTTATTTGAAAAGATAAATACATTAAAAAAATTAATTGTTTTGGTCAGTGACGTGCTCTGTCGGCTACTGAGGTTTTCTGTTCTCAGTAGGTGGCAGGAATAATGAGTAAATGACGACTATTTGGTGTCTGAAAAGCTGAGAATCGTTAAAAAGGTTAAAATTCTGACTGTCTGAAAGAAAGACCGTAGCTTCAAGTGACTATGTAAGGTGTGCAGGTTTCCCTTTATTTACCCCTTATGTACATGAGCTAGAGCTGCACTATGTACCTGGGTATCTGGTAAGGATTGGGCAAAGAGTTGATTTGGGATATAGCCACTCCCACCAAAATGTTTAGTAGCCATGTTATAATGAAATTTCATATTCCCTTTTGATTTCATTTTAGAGTTCTTCATTCCATTCACCTGATTTTAAGTAGCCTACTATTTTTGGATATAAGCAGGAGTTTGGGTGGGGGGGGGGGGTGCTTTAACTCAGTCTTGGTGGGTGTGGCAAAATGGTCTAAGTGGAATAGATCTTCTATGCAAGGAATAGTTTTTTTTTTTTCCTGACTTTTGGTTTAGGAGCTATGGATGAAAAAAGCAGAGTTTTTTCTACAACATTTTACTACAAAAGATCATACTTTCAATTCTTGTACTGATGATAAATTCTTTCATTTTGTGCAGAATATTTTAGGATCCATACAAGTTAAACCCTAGATTTCATTCTGACTTTTACTGATATTAACAAGGTGCTTGCAATCCCCTGATCTAAAGTCACAATGATGAGAAATCTGTCATCATTGTGAGAAAATTACGAGAACATTGTGTGTAGAGTGTAAGTTAGTACTGTTTCTGATTATTATGGCTGGTCAACTCAGTTTTTTTTTCTGCTGTGATTTCCTTACAAATGTTCTGTATTAAACAAAACATTGTCTTCATACATGGATTTGAATGTTTAAAACAATGTCTAACACTGACTAAACCCTTGGGCTAATTGTCAATCTTCAGCCTAAAGGTAAGGTTGGAACCAAAGGCAAGAAGCAAATCCATGAAGAAAACGAGGCTACTCTTAAGTTCTACATTAGAGTCATACTAGGAGCCAACGTAAGTAACACCTTCTGTTTATGTGAAATTTCCCAATATTAACTTGCTTCTCAACTTGACGTAATCGCACTTCCTTAATGTCTCTCCTACTTCAGACTATATACGCAGCAGTAAATCTGGTTTTCTATGACACAACCTTTTGGACATGGGTAAGCACACTATGACTATGACGAGTGCTTACTTTATCAGTACTAAATGTCAGTGTTGATCATCTACACTCCAGTCAATGAGCAGTGAATGCATGGTGCCGTAAAAGAGCATCTAGTTAAGTTGACATGTTCCTAAAGTATTGATGAGTGTAGTGTTGTTGTTTTTTTGTTGTTGCTGTTTTCTAACTCATTACTTGTTTTATTTTTCCTCCCAGCTCCTACTGTTGTTTGCAGTGATGGTCTATGTGGGCAGCTACAGATCCATGGCAACCATGGCCAAGCCAGCATTTGCAGATGATGGCAGTTTGCTGGATGGGGGAATAGATCTTAACATGGAGCAGGGCATGGCTGAGTCAGTACCAGCTTGATTACAATTTTATTTATTTGTGGTTAGCTTCAGTACTATTATTTATATTTAACTGTACCTTATGTTCTGTGACTAATTAAACCTTTTATTTCACATAGGCATCTTAAGGATGTCATTCTCCTCACAGCTATAGTTCAGGTCCTCAGCATTCTCTCCTCATACTTCTGGTATCTCTGGCTTTTGGTAAGATGCACATTTAGCAGCTTTTGAACTACAAGCAGAAGATTTTCCCCCCCAATGTGAATGGTGCTTTCCTTTCTCCTCAGGCTCCTGCCCGAGCTTTGCAGCTACTGTGGGTGAATATCTTAGGTCCCTGGTTCTCTGCTGAGTCACCCGCACCCCCAGAGGAAGTTAATGAAAAGAAACAGAGAAGACAGGAAAGGCGACAGATGAAGCGATTCTAGCTGTTCCACTTTGTTTTTTATGTTTACTTTAGATAAACTGAACAGATCATTCTCTTGTTTTTTGTTTTTGTTTTTTTTGTTTTTTTAAAGTCAAAGAAATACAGACATTGATTTCTTAGCATTTTTAAATTTCTTACCAGTGTCTCCTTTTCATCTTATTTTTCTTCGACTTGAAGTTTTGCCGTCATTCTCCTTCCATCACTTCCTCACACTCTTGCTCAGGGCTCACTTGATTATTTTTGTTTGTTGGTCAGGGGTAAAAAAAAAAAAAAGCATAATTTTATTTAATTTTTTAAATAACTTATTTCATCTTGAAGTCTTACTCTCAAAATAGTTTGCTGCTACTGCCATATTCTCCTCTACATAGTGAGACATGCCATCATCATTGGACAGTAGAGCAGTGTTTTAGCCAGCTGCCACCAGGGACACTGCCTTCAGAAACTGAGGTCACATGAGCTGACAGAGCTTCTAAGTGCTACCATCAACTTTTTTCTTAGAATGGCGCCTAGTTTTCTGAAAATAAAAGTAAATGCATTTTTAATAACTAGTTAGAACATATGCAAGGCATGATGCAGTCATGACCAAAGTTAATCTATATTTTGAGAATATAGCATTATCTTTGCTCACTTCCTATATTATTTTTTTCTTTCGTATACTAATGAGAAAATGGCCTGGTGCCATTTTTGGAAGATTAGAATCATGAGGTAATAGTACAGGATGTTGAGACAATAAAATAGATACATTTACAGTTCTCAATGTTGATCTAATTGAATGGCTTGAATGAAAGTGCTCTTTGTGCAGTTCTATTTATTAATTGAGCAGTTTAATACATCTGAAAAGTACTTTTTTAGACAAGCCTCTCAGAAGTCTATACTACTGCATACCTGTTTATATTCGTGTACACATTCAATTATGTGCACAAATCAAGAAATAGCTTTATTGTAAATAAATTTTATACAATTTAATTTTAATCTTATTCACTGGTTTTGTCTGTAGTACAGCAGACAAAAATAACGTACATTAGTAACTGACCCTTCATTAGCGATTTCAAAGAGCATGCACTTTAGAGTTTGTTTACTGACCACAAATGTAAAGGTGGATCAAAGAAATTTTATTCAGATAAAACATTGCTTCTGATGTTACAGTTCTTAAGTCTCAAAAATAGATTAAAAAATAGAAACACATACTAAGCAAAAGTGGATTTGGAACTATACAACTTCATATTTAATGTGAAAAGGCCATTTTGGTTTTTGAAGACTGCTGCCAAAATTACAGTCCAGATAGTCACACTCAGTGCTTTCACCAGGGGTGTGTGTGTGTGTTAGTGTTAATAGTCCAGCGGGGCCATAAGTAACTGCAGTTCTTTGAAAGTGCTGCCATGGCGACCAACTTGCTCTGCCCGGTTCTTTACTACATTACTGAGGTTCTTCAGCTGCTTATAACATACCTTACATTTCTGATGCCTGTAAAACACAGAACAATTATTCACACATGCCTTACCCATGTTGCACTCGCACAGCTATTAAATTTTGGACTGGTGAAACATTTTGAACACATTAGTCCACACATATCCCAGTTAATACTCTGCACATCCTGTTCGAATAGAACTGCCTGCTGCATTATTGTACTGTACTTATTCTTAAGTGTTTTATGCACCAGTAAGACCAATAAAGTTTTTTGCTGTACTGTACTATCTACAACACCAGGAAAACAACTGTTTAGCACGCAGAGTGAATGAAGGTTATACTGGCCTCTCCTCCCGTGTAATGTCCACTCCAACAGAAGGAGGAGCAGTTAAGGTGTCTGAAATCAACGGCCAGAAACGCTTCAGAATTAATTTTAAAGATGTACATCCAGTCTGCACATAACTAGGGGCAGATAAGGGAGGGAGGGAGAGAGAGAGTGAGAGATCCATGACCATCAACATACCTTCAGAGCAATTCAAGACATTCAATCACAGTATTTTGAATTGTTTTGTACGAACATTGGTGTACTTTACATTGTACTCTATATTAGACCTATATTAGCTCTATATTAGAGAGCTGAATAAATTCCGTAATGCAGCTAAACCTTGACCAGATTTTTAAGGCCCAACAATTACTATTAATAGCAAAAGCTTTAATATGAAGTAGGAATTGTTGACAGTTTCATGTCATTAATTGAATCTGCTGACTTTTAATACTGTCAGTTTGTTTGTTGTTTTTTTTAATCAGTGAAAAACAAAAATAGAATAGTGAGGATTGTCCACCAAACAGTTAAAATGACTGGAATACAGCCAACAACTTTTTGAACATCTTCAATTGGTGGTGAGGAAAACCTTTGTTTATTCCAGCAGGCATTGAATAGCTCCCGTTAGTTGTTCCCTTCTGGGTGGCAATTTAAGGTGCCTCTAGCAGGCAGTGCACTTTGTAAACATCTTTTATTTTTATTGCAATTAATGCAATGAATAATCAAGTAAGATTATTTTAGAGTAATGTGTGTGTATATATGTATATAGTTAAAACCAGAAGTTAACATACAATATATAAAAAGACATGCATTTTTTTTTCCACTGACATGAACTTTAGCTGAAAAGGCACGTGCGAGCAAGGCGGCCTACAAGCATGGCTCAGTTACACCAGTTCTGTCAGGAGGAATGGGCCAAAATACCTGCCTACTACTGTGAGAAGCTTGTGGAAGGAGATCCAAAAACGTGTGACCCAAGTAAGGCCAATGGTACAAAATACTAATGAAATGTATTTAAACTTTTGACTTTGAAGAAAGTAATAAAAATTGCCTTAAAGATTCTCTCATTATTCTGGCATTTAGCAAATAGAAATAATTTTGGTAATCCTAATTGACCTAAAATTGGAAAAGTTTATTCTGATTTCATGTAAGACAGTGAGGAAAAAAAATGCATGTCTGTGTTAATAGCACAAGTGTTATTACAAATTCAAAATGCTAGAGGGCAGACCCCAAAATTGACCAAATACCTATGAACTGACTAATCACTTACAACCTGCAGTGTATAAATGGTTCTTCTTGGAGTGATGTCATCTGCATGCCCTTTACCTACCTTTCATATTTACTCTGCAAGAGCTCCTCAATCTGAGGCAAGATCGAGCTGCAGGTGTCCAGTTTCCAAAGTGACCTAAAAGAAACCATTTACCAGATGTTTAATGTATTATTATTTTTTTATTATTATTATTATTCAAGTGTTATTATTCGTATTATTCTTGTTATTACTCATATAATACTGTCCTCACTCTAATAACCTTACAAATGCAGAATGTAACATCGGCCTACGTACAGAGGATGTTTTCATTAGTATCTTGTAAGAAATAGACGCGTGCGCTTACGGTTTAAGATATGGACGAGTGCGCTTACGGTTTAAGGTTGATTATGTTGAGGACGTCCACCACAATGGACAAATCATTCATGGACACAGCAGAGTCGAGTGACGTCTAAATTGGGAAGGAGTACATTGCTATTAGTAAAATGTAGGACTGTACCATCTCTACATATATTACTTGTTGAGTAGTTTTTCGAGTGATTACCTTGATATCATTTCCAGCCCAGACTGCTCGCACCGCGTCAAGGTTCTTATGTCGGCTGGTTAGCATCACGCACATTGTGTCGTGTCCTTTTCTGATCTGAGCCAGTGCCTCCTCGTCAGCTGTGATGCTGGTTTTACCACTTCGTGCAGGCTGTTACGTGCATGGACACGCACACAAACAGGGTTGTGTATGCATGCAGGGAGGGCATACAGGAGTAAATCGACACAGAGAAAGGCGTGAGGATCCTATACAATCGCACTCACTGGTAAGAAGTCTCCCACATTGAGGCCAATAGGTTCATTGCGTGTAGACGGGATGACGGCTGAACTCGGTTTGAGTTTGGGCACGGGTACGGCATGCCTTGAGGGAGGGGCGACAGATGCTGTTACCACAGAAACGGGTGGTGGTGGGGCAGCAGCTACAACTGTGGGCTCCACTCTCAGAACAGGAGTGGATGAGGCATTGGGTGCCCTCAGCTGTACACAAAAATACAAACTACATTAAACAAACAACAAATATACAGCAAAGCATAATTTTAAAAAAGTCTAGTTTGACACATACTCTGTCAGGCATTGGAGTAAGGATCTCTGCAGCTGGACTGGGTTTTATCAAAATGTTCTCTAAAATTGATAGATAAATTCAAGGCATTTTTGGCAGTTATTTTCAAACAAAACACAAACACACACCAAACGATTCCATTATAATTATGCACACTTTACACTCACCGTCCTCAAGTGGGGCCGGAAAGGGTTCGTTCCTTTTGGGAGGTGTGCGCGCTGGACAGAGTCATCGCAAGAAAGGCGAATAAAGACACAGAAAGAGACGTGACTGTACATGACAACACGGATGTAATGAGCGTTACGTGGATGACTCACAGATGGCATTGTGGGGCTGAAAGATCTCTCTGTAATCATCTGGATTTGTGATTTCTGCACTGCTCTCCTTCTCGTCTCGCTCCTCCTCACTGCTTGGGCTACGTCTCTCCCCCTCAGGACTACGCCTATCAGCATCTGGGTTCTGCTTCATTCTACATACACGTGTGCACAAATAAAAATAATAATACATTATAATAATAAAATGCTAAAAGACATAAACCATTACTTATTGCTTCACTGTGGTGTACAGCCTACATTTCAGTTAAGATGTAACTGATGTGTAGACTTCCAGTTTCAATTCAAGGAATTTAACAAAAATATTTTAACCATTTAGGAAAATAAACATTTATATAGTTTCGTGCCATCACATGCTCAAACGTAATTGGACAATTGACTGATAAGTAGTTTCTGAGTTAGGTGTGGCCTGTTCTCTTATTCCTTTATAAGCGAAGGAAATAAAAGAGCTGGAGTTGATTCCAATCACTGAAATGACATTTGGTAGCTCCTCAATATGTGGTCCAAAGTATGTGTAGCATTAGGCTGAACAAAACAAACCTATCAGAGAGATAACAGAAATTTTATGAGTGGCCAAATCATCAATTTGGTACATTCTTAAAAAGAATGAGTGCACTGGTGAGCTCAACGACACCTAAGGGTTTAGGAGACCACAGAAGACCATTAAAGCGAATTATTGCAGAATCAATAGACGCCTTCATGAATGTAAATACAAAGATTCAAACTCAAGATACAAACCACCAGAAACACTCGAACAGAAAGACTAGATTAGATTTTGCTAGAAAACATCCAAAAAAACAAAAAACCCCGCACAATTCTGGAACAAGATTCTATGGATGGATTTAACCAAAATTTAACTTGTACCAGAATGGCACCAAAGGCATGGAGTAGGAAGGAAACGGCTCGTGTATGGCACTCCATGGAGCAGCATTTACTGACTGCTGACAGGTGGAGCAGGGTGAATTATGAAGAGTACAGAGCTTTATGTTTTGCTCAGATTCAGATACATGATAGGATGGTGCCTCACAGTACAGATGGATAACAACCCAAAACAGACCCTGAAAGCAACCTAAGGCAAGGCAAAGACATGGACTTTTCATAAACTGCCAAGTCAGTCCCAGCATGCTTTTCACTTACTGAAGACAAAATTCAAGGCAGAAAGACCCACAGCATTTGCCTTAATTTGTACAAATGAAGTAAAGTCAAATCCAGGCTAGAGCTCGTCTAAACGAACTGTTTTTTTCAAGCCTGCCATTAAACTTTCATGGCTGAAGTCCAACAGAGAAACCTAAACAGCATACCAAAACACACCACACTAAACAACTCAAGTGACAGGAAGTGACATCGAAGGAAATAACATGAATGATGTATGAAGGACATGCATGACCAAAACGAACTGAGACGCACTTCTGTCTGTTGCATGATGTAATGGGTCGCTCATAGTTACGGCGTAGCGTTGTTCCTTTAGAAGTGGGGGCAGAAAGTGGTTTATTGTCCTGGATCAGTCCCTGGATCACTGATCCCGATTTCTTCACTCGGCTGAGATCCACGACATACAGGCTCACATTTGACTGGCTGTGTGACACTCCAATCTAATCAAGGCAATGATTAATTGAGAGACAGGAAAAGAGAAAGAGAGAAACACCAATTATGAGCCTACGTACCTCTACATTCCAGCAGAAACGGAACGAAAAGCGATATAGAAAACAAATGTTATAGACTGAAAGCACACTGAGAATGAACACTCTAAGGACACTTGCTGGACTCTCAACAAGTCCTAAACTAGACTTCCACTGCAAACCTTTTAAATCAGCAGGTGTTTGATTCCAAGCAGGCTGGTGCACTCTCTCATTCTGAGGAGTTACTGACTTGATGGGTTGGCTTTCTTTTCACAGAAAATGTCACCCTGTCCTTGTCTTTTTCTGCTCTGTTGATTGGCCAGTGCTTAACATCAAGAAATGTTGCTAGCTAAGGTAGCTTTATTACCATTAGCCAAAATTATTTGGAAGTGATGAGCAAGAAGAGGGGCCAATTAAAGGTCCAATCAGATTTTCACTAGGACTAATGAAAACACCGAAAACACTGGCTGTGCTTTAAAATATATCCATTTTCACATCGTAAAACACACCGTTTTATGTTTTATACCAGAATCACTTCAGCCGTTTCATAATCCTGAGGGGATTCTAATGATCTTATTACAATCGCAACTGTATTATAATTGTCTTAAGGTATATCTTATTACAATAAAGATCAACATTCAATGCACGAATATATTTGTGTCTTTCTGGGTGTCACTAACCATTTGATTGTTACAAATGGCAAGGTCAGCCACTTTGCCCCAGGCTACATGCACCACATCAAAGCAGCGATCAGGCTCCCAGCCATACACTCGTAGTGTGTCCTCTGAGCCACTGTACAAACAGCTGCCATCAGGACTGAACAGCACACACCTCCAATAGAAAGAAACACAGGCAAAGAAGTTAAGAAATTTCAAAGACAAAGACAACAACATCAATTAATAACAGGAGAGCCAGAGAGTGATATCCACCTTACAACTCCTGTTTCTCCCTCTGAAGAGCCAATCATCTTAAACTTCTCCAGATCCCATAGTTTTATGGTCCTGCCAAGCAGACGGGTTTAAAAAAAAAATTCTGTAGGTTATAAAGTCTAACTGAGAAAATGTTGCTACTTTCACATCACACAGAGTAAAAGCAATGAATCATGCATACCTGCACTGAAGTAGGATACAGTAACTCCCTAACTACAAAGTAACTACAAAGTTAACTACATGCATACACTCCCTATGCAGTGTGTAGTGGGAAATAAAAATAGCTAAAATGTTTTATTTGTTGATTATCTTTTTGTACTTTATTTTTCAAATGTGCACTTTTTCATAAATTGCAACAGAAAAAAACTAAATGGGGCTTTTACATCAAGACACAAAGGAGAAATGTCAAAACGGATCTCTGTCCTATAGCCTGAGGATTCTTAGTCATTTCCCCCACACTTAACAAAAATTCATTGACATTTTTCATTGCATTTCTGTTTAGAAGCAGCTTGTATCTATGTAACCTTTCTACAAGCAACTGAAATCTATCCAATTTTACCTACTCATTATTCAAACAAATCTCCATATTATTTTCTTCTGCAGACCAAAACAGTTTTTACAGTATTAAACTCACATTTTCACCTACTCAACCAGTGAAGTCTAAACCAAAATTCATCTAGAGAGGATGCTCTACCTAACCATAACTCTAGCTCCATACAGCCAGGAAGGAGGTTTTTTTTTTTTACTTTGTAGAAGGATAACTTCAGAAATTCAGATTTTGCTTCAGAAATTCTTTTGCTGCTATAGCAACGCTTATTAGAATAGACACATCCCATCTGTTTGCCCCATACAGGTCCTCGTTTGCTCCTGTTTGTACCAGCCTTTGTGGAATTCTCTATGCTACTACTTATTTTGGCGAAGTTACACATCCCTACATTATTTCCACTGTCTCAGCAACCCCACAATGTTCTTCTGCTTTTAGTCCTACTGTGCTGATGTACAGAAAACCCAAAGACACACTACTGCAATAAAAAGCAGAGACTGTACCTTGTCAATATACATAACTAGCAGTGGTATTTAACAAGGAAATGCTACTGTACACACTCACACTATGAGAATTATGTTCATTTATATTCAGTTCCACACTGATATACTGTAAATGTTATGCATTACTGACTAACACAAGTATAAAATTATTATAGTGCATTTCTCTTTTCATTATCAGGTACATACTCTCTTAATAAATAATACTGCCATTTATGTGCATTGTGTTAATAATGAAAAAGTTGAAAAAGAAACACTCTTCTACAGGAACTGTTATGTGAAAGCCAGAAATTTCCTGAACTTCAAATTTAACACTCTTCTTTTCTTCTTTTTTTAATAAACCAACCAATACGTCTAGTGACTGAAGAGTCAGGATTTGTCGAACAAAACACAGATAAATAGCTGTTACATATGACCAGAACAATTCTAAAAGAGTGGTGTTAGTTGAGCAGTGAATTATGTTAATGTGTCTGTTTATTTATGAAGGCAGTGGACAAACAACATCCGTGAGAACAACTCCAAGTAATTCCTTCTGAAGAAAGAACAAAGATTTATAGTTTTCCCTGATCATTTAGTACTTCTCAAAAGTTACTTAACTCTATACTGAAGACTGTTTCCATATCTGTTTCTCAAACCAGAATTACATCAATAGCTGATTTTCTCATCAACAGTGTATTTATAGTTGTAATAACTATAATAAGTTTTAAACCATATATTGCTGTTGTTCTTGATACCACAAATTTAATACACAGAAACTTAAAAAGAACTTAGAACTTAAAAAGTCTCTCTCACACACAGTGAGCTAACATTACAGCTATCATAGAATGCCACAAACCACATAATGCAAACCAAGATTATCAAATAAACCAAAAAAGGGCAAGTTAGAACAGCAGAACAAAAACTAACAGTAATTAAAAATGTGTTACTGTAATAACATTGATAAAAGTTAATGACTTATTTTCTCATGTAGTAAAATATACTCAGTACCTGTCAGCACTCCCTGAAGCCAGAAGGTACTCATTAGGGTGAAACTGGACAACACTGACTGATGAGGTGTGTGCTGTAAAATCTGTGATCATCTTCCCGGCTGTTAAATCCCACAGCTAAAAGAGGAAGAGATGAGCATAAAAACAAAACACCACCACCACAATAGCATGCAAACATCAGAGAGCTTATTCCTTACCTTAATTGTGCTGTCATCACTGGCTGAAGCAAGCCACTTGCCATCAGGACTGAAGGCCAGAAAACGAACCGCTTGAGTATGTCCCTTAAAAAATGGAAGGAAACACATTTGGCTACAGTACTAACTGTTTAGTAAGAGTTTTAGAGTTTACTTTTATGAAGCCTAATTACTTTTTTTTTTTATGAAGCTTATGATTATACATGCATGTATACATCTGTAGGAGACAACATAATGATTTACATTTACCTTATACCTGAACACACATCCTTTCCTCCTCACATCCCATAGCTACAAAAAGCAGAATGTGTATGCATGTTAATACAACCCACACAGGAATCTGCAGACCACTGGAGGATATATGATTCAGATGTTGCAAGAATAAAATGTAGTGTGTTTCCATCACCTTAATGTTAGTATCCATAGAGCCTGAGGCCAGATATTCCCCAAATGGATGGAAGTCTAGACTGCAGATATTTGCCTTGTGCCCTGCCAATGTACGAAGTACTACAAGCAAAACAACACTGCATTTATAAACATGAACATAGACTATGTCAATTTCCATCATTTGTGTTTCAACATATTTCTGATTTTTCTTGTTTTTATTGTAATCATATGCCCTGGAAAAAAAGAATGGGCTGCATCTCAGCAAATGCACGTTTCTACATGTGGTTGCCAAATGCCTCCAAGTTTGACAAGCACACTTGAAATGAAAACAGAAAAAATTCCATGAACACACTAAACTCACTCTTGGCAGCTTCCAGATCCCAGACCCGCAGAGAGCCCGACTGAGAGCCAGCCACCACCTGCTCTTCAGAGCTACTGAACTGGACACATTCCACAGGTGTGCTGTGGCCTGTCAAACTCTACACAAGGAGACAAAACCAAAACCTTATTCAACACCTTCATCACAGACATGAGATGCAATAGCTGAGAGAAAGTAGTTACCAATGAACCTCCATTTTGAACCTCTCTCTCTCTCTCTCTCACACACACACACACACCTAGGAGTGGGCAACCCCCCCGTTGTTTTCAAAATTATCACTAAATAACATTAGAATTAAACTTCTGTTGGTTTGTGGATGTATCAAGGATCCACTTTATTACTGGCCAATTACTGGTTCTTTGTGAAGTTTGGAAACATTAGTAGGAGAACATAAAATGTCAAGTCTCTATGATTCACTTGAAAAGTGCACGTTTTCAACACTGATCACGATATTAAACTGCCAGATCGCCCACCCCTACACACAAGGTGGTGTGATGGAGCCACTACCATAATGCAGTTCGGTTTGTTGACAGCCCAGATGTTGACTTTGCAGTCTTCTCCACCAGTGGCCATCAAGCGACTGGATGACTTCCCCAACACCAGTGAAGACACATTACCACCAGAGTGGGCAACCATGTCCTCTAAAGCACAAAATATACATTTGCAACAGGAATAAAATCTCATAACATCATACAAAATCTCAAACAAATGAAATAAATAATTCAGCTCCGTTTAACTGTTTTGCCTTTTATCAGAACTGCCTTGGAAACAAACTAATCTTCACAACCAAAAGTGAAGCCAAAAAGAACTGAACTCCACTAGTTCACCTGCAGACAGGTTATAGAAATTTAACCAAAATTGACTTGTAAAAAGTTGTGCTGTACTCACGGAGTTTCCATGCAACTTTTGTGGCACTGGACTTTGCCATTGTGTATGTGACATTAAACCCAGTGTGAGGGAAGAACACTATCTGTAGAGAATGAAATACCTTTTTCTCATGAAATTTTTTTTTTTATTATTATTATATAATACAAACAGAAGTTAATCTGAATTAGCATAGTAGTAACCCTTGCTTTGTCTAGCAAATGCTGGTAAAAAAGGTTTTATAAAGTTATTAGTAAAGACAATATTGCTATGATTAAAAATGATGTTCACTACCACAGGTTTCAAAGAAATAGTAAACAATTTTGTATATACCTGTTGTAATATTTAGAATTATGCCTACAGTTTGAAAGTCAGTGTCAGTTGTCAAATACAAATACACACATTCTTAACAAACTTAAAATATATATAGGTACAGGAAAGGAATCTGAAAGGGCTGTCTCTAGCTAGCTAAGGTCAGCTTTCTAGCTAGTTAACTAGTTAGCTAGCTATGTTGATTAACTTTAGATGACAACATAGAATACATAGAAATAAGACAGACAGCTAACCTAAGGTATGCACAAATTCATTCTTTACTTCGCTAGCTAGCCTAATATTTTGCTCAAATATAGTGCTTAAAGGCAATAAATAGGGTTACTTTCGTAGCTTACTAGCTATCTACTTTGTTTCCTTCCTTAGTTAGCTAGCTAGATAATGTCACACGACATTAAGAACTTGAACTAATGACACCTCAGACTTCATTATGCTGCACACAATGTTAGCCTATCAGTCATTGTAGCTAGGTAGCAGTCTAACGCGACGTGAGCTAGATTTATTTACTGGCTAATCTGTTTTCAAACACCAACGCAAAATAATAAACTTGTTTCAGTTGCTGCGTTGAGCTTCTCCTACGGAGCCTGTTAATAACACACTGAAAGAGCCAGTTATTCGGCTCAGCCAAGCAGCTCACCTTACTGTTGTCATGTTTGTTTCCTCTGTAGTTAATAGTATCTCTGGAAGTCTAG
This sequence comes from Tenebrosternarchus preto, assembly GCA_025802075.1. Classification (NCBI taxonomy): domain Eukaryota; kingdom Metazoa; phylum Chordata; class Actinopteri; order Gymnotiformes; family Apteronotidae; genus Tenebrosternarchus; species Tenebrosternarchus preto. The sequence continues at coordinate 6,321,973 of JAOYMR010000001.1, read as the reverse complement.
ACTCCGATGGCGAACCTTTCTGATTGGTTGCCTATTGCTAAATCTCGCGTGACTACTAATCTCACACAGTCAACAAGATCGCATGTCACCAAAACGTCAGCTTTGTGAATATGAATAAGTTACGTAAATACTGTACCAAAAACGCACGTTGATTTTTCTGATAATTAACAAGAGAACACAATCAAAACGCATTTACATAAATTTCAACAATAGTACAAAGATCGGAAAGGTGTAATAAACCATAATTATGTAATAAAAAACATTGCTTATTTATAATAAACCTTGTTTACCTAGTTTACCAATATGTGTAATAAACGACCAATATCGATGAAAAATGACACCTAATTTAACTATTTAATGAGTTTGTTTTGCTTACCTGTAAGCAGCCGAGCCTGTTTGGACAGATAAAACTGATAGGAGGAGCTAATATCACACAATTATTTCTGTATTTTAAACACCTGTTGTAGGCTACACGTTGCGTAATCGGTTTTGTCTGTGTATTGGCTCCTTGACATTTCGGTGAACTTCTATTTTAAGCCTTTTAAAAAGTGATATTACGAACAACAACCCTACAACACTCAAAGATGTGGATAAATTAACATTTACTAGAACAATGTTGTCTTGATATAGGATGTTTATATAAATGATTCTGCTCTTGGATCACATAACTGAACTTTTGCATACAGTCTAACATTTATGAAGTAAGTGTTTTTTTAATTTATAAAGCATGTTTTAAATAAGTGTCACATAATACTGAGTAACCTGATGATTACACTTAGGAAGGAAAATCGTCATCTTAAGATCTGTAGCATTGTAGCTGTCCCCCAGAACAAAGTTGTGTGGACAGAGGAGAAGTGGTCCAGAGTTCATTTTAGTGATGAAAGCAAGTTTAATTTATTTGGGTCTGATGG
>JAOYMR010000001.1:6288122-6312011 GCA_025802075.1 Tenebrosternarchus preto | reverse complement strand
ATATAATTTATATTAGAATAACATTTCTAGCTGCAAGTGATGGTGGAGATGATTAATAACTTCTTTGACACATGATATTAGAAACAATGGATCATGGTTGTAATGCTTCATTTTATTTGATACATTTAAACAGGGAAACAGACTGAACTAATGCAAGAAAGAAAAAAATGAGAGAAAGAAAGATACAACAGAATTAAGACTATATAAAATAACACATAGGTGTACATTACCCCACTGCATGACAAGTACTGAGCATGAAAAGTACTAAATATAAGTTAACAATTAAACAGCTATGGCATTGTCTACAGCAAATTATCTGGAGAAAAATCTGCTAGTTTGTTAAATGAGAAGTAGCGTTTAGCCAGTTGTTAATGGAGAATTAATGTAGAAAAAGGAATTAAAAATTTCAGACTAACTTTGGAAAATGTTATACAACTTCACACAAAGTGAGAATTTATAGTTTATTTGACATTATTTAATATTATAATATTATTATCTCATCCATAACATATAGGTGTCAAGTTTCAAATAACAGAGCAATAGCTTTAAATAAAAGTTATATCCTAATGTGTATCATGGTACCCCATCTAAAGCGATATGTGACTTCTTTTCTGCAGTGCAGACTTTTTTTGAAAGTGAGAGGATACTTTTTCAGCAGCCAAGACTTAATGGGCTGGATGTTGGTAACCAGCCAGTTGATGTTCATGTGTATCAGTTCCAAAGATTGTTGCACAAAATGGAAGTGACCAAGTTTTCTTTTCATCACAAAGAAGTCAAACACCTGAGAAAGAACATCGACACACCATAATATGATGCAGTAAACTGTGTATGTAATAAAGTAAACTTTTAACAAAACTTTTATGTAATAAAGTAGACTGTGCTGTTCTTGGCAGCCAAATGGAAAATAAAAATAAATGGAAATGGACAATATTGAGTTTATTAATGTGTTTTTTAGGCATTGATTAAGCCCTTTGTCGCACAGAGAGGTTTTTGAAACCACATTGGCCAAACTCTTTAAATACCAATGCACTCACCTCATCATACTTGTCATTAGAATTGAAATGAGAAGTCACATGGGTCACGATTTTAGACAAATTTGGTGATCCCAATGGAAACCTGATTAGGATAAAAGGAACAAAGGAATCAAACTAAAAACAATCCCATTTCAGTCAAACCATCAAAAAAATTCTATAAGTAAAACAAACAAAAAAAATGTTACTGAAAATTTAAAAAATATTAGTCATACTTGGCTTTAATTTCATCCCAGTGTTTCTGCAAGAATCTCCAGACCATCTCACAAGTTTTAGCTCGAGAGGACAGCTGGGCCACAACCAGGACAAAGTCATGTGACGGTATCACATGACCATGTAGAGCTGCCTTGAGCAACCTATACACACAAACATAACTTTACCTCCTATAAACATATACTTTAACATAACTTTAACATGTAGGTTATGGAATGGCTGTTCAATCATTTATAAAGAATTATTATACTTTTTCTGGAAGTATAATCTAGGCCTTCAGTGTGTTTTAGTATGACTGCTAGATAAACTGCTACATAATCTATGGTTTAAAACGGTTTCCACTTAAATTCATTAAGAGCACAACTGTGAGTTTTGCTTTTACTACTCATTTCTTAGTGTTCAGTGTTTATGTAAGAACACCAATCAGTTTTTCATCTTAAAGAATAAAAGCATAAACCAAGACCCATAAACCAGTCATTTAACAAAAGCAACATAAAAATCTGGACTACAATGAACAATAAAAGCAAAACAATTACTGACAAAAAGCCCAGAAAAGCCCTGGTGGACATGACTATCACACTGTTCCATACTCCATGGGTTATAAAAGTGATGGTTCAGTGGTTCAGGGCATACAACCTTACTGCATACTATCTCATTAATATATACTACCTCATCAAAGCATACTCTCTGCATAGTATCTCAACAGTGGAAAGTGTCTATGCTATGATTTTTATCCGCTCTATATTTCTTAATTGCTTGTTGGTCTTTCATTGACAGTTACTGAGTCACTATGTCTTTAAGCCTATTAAAAGGATCACTTTGACCAAATACCATAACAATGCATTCACACTTTTTACCTGTGTGCTCAGTCAAAAAACTGGAAGCACCAAATGCATTATAATCACAGTTCTACAAACATATTTTAGTTTAGCTAAACATGACCAATAGTAGCCACTTAAACATAAAATATATAACATGGTAACATATATAAGGTTTTTAATTTTGATCATTAACCCAAAGAGTATTCATATATTAGAGTCCAAGTATTAATGGGGGACCCAATAAGTGACTAGTTGTTACAATAATAAGGAGGTGTTTGTGGATCAGTGTACACCACAGAACAAGAAATACAGGTACTTGCCAGTTGATCTTGCTAGGGCTGGTGGTATGGCAGAGGGCAATCAGCATGCCCACTCTCTCTAAACTGGAGTTGCTGCTCTGAAGTTGCTGCAGGAGGAAGGCCCACTCCATGTGGCCCCCTCTCTGCACTCCCACACGCCAAACCAGAGACTTAATAGACCATGGCAGCCTACGTATACAAATCAACATGAATCTAGATTGTAGTCAAACACCTGTTTCTTTGGTAATTTAGGAGCATTATTTTACACATTTCTCTGTAGTCCTCAAATGAATCATTATTTGCTCCATAGAGCAGGCCCCTGCACGTATAAATGACCGTGTTTAAAATCGATTTATAACTGACATTCTGACACATCCAGGCCACTAGGTGTCAGCATGATGCCTTTATCATAATGTAAAGAATCATGCAAGTATTCTATGAATATCCATTTTTATAGTTAAATGTGTTATATTAGTAAGAGGGTAAAGAAACACTGGATAGTTTCAAAATATTACATTCTGTTGAACAAGTGCTGAGAGTTGTAGTGTTTGTCTTTTCAAGAAGCGAACAATTTCTATCTTTTATTATTCAGATATTTTTCATGAAATTTCTAACTTCTAATCTGTCAATTTCTAATATTTTCTAATATATACAGATGCACGGGGTAGCTGTGCCACACGTTGTTCTCTAAGCCCTGATCTCAGGGTTGCATGGGTCTGAGTGCCCAATGCCTAGAGGGGTGTGGTACCTGTTGTGCCCCCATGCCCCACACTTGGTTTAGCCACTGGCATGACTTTTCCATTGCAAGCCCACAGGATGTACATTTGGTGTTGGAGTAGCACATGGCTTCTTATTATGTTCATCCTATGTTTGTATATGTTGTTCAAATCTCCTAAAGCTTTCCCACGTGATCATCTTGTAGTGTGTCCTTCACTGGCTCCAGTAAAAGCTTACACTATTCGCCTTCAATTGCAAAACTGATCAATCTCCCATGTTCTTAAAAGTACTATAAGGACTGATCATACATTATTTTGTGCCATGCACCATTCAGTTAGACTCGAACCACCATTCAACAAGACCCAACGAAGACATGCGTCTTTTCTCTATCCTGGCACCCAGGTGATGCAATGAACTTCTATTGGCTGCTTGTACAACTGACATGAAGACAGAAGACTCACCTCTTTACTGAACAATTTAAGCCATAAGTAACGGAACATTTAAATATGCTGTTTCTTTCTTGCTTTAGTCATGGATTTAGCCTGATAGTTTTCTTGACACTAATCTATTTATGCTAACATGATTTGTTTTTGATAAAGATTACTTCTGAAAGTCACAGTGGGCAAGGGTACCTGCAAAGTGATGTAAATGTAGATAAATATGCTATTGTATTCGAATAATTAATGGTGTGTATGTGTATATATGAGAGACGGCGTGTACATATGTTGCTAGGACTCACTGGGCCTTCCCCTTTTCAGCCATCCAGAAGTAGAAGAGTCTCATGGCAATGCGCTGGGCACTGGGAGAGGATCTAACAGCCAGCTCCAGGAGGAGAGCCCTGCGACTCTGCCCCGGCAGACAGCCGGCTTCAGTCCAGCGTTCAGCCAAAACCTGCCGCTTCAGCATTTGCCATGTGTGCTCCTGGACACAGGCAGCCAGATCAATTAGCCTACTAAACTACTAGTGTACTCGTAGGTTAGTAACTACACACACGCACACACACGTGTCTTAAGCCATAACATTATTTGTGTGTCTTTGTGTAGGTGTCACAGCCTATATCTATATACACACCCACACACTGATAACCCAAACATTAAATCCACCTGACTAATATTCACATTCACAAAACAGCTCTGATTCATCAAGGCATGGAAGACCTCTTAAGACATTAGCAGCAGATCCTTTAAGTTCTGTAAGTTGTGAGATATGGCTTCTATGGACTGGACTTGTTTTTCCAGCACATTCCACAGATGCTCGCTTGGATTTTGTCATGTTCTTTAAACTCTGCACAATTCGTTTAGGAATGATTTATAGTGTGGCAGGGATCATTATACTTGTGCATTTATCCTGCTTCAGACACATCAAGTTTGTGGCTGATGGGTGTATATGCAGAGTACAAGATGTTTTAAAAATATATATGCATATATAGTTTTTTCTGTAATATTTCACAATTTAGGAAGTATGTTCCGTATATACAAGTGTCTATATACTGTGGTTGCTTTTAGAAGATAAGGAGTGTTCGTTTACCTTGAGAAGACGAGCTACACATTGCTGTTTAGCAAGTCTAAATTTGGAAATCATATTGAACATGTGCTTGAGAAAAATGCTTATGGGCAAGTAGTCATCCTCTCTCTTCATGTACTGACTGAATATGAGAGCATCTGAGTACTGCAGGCCCTCCTGTCTGTAATAGAAACTCCTGTATGTAATAATACAAAAAATAGATATTGTAAAACAAAAATTATAATTCCCACAAATTTCTAAAATCCAGTTTCCCCTTACACAGTAGATCCAACTTTACATATTGTTACAAGATAATAAAATTATGCCTGTAATACTTTCCTGGTGTTATAATTTATCCATAATATTAGATATTTAAATTTTACGCATGTGTGTATATGTTATACCCAGCCAGGTGGAAGACATCATTAATGAGTCCTGCTCTATCTGCAAGGCTGAGTTTGGAGTGATCGTCCTGGAGCTGCTCGTAGAGAGCTTGGAGAATAGGTCTATCATACCAGACCCTGTAAAACCCAGTGGATTTCACATTCACCTTTACCCATGAAACCGGCTGTGGTAGCTCCACTATGTCTATATGGAAAGAGAGCATGTCAATTAAATTACTATTTTTTTTTTTATTTAAGTACACTGTATGTGGTATGATAGATGGAGGTACTCTGAATTACCTTCTTTGTTCTTGAGTAAGTATGTGATGACAGAGGAGGACATACTAGTGCGAAAGGTAAGTGGGATTTGCCAAAGGGAGCTGAAAGAGACAAAATAAAATACAAGCACAAAATGACAAATGTTGTCTATATTGACATCATGTTGAATATCAAAACGAACAGGAAGACATAAAAAGCAAAAGAAAGGCATAGAGAAAAGAGATTGTTTTGTTGTCACAGTGATGTGAATTACTTGGTTTGGGTTTGCCTGGTGAAGGCCTCTTGACGTAGGTGCAACTTTGTGCCCTGAATTCTAACAGAAACAACAGGATATCCAGTCTGGCTTATCCATGAGTCCATTACACTTTTAACATCCAAATCACTGCCAGTCTGCTGTGACACCTACACACACACACACACACACATATGTAAAAAGATTTATAAAATGTTGCTACATGGTAACCTGCCTAATCAGACAGAAATACAGTCTTATGAACCCTAAAGTTACTAAGTCTGTACCTCAGTTAGTGCCTTCCACAGGTCATTGGCCTGTGTGTTACCATAGCTGTGTCTCCTGAGGTAAAGACGCATGCCATCTGTGAACACTGGATCCAGTATGTAGGTGTGTAACATTCTCACCACAGTGGCTCCCTGAAAATGAACTCATACTGTTATGGCCCAAACTGCAATCCATCCATATAATGTACATACTTTCTAATTGTAACTGAGTGGTCTAGAGTATAAAAACAGGTCTAAAGAAGAGAAACAGAATGACCTTGGAGTAGGATATGACATCAAACATTTCTCTGATCTGAGAAGGTGTATCAGCTTGTTGTGATACAGGGTGCGTAGACTTAGATGAGTCTTCCTCCAATGCCTTAAATGTGCTTAACATCTGATGTTGTTCCTGCCATACAAAATCACTTACATGTGAGGCACTGACCAATCCAACTAAATTCTCATTGACTGGTTGAGTAAAAAGTACTCAGAGGTATTGTAGTTGCCATGGTTGCCATAGGCCAAATGTAATACTCACTACATGCCACTGGGGTTGAAGATGTAACAGGGGAATGTACTCTAAGTAAGTGGCCAAACCCTCATTCAACCACAGCTCATTCCACCAGCGGAGAGTCACCAGGTTCCCAAACCACTGAAAGAGAACACATTTGCAGTGACTTTATTAAGTGATAAAAATTAACGGGCTCTCAGTTGAACAGGGAAAAATGTTTCTTCATAAAGTGCTCTACCACAGCAGGGTCTTTGTTAACAATTTCAGCATTAGGTTTGTGCAACATGAGTGCAGAGGCGACAAACCTGGTGAGCGATCTCATGGGCTATCACCCGACTGGTGATGAACTGCTGTCTCAAGTGGAAATGGTTACTGTCACAGAGTAATACTGTTTCTCTGAACATCAGTAAACCCCAGTTCTCCATTGCCTCTGCATCAAAGTCAGGAACTGCTACCATGTCTATAGAAGGAGCCAACAAAAATGTTCTTATATTTCATTGAAGGGAGTGGTGGAAGAGATACAGTGGCCAGAATACAGCATTGTAATTTGTAAATAAAGTTCAGTTGTCATTTTACAAACAAAAAAGATAAACTTTTTTTCGTTAACTGAAAGTCAATTCTACTATTTTTAAATGTATGTTGAAATGTAAATGTATATGAAATAGGGATGTCCCAATCATGTTTTTTCTGTTCCCGATCCGATCCGAGTCATTAATTTTTTAGTGTCTCCCGATACCGAGTCTCAAACCGATACTTCTATTTTCTAGATAAGAACTAGATAATACTCTTCACACAGTGCACACATTACATTATAGTTAATAACATTAACATCACAGCTCCAAATGTCTGTGGTAAAGCCAATAGAAGTCACATCTGATAAAAGACCTCGCAGGTGGTCGCTAACCTTTTTGTAAAGCTCAGGCAGCTTAACTGATACCGATAAAACATGCCGTGATCGGCCCGTTTCCGATCTTTGAGATCGGATCGGGACATCCCTAATATGAAAGACTGACAATTTATGTAATGATAAAAAAATCATACCTAGTTTAGGAAGAGGATAGGAGATTTGGAAATATTCTTCATAGAAGTCCAGAATTTTGACAGCGGCTTGAACAGCATGGTTAGTTTGGTTAATCTGGTGTCTTGCAACATGTACTGACACCTGTAAACACAGGAGCCATGGTATCTTGTCATACTTGTATGTTGGAACTATGGAAGAGGATTTTTAAAATTTGATTTTATTTGAACAGAATTATGGTTAATTTGCAGCAGACCTTGAGACCTGTCTTAGTTGTGGCAGAGTTGGAAGCAAAGTCACCCACAACAAAGGCCACTAAATATGTACTCATTTTCACACTAGTTTGATAGTGATCTATTGACAAACCATCTGGGCAAGTAGTAGTAGAAACCTATAGAGAAGCAAAATGAATTAGAGTTGAAGGCCCATTTCATTTCATACTTATGTAACTTATGTTCCTGATATCTGCTGGGTTCCTCACCTGAGGCATGTTAGAAAGTGAGGTGAGCTCATTCTTTCTCAGAATTTGAAGGGAGAACTTGGCTTTCATGCTGGGTTCATCAAAGCAGGGAAATACTTTGCGTGCAGAGCTTGGTTCAAAATGTGTCACCACCATTGTCCTGAATGTTACAAACACAGACTCAAATAATATTTAGGTTTGCTCAAGAAGGTACATTCTCTGGTTACAACAAAATAAAAATGGAATCCTTTAACATGATAAAATGGCCACAGAATGACTTCATGAGATTAATCTTGAATCTCAGTGTTACAGAGTAATATGTTATGAGATCCTTCCAAATGTACTGTATTTTTACTGTATATACGGAGAGCTCACTTCTCTCTGCCAATGTTTACGTACCTCTGTGTTCCACCCGGCATCTGATAAGAAGTTTCATACAGTCCATTCAAAGTTTGAGAGAAGATTCCATAAAAAGAGAGGCTGAGTTGGTATTTATGTCCAGCTTTGAGCATAGTGTTGGACACTACTGCCAGCTGTTCCAGAGAACAAGACTCTAGAGTGTGCACAAACATATTCCTCACACTGGTCAAATTTGAAGGAAAGTTGTTGGGCGGAGATACACCAGGGGACGTTTTATGAGCAGGATGTAGAACTAGCTGTTTTACATATGGTGCAGTTAGTTCTGGTGAATCCCACAACATCTGGAAAACTTCTGGAGCAGAGAGGTCATGTTGTAACACTGTTTCTTGCTGTTCCGAAAGCGGTTTAAGAGAGACCTCTGAGATAACAAGGGATTTGCTGTTTAACACAATGGTGTCGGTTTGGTTCAGGGCAGTTAAGAAAATACAAACCCTCCCACTGAAGGTTTTTGTTTGTAGGTTAGGATAGATCTGGATTATGTAGTGGTCTGGTTGAACAGTGGTTGGGAGTCGAGGCTGCTTCCACGGAAATGGTGCATTTAATAAATTTGCTGAAAACTGAAAAGCCTCTGTTTTAAGCCCTGCACTTAGGACAAAAAGCCAAAGGAAGAACTGTGTACATCCCAGCATACTGAGTCTGTAGAGAACACATAGATTACACACATAAAAATGAAAAGGTAGTTGAAAAACTATAGCTCCAGTTCAATACATTTTACTTCACACTACTTACTCTGACGCATAAATGCACACATGCACACATACGCACAAACATATACACACACGCAAAATTCAACACAACAACTAAGTAACAAAAGCAGCAATATATCTCCCAACTGTTACTGTAGACAAAAATTGGCAGAAATAGATCTCAGTGTCAATCTCTCTGCAATGTTGTTTTTCAACTCTAGTTTAAGTGACCTTGATGGTTACAGGAAAAAAATTATAAATTAATCTGTTTTATTAGATTATCTATTAGCATTTATTATCTATTATAGATCTATTATCTATTTATTAGATTATCACATTAGCATGTTAAATATTTTACAGGAGAAATCTGCATGTAAATATTTGGTTATATGTTTATACATCATTCCACAAAATATAATTCAGACGACACTATTCATGAATTCATCAACACTATCTTACAGACTCTGAGTTTGATATTGTTTATATAGTGTGCATATGGAAAATATGTACAAATCCAGTTGTAAACTAAAACATTTTCTATCTATATTCTTAACATTTCTCTTATGCATTTCTCCTAGTCATTTCATTATAAAATCTATCCTTAATATACATCATCAAATATAATACCCATTAAATAATGTTAAAATGATGTAAAAAGCTCATTTCTAAGTTTTACCTCTTAGTCAATGAGGTCCACTGTGAACTGTGTATCTGAGAAAAGAGATTAGTCTCTTCAGGTGCTATGCACTCTCTCTACCCACATCATTATCAGTCAGCTGTTAAACACTTCACATACAACCACAAAAGATATGAAAGGCTCTTACCCAGACAGACTTGCAAAGACAGGATATATATTTTATGTACACTGGAGACACAAGACTGGTTAGGACTGTTAGCTGTGAACTAAAATAAACACTTTGATCACACCCTCAGGATACTGATTAAATTAATCCAAAAATATATAATGAATGTTAGTTAATCATTGCAAATCATTAGAGAAGCCTTTGGTTCCTGTAATATGTATTTTGGGACTTCAATTGCCTTCAGAAGTTAACTGAGAGAGTGTAGAACATCTACTTTATGCAACTGCTATTAACACCCAGTGATCTCTGTCATCAAGAACAAATTTGTGAACCTGAGCAAGCACTAATATGATCTGCTGAGTGTTTAAGGTGTATATAGAGCATATAGAGTGGGACCTTTGTATTACATACATTTCCTCTGTTCACAACAGATGTTTTAATACAGTTATTTGAAATATAATTGCTAATTCTTTTAGCAATCAAACATATTCAAGTTCAAAGTTTCTGCCATCTCATCTTAAGAAACACCTTCTTCAACGTGACCATTTGAATTTATGCAAAAAATTATTTGCAACTCAAATACCTAAGTCCTCCCTTATCTAATCCTACAGCTGTTCCAACTGTCTCAGCAGAATTCAACAGCACAATTATTTTACAGTCCCTGACAAAAGTCTTGTTGCTTTTCCAAACTGTAGGAATTGTAGGCCATCACTTGGCCTATGTGAATTGTGAGCTATGCTGCTTTGGATCTTTATTCACTTGAAGCTCAGGCAGGGAATAATTTAAAATTTTAGCACTTGAGGAAGAAATTCATACTGCACTTACATGTGACAAATATTCTATGACCATTTTTTTCTTAAAGGGCAACCATGTTGAGACATTTGAAGTACCATAGTTACTTGTCCCCCAGAGAACCAGCAGATCTTTTAGATTCATATGTCCAACAGGAAATCGGCAGAAGGGAAAGAGAAACAATAAATTGTGAATGAATGATACACATCAGAATGAATGTTTTAGAGCAGAGAACAAGAGAATACTTTCACAATGTGGAGACCACCCCTACTGGTGATCTCCAGTAGTGGCAACAGCAAAGCACATGGACGGTTTTGCTAATGTTTTCATTCTGTTTGTTTTGATTGTCCATGCTTTCCTCAGGTAGTGGGCATTATCCACTATTAACATGCCATCTGAGGGTCATTATGTAATTATGTTTACCCTTATTTAAAAGCCCAGTTTTGTTCAGATCTCATCGGTTTTTGAAGTCACTGAGCCTTTTCAGTTTGGTTTTGTTATTGTTACATTTATTAAACACTTCAGTTGGAGACCTGTGCGGAGCACAGAATACGCAAGGAACAACAAGGAAAGCAGAGAGAGACAGGGAGCAGAAAAGAACATGAAAATACAAGAAATAAAGTTAAACACAAGTTAAAAAACCAGAGTAAGAACCAGGAAACTCAACAGGGGGGAATAGCAGCAGCAGGGATACCTAGACTTGAGGAGGAAAAGACAATAACCAACAACTAGAGAAATACTAAGAGACCTTAAATACTAAAACTAATTAAGGGGAAAGTGGAACAGGTGAAAGACAGGAAAAGGAGGCAAAACCAAAAACCTAGAAGGGATTAGAAAAGAATAGAAAACCAGGACTGGAACGGAAGGGGAGCAGTCAGGCAACCAGGGTGCAGGGCGAGGGGTGATCGTGACATTCACATTACAGCACCTTACTGTTCAGACTTGGTAGAGACATTTGATAATAAAATCATTAGTTTTATCTTATTCAGTGATTTCACACGGCCAGTGCCCCTCTGATTCGTAGTTATTATTACTACTAATAATACTAACTAATAATAACAACTAATAATAGTAATTAATAGTTTAATAATGCCTAATAACTATAATAATAATTTCTAATATGTATATTTACCATAATATAGCAAAATCATACACAAAAAATATAACACTGTTAAAATAAGAAATTGTGTTACTGTACTGTATCCATGCCTCTGGGTGTATGCACTATAAGTGTTTACATCCTTACCCACTGTAATGGCTGTAGATTTGTATTTTGAGTTGAAGGAACAATATTTTCCATGGCATCCTTCTCTAAATAAAAACTTTTCTGCAAGCACACAGAAGCAAACATGGCTCATATTGCTGTGCTTTTGGCACTGCTGTATTACACAGATATTTTAAAGACTGAAGTGCTACATACACTTGGCAAACATTACATACCATTTCCTACAGCTGATTTACTCACATTTTATAGTAGCTCATGTGAAGGTTCCAGTTCTAGTAAATTTACACTTCTCCATTTTGCCTATTCCTATAAGAACCATAACAAGAAGTAATAAATTGTGTAATGAGGTGGCCTATCACTGACCTGGCATATACACAGCCAGCCCTGTAAAACACAGGAATTGTGATGGATTCAACTCAGATACAGTGGTGGCGGTGGTCATATGGTTACAGAAATTGTTGGTGATAAGGATTCAAGGAGAAGTTCAATAAAACCCATAAAATCATCAGTAAAGTCTCATCCTGGTTTGCGGGGGCATGCTACAAACTATAACAGAGTAATATTTCACATTGACCTTGTGCTTCTGAAGGCATTATACTGGTAGAGTTAATGACACAGGTGATAGACATGAGTAACCATGACGATATTAGAATTCAGGAGATGGAGATCTAAAGTGGGCAGAAGTACAAACAACTCCAGCCCTGACAGCAATCGACACAATTTCTACTGGACTGATTACAATGATGCAATAGGATCAATATTTTATCGCGAATAGAGTGACACAGATTCATCAGATAACTGACAGTGTAACAGTAATAATCAGGGGTTTGCCTTGGAGCTAAATACATGTTTAGATCTTGATTTGTTTTGTCCATGAATCCATTCTAACAAATGTGTTTAAAACAAAGTTTGGTTCTTTCTCAAACATGTTAGTATCACAGGTAAAGGACAAGAAGGGAAGCACAGGCAGGTCTCCAACTAAACAGTTTAATATAAGCAAAAATAACAAAAGCAAGCATAACTATAACTAACATAACTTACTAGAACAAAAGAAACCAATGTAATATTTAGTGAATGACAACATTCATGAAATAAATCAAAGAAGGCTTAACTAAGGAGAAACATAATTACAAAATAGGCCTCAGATGGTGTGGCTGCTAATAGACAACACACACCACCCAAGGGAGGCATGAACAACAGAACATAATAGTGTTAACCATCAGGAACATAAACAACAGTTCAAATGCTCAGTTGCTACCATACGCCAACAGGGGGAGGCCCTTGTCGCAACTAGCAGTTTAGTATGGCACTTTGTGTACTGAAATGTGCTGTAAACACACTTATGGACTACAGTAAACAAAATAAGAAAATAAAATCTCATGTCTCAACATTTAGGCTAGAGGGATGTCCAGAAAACATCTTGTCCAGAAAACATTCTTGTAAAGCTCCAGTCAGTAGTGATAATGATACATAGAACAAGAGTCTGACTAAATGTATGGTTGCCATAGACACATGTTCTCTTTGGACCACATACATCTGGAAATAGTGTATGTTCTTACAACACTGATCTCATTTAATCTCATTCTCTAGGCTTTTTCTTCCGCATGTTCTCTGCCTGCAACATTTTGCCACTTTAAAGAGGGAAGAATAAGGAATCATCAGGTTTCAGAGTAGCTGGAATTGGTGTGGATGGTTGTGTGCTGTCTAACACATTCCTCTTCTGTATTCTTCTGTATTTCTGTAAACAGAAAGTGGATTTATTAACAACTTTATACATTTTGGAAAACTCTTCTGCATCAGAAATGTTCAAGAGATCACCAAAGTAACAGCTTTAGAATTCACAGAGCACTGCACTATTATGACAGATCAGAAACAATACGGTACTAATATCACACAGATAACTGCACTAATATGACACAATAAACTGTACTAATATGACACAGTAAACTGAGCAAATACATTTGTATTGTTAGCTTTTTTTATAATTCATTTTCTCATGTGCCTAAAACAGGTTGCTTCTTTTTAATAGAAATCGTTTTACATCGTCTACATACACATCGTGCGACCTCTGGTGTTAGAATAATAAATTCTTAAAATAATAAAAAAAGAAGAATGGGTGCACAGTGGCGTCCTCTGACGTCCATTCTGCGATCTTAACTGAGTCTGAAAGTTCTTAATTTTCTAATTTTCAGGGTAGAAGAAGTTTGCCAGCAGTGCTTCATTCCGAATAATTTATTAAATGTTGGAAATAAAATCCTGTCAAAACATTTACATCCATGACAAATTACCCAAGTCAGTGCTGAAACAAATGTACCTTTCCTAGATTTTATAAAGCTCTAGGGGTAATATTATAGAGTGATACTGGTGATATTTTAAAGTTATTGAGCACTGTTGTGCTTTGCAAAGGTTTCCTCTACTTCTGACAGCGAGGAGGTGCCCGGCTGTTATTCGTTCACGTCACTCTTTCTCTCATTCCCTTCTTCCTTCCTGTCGAACAGAGACCAGACCTAGCCACAATTCAAACTATATAGCGATTTCGAAATCTTCCAAAGTGTTTTCTACGTATACAAACGATTTTTGGAGCGTGGTAAGTTGAATAACTGTTTGATCCATATTCTTATTGGACAGAGAATTAAACTAATGGACTAGCCTCGCAAGACCGGTTGTCCCAGCGTCTATCCCAGCGAAACTCAACGAATTCTTTATGACTGGCCTGTAAAATAATTGCACTCTGAACTGGATGCTGAAATAATACATTTCCGCTTTTTTTCATGTGACATATATATGACGATCTGTGTGAGAAATATTCGGTAGAAATGAGTTATCTTTGTCATTTTACAAAGCCAAAATGTCGCCTTTTCTTTTTTTTACTTCCACATTCTCTCATGCCACAAACAGATGGCGTCTGGAGGGGGATGGAGGGAGTGAAAAAGAGCCGCATAAACGAAAACAGCAGGCCACACTCAACCCTCTCTGCTCCGGTACAGAGAGCAAAGTGCTTAGCCTAACGTACCCATGACCGGACGAACACGTAAAAGAGACACATATACCCGCGGAGTCTGGATCCAAGTTGTCTCCTTAGATTAAAAAGTTGTTTCTCAAACTTGCTGCTTGACGGCTAATTTTGGTTAAGCTAGGCTAATGTAAAACAAGGTTGCGAACTTGGCTAGCTAGCAGGCTAGCAGGCTAATGTAAGTGTTCTGTTGAGATAAGCTTTCGTTTGGGGTTTGCTGTGATTTGGGATAATTATAATTATTATTATTATTTCTCGCTTGTATTTTCATACTATTTATAGAACTAGAGTAGGATGACCCAACGTATCTAGCTAGATATACCACAAGACATTTGCCATAATTAACCCTAGCGATATATAACTGCAGTTCATTATAACGACTTGGCCAAAATGTTTCAGGTACGAACTGTCAGATCATTTGTTTTGATAGGGGGAGGAAATCGTAATAATTACACATTAAATCAAAACTGGATTATGTCTAACTTTACTCCTTTGATCCTTTAATAATAAGCAGTATTGGCGGCTTCGTCGCTCAAGTTACCAATACGATACCATCTGAACACATTTCAATTATAAAACAAACTCAATAGATTTCTAAAATCTGTTTATAAATTGCTACAAGAAAGTAGTTTGCGACCTTTAATGCCACTGTTTTAAAAATAATAGATGTGGGATTTAAAGGATAAAGTTTTAATATTGCGAGAAAAGTAGTAATATTTAAACAATACAATTTATTCTTGAAATATTAACTAGCTAGCTACTTTATTTCTGAAATATTAGAATTACGACTTTTTCCCCATTATTACTTTATTATCAGGATACTACTACCGTATCGGTACTTTATTGACTACGTCTTTGCATTTGTGTTTAGGGTTTCTGTTAAAAAAATTTAGATGTATTTAACCGAGACACCAGTACCAACATAGAGTATAGTTTTCTTTTTTGTAGATGTGTCTCAGCAGTCTGTAAGACTTAAAAAATTTGTTTTAATTTAAGAGACCAATGGTGTCGATCCTGGTCTAGGATGCTGCATTTCCATTTTAGGTGAGGTGCTACACAGCCCCTATAAACCACATGATCTAAAGCTGGGCGATGATGCCTTGGGAAGTCAGTTTTGGCCTATGTACCAGTTAACAAGATGTATATTAAAGCTTGGTTTAATTTTAGACTTGGATTAAATTACCATGACATTCTGAATCTTTTCATGAAGGAATTAGAATTTTACACCTTTTTATTAAACTGTGTCTACAATACCTGGCTGAGACTGAATTTGGGACATGCCCTGGTCTTTCTGTGATGGTGCAGGGAAATGCAGTTGGCTGTGTTCCTAGGAAGGACATCAGGCATCTTTCTTTTGCTGAGTACTTGCAGTTGCAGACAGTGTTCACCGAGGCAGCAAAGACAGCTGATGTGACTGAAGTAAACTTGGGATTCCATTTAAGAGTCTTAGTGAATTCTTAAAAGCTTTTTTCGAGAAACGTGAGGCAAACACTGCATTTCTAGAGAGCTGACTCATACTTTTTGTCTTTGTAATTTGATTATTGAGAATTTGCTCAATAAAGTCCTTGAATAATACAGTATTACACTTTAATTTTTTATAATTTTTTGGAGAAGGAAATGCCTATTAAAGTATAAAAATCTAACTAAGATGTCCTTGAAAATTGGTAATCTTGAAACTAGTCTTATTCCACAAAAATGAGAGATATGATTAATCTCTAGTATTGTTAGATAGTTAGTTTGTAAACAAAAATAGGTGAATGTAAATATTGTTATTGATGACATGACTGTGGAATTCTCAAATACATTATCAAGGTGTAAACTACTTGGTCATTACAATGCCAGTAGTGCCTCTATATGTCCGTAGCCCAGACAATGCAACCTCATAATACATTTTCTGATTAGTAATAAACAAAATAATAGAATGAAAGTCTTGTGGGTTTGCTGTCACGTTCAGTATAATTAGAATTCCTATTTTGTACTAATGATTTGGCATGGTCTGTCTTGTACCTTATTAAGGAAAAATCAGCACAGACTGAAATGTATTAAACTTACTAATATTCTTTTGGTAAACACCTTTGTTCAGACCTGCCTACAACTGTGGCTAAGTGGTTGCAATACAAACATGTCTAATGGGTCAGAAATTCAGGCTGAATACAACTTGAATGGGTGGGAATATGTAATTGTGGCAGCACTCACAACAGATTCAGAATGGGCAGACCTTGCCACTTAGTTTCACTTTGTTAACTCTATAGACCTGAGAATTAATAGTACATTTAGGACACATGGATCATGCAGTAGTAGAATTAGGTTAATGCAAACATCTGGAAAGGCTGACTAGCATGAATCCATTGGAAGAGATAAAGTTCCATTATAAAAGATAAAGTATTAAATATTATAATTTAGTTAAATGTGTGAGATGCCACTCAATGTGAGACTGCTGTGGAGCAGAGCTTCATAAACCTTTTTAAACATGTGAATATCTGTACACTAAAGAAACACAATAGAGCAGAGGCTGTATATGTCAAAATAAAACAGTATTTTGAATGATCTGCCAGAGCTTTTACATTTCAGCAAATTATGGACAATTCTCAATTAACACAGAAACCCATAGATGCCCATGGTGAAGCTATGGTGCTTCTGATGTGGTTCTGGTGGTGTTCTTGTGCCTTTTAGATAGTAGTTGATTGAAGAGTCCAGAAAAGGGATGACTTCACTATCCTGATGATGGTGGTGGTGATCATGGAAATGGAAGTGTTTCCATATGAGATGGTTTTGCTTTAGGAAGATGGATAGGTTATGGAATTTCTGGGCTGCTAAGGATAACCAGTAATTAACACTTGGCTAATACTTATCAAGAACTTTTTTGTATCTTAAAACAAACTCCTGCTACAGTCTGTAGCAGAGATGGTCGCTTAGGAAGGTGAAATGCGTGTTCTAGCTTCTGTAACAGAGAGCTAGCTCATTGCTCTTGTCCTAAGAGCAAAGCATCTATCACCCAGAAGACTCGGGTTCGAGACTGGTTGATCTCGGCCCTTGTCAGACAAGCCATGAAATGCAATGAGTGCTACATCAAACTCAACTAGACAGACCAAAACTGAACTTGCATTCTTGCACACAAAGCTGCGTCACACACCAAAATCAAGTTGTGTTTGTCAGTTGTCCCTTTATGCAACATTTGCACTGCACACCCTTTTGTACATGCAAGTATACAAAAGAAAAATAAACTAGTGCTTTGATTAACCTCTTCTGTAATTGCAGTTGTAGCAACTGTACACATCAGCAAGAATAATTGTTCTATTGTTGGTTGAAACTTTAATAGATTAATAATAGATTAAAATATGGCATTTATTGATGAATATATTCACTGCAGATATAGTACACTTGTGGTGCTATCATCATGCATCTGTGGAATCTGGTTTGGATGGGGAAGCTTAAGCTGTTGTTCTTTCATTTGTAAACATTGAACTTTTTATTATTATTAAGTGAATCCCTAGGTCATCAAGCCATTAATTTTGTAAGCGTTCAGTGCTGAACCATGTTCATATGGAAATACGACAGGAACAGTTACTCGTTCGGCCCTACAGTGGGAAAGAGGCTTAGGGGTCCCCTGAGTTCAGCATTGGAGAGCAGCCACAGTTCCTGCCTGGGGTCAGCATTCAGCTTCTTTTCTACTGTAGAGCCAAACAGTTACTAAGGCCTCATCACATCATTCTGTTCTACGCTGTTCTGGACTCCTGAGACCGGTTCCGGTTTCTTTTTCCACAAGAGCTGAGCCAGGAAGCTGCTGGTGGTGATGAGTTATCATCATAATTATGTGGTTTGTTGTTACTGAACAACTCTGTTCTTTGTATGTGTCTGATTAAGATGGATAATTTGGCCTAATGTATGGTATCCACTCATAGTGATATTTAATTCTAGTGAAGAGACCTCTTTGCAGTCTGAAGTATGCTAGTAATAAGCGCTGAACTGAAGTTAATTCTAACAAAGTAAGAATTCTACTTTTGTTTGCTATTGTTTTCCCCATGTTATCTTTCCCAGTGTGGAGTTGTAACATTAGAAAGCTAACTAGCTATTAGTGGATAATGCAAACTGCTTTTCAGTGTTACTTGTCTGACTGAAAATCCTATTTTTCCAAGTAGTTGTAGTTTCATATGTTTCCCTAACTATTTGCAGAGCTCAGTAACCAAGATTTGCTGAGAATCTTTCCCTTCTGTTTCCAGTGATGGATGGAATTGTACAGTGAATAAGAGAGATGCAAGGTTCTGTGACAGCATCACTTTGAATAGATAAAGTGATCCTAACAGTCAGCAACTTTGATTACTGTTGTACATGTTTCAGTGTAGGTCACATTACTACCTAGTATTAGTATTACCTAATGTTATTAGTATGTACAGATGTACAATTTCAAATAACTGATATTTCCTGAAACAAGTATACAGTAGAAGCTAATGCATCCTAATGTATTCAGTCAAACAAATTCCTTTTAGTATTCTTACTATAATTGTATTATTGAGTTTTTAAAATTTTTGAAAAATTAATAAGAAACATTTTGAAATGTATTCAGTTTGATACATAATCCATTTAGTAATATCTGTATTGGTGCGAATCCTGATCTTTTGGTTTGGTGCAATAATAGCTGTCATTAACGCAGTGAAAGCAAACAATTCAAGTCTGACAAAGGTTTGTAATGACCTAACGTTGGCTCCATTGTTAAAACAAAAGCCTGTTTGTTTTAACTGTGTCGAAGCTCCCTTAATGTTCAGTTTACTGAGCTTAGTAACAGGATGGTAATGTAGTTTCAACATTTAAAGACATCCCAGACATTTTTAAAGATAAAACAACAATCACACACCCCCCTTAAATATTGCCTATAGACACACTGTGGGGCAGTGGCCTAATTTCCACTGCAAGTGTTCATACTGAACTGGATCTATAGGGTTACCCTCTTTGCTCAGACCCATTCAGCGCAGCAGTGGGAAGAGGTCTGAGCAGAAAGAGACAAAAAAAAAAAGAATGTATGCAAATGAGATGCGAATATGGGCATATTTCTGAATGTGGCGTGGGAGCTCTCTCTGTCCTGCTGCCCATGGTCAACCCACAGCTACACACAGTAATAATGCGTTGATAAATACAAAACCAAAAGCTATTTTTATAAGGGCTCAGAACTCTGCAATTTTGCATGCACTTTATTCTGGATTGCATTTTAGCAACACTCCCCTAAACCGAATGCAAGGAAACTGGTTTGCTTCACTGTAATGGAAACACAGTTCAACAAGTTTAAGGCTGCAGTGTAATTTTAGTTCCACCGATACAATTAAAGCAGCACTATGTAAGTTTGGGGAATTAGTGACCTCTCTGATGGAAATATATAATTCCAAGAAACACAAAAGAACATTTTGGAACGTGGGATGCATTGCATTTCCCCAAGTGGATTTATCTGATGATTGTGAGTGCATTAATGTTGAAGGGATATTCAAAAAGAACTTGATCAGACCTCTCATGGGAATTTCCTCTGATGACATTGTGAATTATCTACCAGTTGTAATCATATCCTTATCAGTACAGTGTTGGATTTGCATTAGAAACATTTCAAATCAGATATGAGTAAAAACTGGGTCATATTCACTGGGTACTAGGTTAAACTCTAGCCATAACAGTGGCTTGTGACAGTGTATCTCATATAGGTTTTTTCTCTAGCATTGTGAGCAGTTTAGCTAGGAGAATATGCTGTTCTGTAGAAAGCTATGGCAAATCAACATGGAGACTGTTTGCTGAGCTTTGAAACGAGCCTTTTTTGTCTGAATATCCGTTGACAGTTCCATTAGCTAACTTCTATTAGCACCAAGAAATATCATTAAGGTGTCAGTCAGCCAGACGAGTCCTTCTCTACCAACCTCTTGACCCCTAGGTAGTGTGAACCCTATACTCTGCCTTGCCTGGTTACTAACACCCGCTTCTCATGACCTGTTCGACAGTTCTCCTATTTAATCAGCAGTCCTCCATCTCCTTGTGTTTCTATATACTCTTGCTCTGCTGGCATTATCATTCTTGTATCATCATTTTAATTTCCGTTGCGTCCATGGCAAACCTGACACTGAGAAGAAAAAAAGTTAGAATTTTTGTATAACACTTTATACAATAACAGATCATTAGTAGATAACGAATAAAGGAAAACACAATAACATAGCTGGTAGCACTGGAAGCGATATGGGAATAATGATTAGCCTGGTTTGTCAAACAAACGATGAACTGAAAGAAAAAAAAAGATCCGTTAGCAAAGTAATCGAAGAGTGTTGACGAATTAGCTAGCTAGCTAGGTTAGCTCTATAGCTAAAACAACTTCACAGTTATAAAGGTACTTTGCCTTTCATTACGAGGGAAACATTAATTCCATGAGCTCTATCGCTCACCTTTTTCGCATTCCAGCTGTCTTCAGTCCTTTTTCTTTACTTTGACCCTGAGTGAAGTAGCAGACGTCGACTGCTTTTGCTACTCTACTGTCTCCGTATGCAGCGATAGACATCTCCTTCAACATTAAATGACTTCCAGTGTTGTACAGATGTGCACGAGAGTCACGCCACCCCCTCCCCCCCCAGGTATCTACACCGTGCGTCTTTTGGGGTGTGACGTTAATACGTAAAGACGTCTGACGTTTTCAGAAAATCACCCGCCAAACCCGACCCGACAGCTTTGACTTTTGAATGAATATTTCAGGACACAATTTTGGAAGATATTCCCTCTCAGTAACTCTCAGTAGCACGAATCTAACTTTGTTAGAATAAAAAAAAAATAACAAATCTTACACTGTGTAGCTTTAAACAGCAAAAGCCGAGATACCAATGCTGACTCCAGTTGTCTCCACTGCAGACTTTGGCTCCAAATTTCATTTACTGCTTTCATCAAATGCAAATGAGATAATGCTTGGTCCACTGAGGGATTTATAGCATAGCGGTGTAAATCAGTGTGTCCATGTAAGGTGCTAACATATAGAGACTTTAATGTTTACATACTTATATACTTAGATTTTTTGTGTTATGGTGAAATAAAAGTAAACCAACCCTACATGGACGACATTATGAAATGAGAGCAACAAAAAAACCCATCTTGTGTCTAAGATCAGCGAGATCCATAAATAGTTTAGTTTGTTTCTTTGTATATATTACAAAGAAAGATTTTTAATATTCAAACTGGGAAAATGTTATGAAATTAAGCATTTCCAAAAGTTATTCATGAAGTATCAGAAATGGACTGTGGCTCACCTTGTCATGTATTTACTGTACTTATTTAGAGTTCATTGATTTGTCATTATTAATCAATATTAAACAAAACGTCCTGCCAGAATGATAGCAAGTGGAAAGAAATATTTCTCATTATCAAGGAGGTTATTCTAAAACATGGTTCTAACCAATTTCTAGACATTTATACAACTAAATGCAGTTGCATATAATTTTAGCATTTATTTTTTTAAAAAGCCAATGCAGTAACACATTTTCAGTTGATAATGTTACTTCAAATCACAATAACATCTTGGAATAACTTACATTTATTGTTTAGGGCAGGGCTGCTTTCATTCAAGATGTTTTCACTTGCGAGGGTATCATTTATTGAAGACAGATACACAAACATGGCCTTTGCATGGTGCTGATTTTTTATGCCGTAACTTGGATCTTTGTCAGGTGCTGAAAGTCACACCTTACTTCCTTTCATAAACAGTCCTGATATTCTCTTAAACATGGCCAGATCACTCCTGTTTAACGTAACTTTAGATTATGCTCAGATGCGTTGGATACATCACACTGTCAGTTATATGTCAACACATCTGTAATCCACTCGGAAGCCAGACATTATTCACATTATACACATGTTATTCATCTAAACCAACTTGGACACTTTAATGTAAATAGCTGTAAAAATATTTTTTTTATGCCTCCCATGCTGTCCTGTAATCATAGGCTGTACATAACAGTCCTTGTGTATTTGGCCTTGGTAATCAGTCGTATGAGAAAGAAGAATGTTGGTTATCTCCCAGCATTCATTGGAGGAGAAGGTGTATGATGGCTTTCATCCTCTTAAGCTGACATTGTTCATATGAAGCAGGTGTTGAAGGTATATTTTACAGACAAGTGGTTGACCGTGGCAGAACTTTGCAACCAGAAAAAAACACACTGCTACTGTAGTTAATTGTTAGATCCCCCCCCCCCCCACACACACACACACACAGCTAACACACAATGTGTTGACTTCCTTTAATTGTAGGTCTGAGTCCAGTCATGTTATCCAGTAGCAAAATTAACTGTTTTATTTGGTTTCTAAAAGCTTGGAATCAAGCTGTTGTCCATGACGTATAATTTAACATTTAATGTGCATTCTGTCATAAAAACCTAATATTCATCTTTCACTGTCTAATGTTTTGGGACAGACTTGGAACTGTTTTGCCCTCAGTTTCCCAGTACTTAGTGAGGGCACTGCTGTCTGACATGACCAAGTACTTCTTAGTACTCCGAGGACCATGTCATGTGATCATACAAATACTAGAGTTATTCTCCAAAACTTCTCTGAGGTGACTTCTGTATCCTACAGAGTGGTGATAAAGCATCTGAGATATTGAAACATCCGTGCAAATGTAATATCAGTAGAGAATCTACATGCTGGGCTTTGCTGAGCGCGTTTCCTGCTGTAAGTCTTCTGTCCTCCTCCTTCACTGGCGTTGGGAAGGCTGTGCTTCCTCCTGATACAGCGTCCCAAGCAATGCTCTGTGGAGCCATTACATCATAAAATCCCCTTTCAAATGCAGTATACTGGTCAAACCTATGAGCTTCAGCATCTTGACTATACTTTCTATCTGGAACACACACAGTTACACATCATTTTACAGTCTGTTTAAGTAAGTTTACAACATATCTCACTAGGGTCCATTTACCGTTATATTTACAGTACCATATGGGCTGTTCATGTTTGGACTGTGGTGTTTGAAACTCACTCTAAAGGAATCAAACTCCCCCCATCTCTCTCTGACCTTCTATTATTCCTTTTAGATTTTAGTCTTTCTCTGTTCTTCTTTTCTCCACTTGCTCTTTTATGCATTTTTGTCCTATGATTTCTTGTGTCTCTCCCTCTCTTGCTCTCTCCCTGTTCTTTTTCTCTCTTTCTCCCTCCCTCGCTTCCGGTCTCTCCCTTTGGGGGGGGGGGGGGGGGGGGGGGGGGGGGGGGGGGGGGG
>JAOYMR010000001.1:6270729-6285832 GCA_025802075.1 Tenebrosternarchus preto | reverse complement strand
ATACTAGTAATTGAGCCTTACTGTCTCCCGCTCACACTCTCTCTCGTGTGCTTGGTCGCTCTCTCCCTCCCTCCCTCCCTCTCTCTCTCTCTCTCTCTCCCTCCGTCCCTCCCTCTCTCTCTCTCCCTTCCTCCCTCTTTCTCTCTCCCTCCCTTTCTATTTCTTTCTCTCCCTCTGTCTTTCTCTCTCTCACCCTCCATCTCCCTGCTCCCTGTCTCTCTCTCTCTCTCTACACTCTGTTGTTATCCTTTTTCTGCACCACTTCTGACACTCTGCATGCTCACTTTCTTTGCTCTATTCACATACTCTCCCTCCCTCTCTTCCTCCCTCTTTCCCTCCCTCTCACTTCCATTCTCCTTTTCTCTCCTGCCCTCTTTGCTCTCTCTTTCCATCTATCCTTTTACCATTTGTTTTTCCTGCATCAGGGTTTGCTCAGCATACTATTAAAGTTTGAGATCTCTCCAGTGCTCAAACTGCAATAAACTGAGGGCAGAATGAGAGAGAACGTGAAAACGATGCACTGTAGAGGTGTGTGGAGAGATGAACAGGTGTGTCGCCAAGAGAAAGAGTGGAGAGGAAACAAAAACGTGTAGATGTGCAAAGAAAAAGGAAGATCGCAGATTCCTGTGAAGGATTTAATTAAGACAAATTAAATATTATTTCCTGACTTTATCTTCAGTTTCTTCCAAAATATGTATTTAATTTGGGAGTGTCAAATGTTCTCTGATTTAACATACCTGGTGTAGCTCAGAACCTTATAATGAAGGTCTTGAGTTAGTGATGTATTGGCAGTTTTCAATCCTGGTTTGAATCTTCAAACAGACATTGAAATCTAACATAAACTGGATTTTTATTGAAATGAGCTATTGAGTCCTGTGGCCTGAACTATTTATGCTTGGTTGGCAGGAGGAGAAGACCCACCGGTTGGTCAGATGTTACTCTGAGGCCATGCATCAGCAGATGGATGCAGGGACACAGACGGACCCTGTGGTGGTCTTGTCTCTGGCCCAGGCTGCTGTGTTGGGACTCATATCCCAGAATGAGGTCTTTGGCGCCACCATCGCCCCCAACGGTTTCTACACCGGAGACCCCAAAGAATCGCCCGCTCCACCCGGAGAGCGCATGGACTATGAGTACGCAGACCAGCTCATTGGCGCCAATGGGGACTACCTGGGGGTGAACCTCGGCGAAGATGGTCACATGCATCCGAGCTGTGCTGAAAGGAGGTGGCAGGGGCCTCCTGAGAACAGCAAGCCCCCTGTGGGACATCCAGACACAGGTTCGCATGTCAAAGGTGAGTCTGTGACCCCAGGCCTGCCCTCCTGTAACCACATGATGAACAGCATGATGCCTAGAGAGACCATGACGATGGTGGACCACTCTGGTTATCGGGTCGCTCCTAAATCGCATCCAAACAACTGCTGTTCTGCATGTGTTCGGGAACCAAAGGGTGCTCACCCAGTGCCAGAGCCACAGCCCCAGCCACAGCCCCAGCCCCAGCCCCAAACTCAACCCCACCCTCATCCCCACCCTCACCCCCACCCTCATCCCCACCCTCACCCCCACCCCCATGCACCTCATGAGGTTTCTCCTCGAGACAGAAACCACACGCAGGAGAAGACAGGAGTGGAGGAAGTGCCAGACGAAGGCGAAGACGGAAGAATGGGGAAGGGCGGAGGAGGGGAGGAGATCAGCAGCTACTTCCAGGCCGGCGAGGTTGGATACGAGGGTGGAGATATGGATGGAGTTGGAGACTTTGATGAGAGCAGTCAGGGCATGTTCTGGGGGGAGCACGTGGAAGGGGAAGCCCCGCGAGGACGGCGCATTGATCGCCTGGACATCAACATCCAGATTAACGAGTCGTACTGCGTGGATGTAGGCGAAGGCCTGAAGCGCTGGAAGTGCCGCATGTGTGAAAAATCGTACACGTCCAAGTACAACCTGGTGACGCACATCCTGGGGCACAACGGCATCAAGCCTCACGCCTGCCCGCACTGTGGCAAACTGTTCAAGCAGCCCAGTCACCTGCAGACGCACCTGCTCACGCACCAGGGCACGCGGCCGCACAAATGCGCCGTTTGTAAGAAGGGCTTCACCCAGACCAGCCACCTGAAGCGGCACATGCTCCAACACTCGGACGTGAAGCCGTACAGCTGCCGCTTCTGCCGGCGTGGCTTCGCCTACCCAAGCGAGCTGCGCGCCCACGAGGTGAAGCACGAACGCGGCCGGTGCCACGTCTGCTCCCAGTGCAGCATGGAGTTCCCCACCTACGCTCACCTCAAACGCCACCAGGTGAGCCACCAGGGCCCCGCCTCCTTCCAGTGCGGCCAGTGCACCAAGGTGTTTGCGTACCGCAGCCAGCTGCAGAACCACATGTTGAAGCACCAGACTCAGCGCTCCTTCTCCTGCAGCCAGTGTGGCCTCCAGTTCCTGCAGCTTCACCAGCTCCGACAACACTCCCTCACGCACAAAATGCTCAAGCCCCAGACCCGTGTCTCCAAGGTAACACAATACCTCTTACAGTCTGTCTTTGTGTTTGCTGAATACACCTGTGTATTATACAGTGAATGCGTTTATGTACATAGAGATGCCTACATGCATATCACTATGAGCACTTACTTTGCACCTTAAATCGGAGCTCATTTGCTAATTCCCACAACACTTGCATAGGAAATTTGGCTGGTTACCTGCATCCAAAAGAAGTTGTACACATTTTAAACATAGCAGATAAAGTGTGGGGTAAAATTATTAATTGCAATAACCTAACCTGTTGCATGTTACAAGATGTGTTTATTTATTTTTTTTTTTTTATCGAACATGATGGTTGGCTCAGGATTGCACAAGTTAATAGGGAGATCAAATTTCCCAGTGAATGCCTGCACTACTTTAGAGCCAGACAGCTGATTAACATCGTTTTACTGACACAGTACTCTCTGCTCAGTAACTGTCCACAGCAACTGCAAACAGCTACTTGCTGCAGCTACTGAAGAATCTGTATATAGAAATACAAGCCCCCTTCTGTATTCATGAAAAACACCTTGCAGGAGTACAGTTAGTCCATTAGAACACCATAGCCCATTAATTGCCAGTACCAATTTATTAGAAGTTCTTCAGCTCCTAATCAGTGGTCGTGTTGTTGACCACAGAACCGTTGTGGTGGCAGACCATTCTCAACCCATCAGTGACAAGTGTTTTTACCAGCTTTTGTTTCTCTGAATTTTGGAAAAGATCATTACAGTAATCAGAATGGAAAGGCAGAAATGAGGGAAAAACAAGCTATTGCACAAGGTGGAATAGTGGAATACAGAAAAGGGCTTCAAAAAAAAAAACGATGGAAAAGTTTTCTCCCAAATAAATAATTTATGGGGCCAAAGGTCAGATGGTTCTGTTCCACCTGACAACAGGACTGTACTGAGAGCAAGCGTAGGGTTAAATCTTTCCATTAGCCTTATGTGTTTTGTGTTTGATTCTTTCCGTGCAGAAGGAAATGACCCCATGCATTTCATGTACTCATACTGCTAATCATGTTACATCATCTTGAGGCTTTTTACATTAACTGTAATTGACGGAAACATCTGTATTTTCATCTGTCAACTTTTTTGAAATGCATGTAACATTTTCAAAAACACTGGACTGGAAACCTACCCACTGACACAGCAGCACTACTGTGCATGAAAGACAGTAATATACTACCAGAACGTCAGTGTCACTTCTGTGTTGAGACCGATCTCCTAGATCATTACACAGCAAATAACATCTGCTGTTTCTAATAAAATGAGAAGCAAGTGTATTCTTAAAGTTAGATTTTATGGACTGCTGGAAGTGGTTATTATTCCTGAATAATTACTTGTTTAATTAGCTTTTGTGTACCAAATAAATAACAAATATGATGGCTAGCATCTCCCCTCCTCTTTTTCAGTTCATTCTACTTATTACTGCGTGACACAAAAATAATTAAACACTGTATGTAGAATGAAGATTCAGGTTTGCTTTGGTGGCCAGTTGTTCAGTGAGATGCTGTCGGCCAGTTCAGTTCACGTCAGTTGTTTCCCATTACCCAGGGATCTAGGAGATAACCAGAGGATTCGGATAATAAATAAATACAGATTTCAGATAAATGTGTTTTGGCTTTCAGTACATCTATTTATAGCTGCTGTTTGATCATTTTTTTCAGTTCACCTGAAGCAGCCTATATTACCTTTGAGAGGCTAGTGTTGGTTGTAAATTGTGCTCCATGTGGAATTTTTCAGTGTTGTATCTGCATAAAAGCCTAATCCAAAGAGACTCATTTATTTTTTCATAACAGAACTTTAAAGTCTGAACTTAAACAATAACTGACACATGAAAGCATGCATTCTGAGATTTGCATTGGTTCCTGTTGACCATCAGGGAATAAAGGGATTCAAGTGTGATGTGTGCGCACGAGAGTTCACATTGTCTGCAAACCTGAAGAGGCACATGCTTATCCACGCCAGTGTCCGGCCCTTCCAGTGTCACGTCTGCTTTAAGTCGTTCGTCCAGAAACAGACCCTCAAAACTCACATGATCGTCCACCTGCCTGTGAAACCCTTCAAGTGCAAGGCAAGTATTCCTCTAGGCATCACGTGACTTCCCCAAACCAATTTTACCAGTCAAGCCGCTCCAACATAGATCTGTGTCTCCAGCCCAGTTAGAATCAGTCGCCTCGGTTTTGAAGGCTACAGTAGTTATGGAAAAGACAAAGAATTCCACAAAAATTTGAGGTACCTGATTTGTCAGCAGCCTGTAGTCATCCAGCAGGACATCTTCATCCAAGCCCTTCATCTGATTCAAGCCGGCTTCTCTTGAGTTGCTTGTTATTACTATAGACCACTGAGACACCAGTTCATTACTGTTTTCACTGATTCCTTGCAGGTCTGTGGGAAGTCATTTAACCGAATGTACAACCTCCTGGGTCACATGCATCTCCATGCTGGCAGCAAACCGTTCAAGTGTGCGTACTGCTCCAGCCGGTTCAACCTGAAGGGAAACCTCAGCAGACATATGAAGGTGAAACATGGCATGGACATTTCTCCAGATGGACAAGGTGAGGGCACTCAAACTAAATACATTAAACCCAATTTCAGCCAGTCAGGGACTCTGTTTGATAGTAACAAATAAGTTTTTTTTTTTTTTCCATCTCTTTCCTTTCTCAGATGCTCCTCCAGATCTGGAACCTCATGAGAACTATGAGGAAGAGAACTTCCACTTTGCCGCACCTGAGAATATGGATAGTAATGATGCACCTAATCTCACCAAGCTCTCTGAGGTTGCTATCCAGGAGCTGGACTACTATAACTTTGGAAAGGATGTGGCTAGTTATAACACAGCCTGAACACTACACTTGAGCTGAAATGCTCTTAAGTAACAGGTGACCTGGGATGGCTGAGATGAGAGCCAAGGCCTAACTTTTAGGAATAATGGCCTGGTGGGGGCCTTGGTCTCACTGCCATGGTAACTACTCTGATCCTGTTTCAGAAGAAACAGACCGAGTTTGCTAGCTAAGAGTCTTTTGAACAGTTCTAACAAAGGTCACCCCTGTACGTTAGTACATTGTGGATTATTATAGTTACATTTGAAACAGTCTTTACATAATGAACTGTAGGTGTGTTTACATTCACTCACTCTGGCAAATCATCCAAATTACAGTTTTAGGCAGGAAAAGTGGAACAGGAGCCACCCTGTGGTCATCTCCTCTGCCGTACATCCCGTTACAAACCATCTACTAATTTCGACTCCCTTTCACTACATTCGTTTACATTCACTTACAATTACTTATAAAATGACTCCAAAAGACTCTTAGGTGAAAGAACGAATCTACACTGGTTAGTGTAGTATACTTAGTGACTGGAATTCTGTATGGTGGGTGGGTGGGTGTGTGTGTGTGTGTGTGTGTGTGTGTGTGTGTGTGTGTGTGTTTGAGAGAGCGGGAGTATGAGTATGTTGCAGCAAGTGTGTATGTTTGAGTCTGTAGTGATTGTGTGTGTGTGTGCGCGTGTGTATATGTACATAGTTGAGAGTATGTAATTGGGTCCCATGTACCAAAGCTACTGCTCTCGGTCACACCCATTAGCAGCCCACCCTTAAGCACCACTACTGTTGCCAGAACTGAATATAACCATAAGATATCTTTGGTTTAACAGCCACTTATTTTGTGAAGTATTATTGTTTCTTTATATTGATTTGCTATTTATTTTGCACTTTTGATGAAACAAAAATCCATTTAATATCTTCTGAAGAAAAAGAAATCCTGGTTTATCACTGACAGTTTGAGTTCCAGTCTACCCTTAATCTTCCAAGGAGACGGACCCCTATCACATCCTTTGTATGCTGTTCCTTAAGGCAAACTTGCCAACTGTGTAGGTTCTTTAATTAAACCATTTTGAAGTGAAGTCATTTCCTTGCTTCCTTTACTTTATCAGGTAAGTACCTTCAGGTCTATGAGCTCTTTTGCAGACCTTAGCCTGTCTACACTCCCATTTCCAGTAGACTCCCATAACCCATATTTACATTTCCCATTGATCTAGCAAATCTACACTGACATTTACATTACACCGGGCCCAGTCTACATTTACAATTACAGGCCAACACCCACATTCACAACCTGTGCAACCCATATTCACATTTCCAGTAGATCTGGCCAACCTACATTAAGTATTCAGATTCCTAACATTTGTGCCATATTTGTTCAGGTTGTGCATTTATATGTAGAAAATAAAGGAAGATAGGAATGAACAACCCAAAACATATCACATAGACATAGTGGGCAAGATATAACAGATATAGCCCTTTGGGGGTTACATCGTGTTCTTAACTGCTATGTTTAATTGTAGCAGGAAATATTTTAACAGGCATTATTACTGAAGAGGCCAGAGCCAGGTATGTTACAAATGTTCATTGTTCTTTTAGGCAACACTTGAACCACTATTCCCTCTAGGAATAGACCTCCCTAGAGACCTTTCTTACTGTAAACTGCACACAAAATTTGTGTTCACTATCATTATACTTTGTTAAATTGTTAGTCTTTAACAAACAAAGCAATGTTTATCTGAGACGCACACAAATATATATATGCTGCTTTTTACGAAAATGTGGCAAACACCTGATGATTTATTTTTATCTGAAGCTCCTGGTTATAGCCATTTGTCAATGCCTCATTTGACTAGGTTCAAATGTGAACCATGCTAGGTTCAAATGTGCAGTCCTATACTTGCATGTTGCCCTATCTTTTGAATATATGACTTTCAAAGTTGTCAGTCCAATCCGTTTTGTGGTTTAGTCTATCTTCCCCTGAAATCATACCCTGACTTTTTAAAAAAAAATTAAACTAGTGAATTACTTACTCTACTCTCTGCAGTGTTTCCTACTGTATTGTTTCTTGGTGGTTTTTAATATACATGTCAAAACAAACTGTGCACTTGCTCAAGATCTTAGAACTCTGTTTGAATGTTTTGAATTAACTCTGCATCTTGATTTTATTACTCACTCTCTTGGGCACTTGTTCATCTGGTCTAAATGATGTTAGTTGGTTCTTGTTTTTTGGAATCTCTGTTCATTTATTTGTTGAAATTAGGATTAGGTTTCCTCTACTGAAATCTAACTTGAAAACCTCAATATCCTATCGTAACCTTAGTCAGTTGAAAATTCAGTTGAAAAGTCTTTTCTACTTCTATGCAAGCTTCTTTGTCCTCTGAATGCTAATCTATGCTGCCCAAAAGATCCTCTCAAATTACCATTACTCTGGCTCTAAACCTCTTGATGCACATGCTCTCCTGATGACCCGGTTTGTTCCCTCTTCTTGTTCCTGTCCTTAGATCACTCCTGAACTCATGAGAGCAGCAGGCCGTCGCCTGGGGCAACTTCCTCAAAGAAAAACGGGCCTTATTGTTCATTCCATAGCATGCACATTAGCCTATGGGTCTGCAATGTTCTGTTCACATTATATTTCATACATAATCAGCAGGGTTAGTGTTCGTACCTAAATTACGTTTTACTACAGTAACGACCCTGCTCCTCCTTCCCTACTCAAAAATGTCTGCCAGATATCTGTTCCCATTTCTCACTTGATTAATGCACTCACTTGGCATCTGGAAATGTCCCATTGGAACTAAAAACAGCTGCAGTTGTACCAGTCCTGAAGAAACCTGGTTTACACTCAACTAGTTTAAATAATTACCAGCTACTCCATTTCACTGTTAAACAACTGGAAAAGGTTGTTGCATCTCAGTTACAGTCCATTTTAATATAAAATATGTTTGAATGATTACAATCTGGTTTCTTTTCATACCACAATATAGAGATGGCTCTCCTTAGGGTTGTAAATGACTTTCTAGTAGCTTCAGATTCTAGAGCAATTAATATTCTACTTCTGTAGCTAAGCTCTGCATTTGATACATATTCATTGCCTGTCTTTCTGCTCTTGGTAGCTCTGGTGTTGCTCTTTCGTGGTTTAATTCCTACCTCACTGACAGACAACAGTTTATCACTATTAAATAATACAAATCCCCCATTGTTCGTGTTGCTCAAGGCGTTCCCCTGGGTTCTGTTCTTGGCCCTCTCCTCTTCATAATTTATATGCTCCTACTTGAGCATATTATTCATCACCATGGACTCAGTTTTCATTGTTACTCTGATGACACACAGATTTAGATCAGCTTCAGCCACTCTGCTCCCTTGCCCCCTTCTCTTTATTGCATGTATCGGCGATATCAAATTTCCTTAACTTTAACACTAATATCCTAATAATTGCACCCAACGCATTTGTTGGCAATCACTCTAATACATTTTATATTGGAGTATATGTGAGTACTTCACAAACTGTTTGTAATATTGAATCCTTTTTGAATCCTGTTTGAAAGTTCACTTGCCAGCTCATTTAAGATTGACTTCAACCATCTATCTAACTTTTCTAGACTCCACCCCACGCTAAGTAGCAATGATACAGAAATACTGGTTCATGCTTTTCAGTTCTTGTCTTGATTACTGTAATGCCATTTTCTTTGATATCCCAGTTAAATTCCTTACTAAACTGTAATATGTCAAAGTCAGCAGCTAGAGACCTTACTCTAGCCATTACTAAAATGATATTCGCATATTCCACATGTCCCCTTTTGTATCCAAATTACTCCTTATAACCTTCAAAGCCTTAAATGAAC
This sequence comes from Tenebrosternarchus preto, assembly GCA_025802075.1. Taxonomy (NCBI): domain Eukaryota; kingdom Metazoa; phylum Chordata; class Actinopteri; order Gymnotiformes; family Apteronotidae; genus Tenebrosternarchus; species Tenebrosternarchus preto. The sequence continues at coordinate 6,276,659 of JAOYMR010000001.1, read as the reverse complement.
TTGGTCCTTCATACATTGTTTAGTTGGGTCTTTGGGTACTGGTCTGTCTTCAGGAGGTGGTGGAGCGTTCAGTATAAAAGCTTCCGCTAGTGGCTTCTTCAGAGTCTGATCCCAAGTTTAATTTGTTGACTGTCTCATTTTATGTAAAGTGACCCTCTGTGTGAGGAGATTCTTTAGAAAACTATTTGTTAATTATTCTAAAAGGATGATGCAGTTGCTTATGGAATAGGTAAAATAAAGCAGCAGAATTCATTACTGTGTCTTTATATAGTGTAGCTGGCAATAAGCCATGTATATATTGTTATATCTACTCATTAATTACAATGAACAGTATAAATCACAAAAAATAAATTAGTTGCAGATTCATAGCAATCCATTAAGTATATAGGTTACTGTAACTAATTTTGTTTATAATAAGGTGTTAAACTTTAAGGGTAGTGACAAAACATGGCACTAAGATGTATGAGCTGATGGACTAAATGCGTCACTGATGACAGGAGAAAATGTGCATCCTCCCGCTCTTGTCTGTTGGGGTGGAGCGCTGCGATAGGATACAAGGTGGTCACATGATCCTCATGCTGAAACGACTGGAGAAGGTGGCCACTCTCGAGACGGACCTGTATCTCATGAGGCCATGAGTTTATACTGCCTATAACAAAACGGTCGTCCTGCTTTGGGTTCCCACACCGCTTAGTCTAGACAGCCAGCGGCCTGTCAGTATGAAATCCCTGTGAGAGGAGAGGAGACAGGCTGCATATTACTGGAGAGAAAGCAAAGACAGAAGAGTAGCTGGTATCCTAAAATCACATGGGACTGATGCTGAAGGCTCAGTCCTCTAATCTCTTGTTGTCTTAAAATTGTGCTGCGCATGTACTTGATTGGTTGAGCTTATGAGATAACTAACCAATCTGCATGCATCAAATACCCTAAAATGATGACAAAATAACAATTTTATACACATGAACCAGAATACATTATTCTGGTCATTTTCACATTTCCTCAGACACCAGCAACTATAATAGGAAGCCCTAGAAAGGGGGATCTCACTTGGGACAAACCTGTTTAACATGAACTGGAGAAGAGAGAACCCCATGTAGTTTAACCTTATTTGGATGAATGTCACTAAGGTGCACCCCTTCAGAGCCCTGCTGGGAAGACTCCACTGCTTGAATAGGGAGATCCTCTCAAGAGGATCCTCTGGCACCCACACCTAAATGTTTTACTCCTTTCCACTCATTACTTTCTGCTGAAGCTGCTCCCCCCTGTCCCTTTTTTTGTAGAAATGTCCCATGTTTTTTATTTATTTATTTATTTATTTTTTATTATTATTAAATCTGTGGTTTATTTTTTTAGTGCCATCACAGCCTGTTCACTCAATAAAATGCTAGCTTTCATTTCAAATACACACACGAGTTTACTGGTTACTGCTGGGGAGTATCCATCATACTCTAGACTTTAGTTCCATCATACTCCAGATTTTAGTTCCATCATACTCCAGACTTTAGTTCCATCCCTATTATTAAGATGCAACTGAAGAACCTGATAAACTGGATCAGGTGTAATGTTTTACATCACAAATACAGCCAAAGGAAAAAAGGTTATAACCAAATCAGACAGGGAACAAAGGGGTTATAAACAATATCACAGATTAGTTTATATATTACTTACTAACTTTTTACCAACAAAGTTGCTCAGTCCCCATCAATATTAAACAATCCTGTATGAACAAACCAATCACAAAAGTTTGCAGGTCAATATGGATATCTAATGACGGTAAGATCAGATCAGAAGATCAGACAGTAAGGGCAATGTGAGCGAAATGCAAAGTTTAACCATTAAAAGCAGCAGTGTAAGACAACTTTGCCTTTATTCTTTGTTTAATTTAAATTGATGCATTTCCTGTTTTTATTTTAACCCGTTCATTCTAATAAATTGTATTTGCATTGTTTCATCTTCTAGAAAAGGTGATGGATCTTTTTGTAATAAACTTCATTATTTTTCTGCATCTTGCGTGAAGCACTTTGAATTGATGCGGTGTATGAAAAACCTCGCCTTGCCTTCATACCTCTTCAAACATCTCCATCTCCAGGTCTACGCTGGGGGCACTACCATCATAGCTGATGAAGAGCAGGTTGGAGGGCTGAGCTGACGAGAAGGCCAAATTGCAAACCGGACGCGAATGCAGCTCAAAAAGCAGCATGCTACTGTCACCCCCTTTCTAACAAACACAACTCGGTTCAAAACCATTACTGGATCTGGCAGCTCGAAGGCAGCCATTTATTTAGTTAATTTATTTACTTTTTATTCACCCAGTTTATTTTCCTTGTCAGTAGCTGCAACTGTGGCTGCAAGCTAGTAAACCTATTTCCTTTACCCAGAATCTGCTGGACAGTAGTGAGGAAACACATAAAGGGAAAAACCCTATCCACCACTCAGTCAGAAACACCTTCTAAGTGGACACTTACTACATTATTTTGCCACATACAATTTGTGTTAGACAACTTCAGTGGGCATTTTCCCCACCATATATTTTTGGAAGACCACTCAGACCTTAACACCACATGTAAAAACCGCAGCTGTATGGAGATGCCCTTATCCTGAGATAATATCTAGAAAGTGACCCGTGATGAATGGGGTGGCGTGACTGTGTTTGCCAATAGTTGGACTACAATCTACAATAGTACATAGTGGACAGCGATGTAAGGGAGGCATTTCTAATGATGAGGAATGGAGATGCATTCATTTACAGATTGCAGGGCAAGGCCTGGAGTCTGATGACCGGCGTTTCAATAGAAGAGACAGGTTCTCCTTTACTGGAGCCTGCAAGGGTAATGCTGTCTCTCATCTTGTCCAAGACTATTGTATAAAAGTTAGGGAATATTGACCTAATCACTCAAAATGGGCCTAGGGTAAACGGTGTGCTCAGTAATCCAAAATGTTTCCTTTTAGAGAGCAAGACTGCATGGAGCTACAGGCCTTTGGGCCTCCATTAACTCATCATGCTTCAGAGGCCCAGGTGGCCTGATCATTCCCCAGCAGCCATAAGCAGACTGGAAAAACACGGATGAAATGCAGTAGAAAGTGTGCTGCTGTTCACCACCTTCACCACATCGCTGGCGTCTATGGACATCACCTTCAGCTGTGCCTGAAGACACACAGCACCGTAGTATCTGCACTCCAACAAGCAAAGCCTACAAAGTAAAGGAAACTGACGTGATCATCTCTGTAGTGTCACAAGATAGAAATATTGTCAGAAATTTTGGGGTATGAAGGTTTTGGGTTTTTGTTTTTTTTTTTTTAACCAACAAAGGCACGATCATATTGGCCAATAATTTACTCAAACCCAGGGGCTGGTCAGACCAAGCAAGAGCTTGCATAGGCAGAAAGATTTAAGCATAGGTTAAAGTGGATCACTTTTCCAGGGCTGCAATACCATTGCTTCTAATGCTCCATGTCTAATCTTTTCAGTAGTAGGTCAAGTTTGAAATGGCTGATCATAAACAGCTCTTGGCTCAATTCCCTGGTGTACCAAATGCTTTTCCAGAGTGTCTATGCATTTAGGAGCCTGAACTGTGAGATAAACACCCACTTTGCCAGGAATTGTGTAAAACATTATTTACTGCATTAATCATTTGCCACATTTTAAGTAGTTTTGCTGAATTCCTTTACTAATTATTATGTAGTAAAGCAATAGGAATGTGTGATATGACCAAAATATCATCTAAATAACAGCCCTTTGTGAACTTTATTTAAACTGTTCATGGTGGTAAAATTGCTTTAAAAATGTTTGATTAACTTTTGTAATGGAGGTAGGCGATGTACATGTAAAACTGAAGAGCATTATGATCGTAGGTGGTTAGCCAACTGCACTTACCACTAAAGATTAGTATAGTCAAAACTGCATGTTATTACGAAGCGTGTATTAACAATTAGCTTAGCTAGTTTGCGTGTTTTGTCTATTGTCTCATACATTGTCATCCAAACATTAGACTTGTACTGTATATTGCATATACACATATATACTGTTGGAGTAGCTACATTTATTTTCATAGCACTAAAATGCTATGTGAACCCAATGCAATATTAGGTGGATTTATCTAAATAGGGCCTAGTTTGCAGGCCAGTCTTTCAAAAGAAACAGTTATTTACATCAACGTACGGCTTTGATATCAGATTTATTCACTCAGAATCCCCTTCTCTTGCTGGCCTTGCATCTGCAGCCTTTGAAACAGAAAGAACTTCAGTGACTTTCTTCTCTAACCTTAGTGACTTGCAAGGGTGAAGCACCTCAACAGCCTTCACTCTACTTTCAAATCATTTTGTAAGGCTGAAAAATATTTCCGTCGTGTTACTGGATCTGCAGTGTATCTGAAGTTGCATGGCTTTTTAATTTGAACCATGTTTGTGCCTTGATCATTATGCTTTGTGTACTGGGTGTTACAGGCCACAGTAAATAGACGCTGAAAAACTGTGCATCAGTGTTGGGTTTTACACAAACAGAAGTTAAAGTGGTAGAAAGTAATCATTAGGAATAATCCATGAATAAGATATAAGGAATTGTAAAAACACATGTTTGTCAAGTATGTATTTGGATTGTTTTCCTTGGTCTTTGCTCTGTTTTCATCTCTCTCTCTCCATGCAGACTTTCCACCCTAACCAAGGCTTCACTGTGTCTGGCATTTAGACCACTGATGCAGGTAATGCATAGGAGAAAACAGAAGGAAGGATGAAGACGTTTTGAGAAATGTTCACATCACATCACTCACAGATCAGATGGTCTACATAATCACGTCACCCTTTAATCCCATTGCCAACTCTGTGGGTTTGAGTGAGTGCGTCTTTGTGAATCAGGCATGCATATTCAATAGCAAGTTTCACTGTTTATGTGCACGTGTGTATACATGTGTCTAATAAGAGTAGCAGGGTTTCTATGATTTCTTATAAAATCTCGGCTTTGATAGCTAGCCGGTGTATACAAGCCACTGTATACAAACAAATTTTGGAACGATGCAATTTTTTGTGAAAACTTGAAGCTTATATATCAACATCACTTCAACATTGTAAGTCCTATGCACAATTTTAATTGTTTGCCTGCATCATTTGAAGTCACAGTTTTGCAATTCTCTAAACACAAATTGCATCATTTAGCAAACTTCAGTCAACTAAAAATGCAGGCTTTCAAAATGCGACACTGATTACAAAGTACTCTCAATCTTGCATCTGTGCAAACTCAGTCGGCAGAGCACTTTAATCGTTTATCAGGGTGCAAAAGTGGCCTCTCAAGTGACATACAGATGTTAGGTAAGAAGATGGGCCAGCAGTAAGAATAAGATGGAAAAGGAAGAGTGAGAGTAAGGGGAGACTAGCAAGCTGTGGAGGCCACAAGGTTGCAAGGATGAGAAGGAAACGGAAAGCAAAGGCAAGCCAATATTTCCAATGAAATAAATGCAACTTTGGTGGACCATGTAATCAATCATGGCCTAACCATGTCTGATGCTGGGCAGTGAGACCAGCTTCATTTGAGGTGCTTTATGGAAGTCATTCAGACACTTAGAGAAAAGAATAGTTTAATAAGTAGTTAACAGTTTTTCTACATTATCTACACACACAAAATGGTACTATGCGCACAAATCCAACAACATGAAGTTCATGTGTCCAGACTGCTAAACTCTAAGAACAATTCCATGTTCTCACTCAAATATTCTAAATTACAGTTTTGCTAAAGACAAATTGCATCATTTAGCACACTTTGATCACCTTAGAAATACTGACCATCAAATACAAAACCCTAATTACCAAACAGTCTCTCACAAGTTGTACCTATACAAACATAAGTAGAAGAATGCTTCAGTCGTTTATCAGAGTATAAAGGAGTGATACAGTTGTTAGGTGAGATGATGGAGCAGCAGGAGCACAGAGGAAAAGTGAGA
>JAOYMR010000001.1:6243686-6253849 GCA_025802075.1 Tenebrosternarchus preto | reverse complement strand
CTCCCAAAACGACTCCAAAAATACCATAATAATAAGAGAATTGGGAACTCCATAGTGTTGTGCGAGCACGCTTTTTTTCCAGATAAAGTCACATTGTGATGACGTAAGCGTGCCCGGGTGCGGCTTGATAAAGGCAGTGTGAGTGCAGGCCAGGGGGGGGAGTGGGGAGGGTGGATAACCGGGCCCCAGCACGGAACGAGAAACCGTGCCTAGTGTGAGTACGCCCTAAGAGATACACCAGTTCAGAATTTATGGGTAATACTGAAGAGTAACCAGATTTCACAATTCCTGTGCTCTGATGATCTTTATTAGAAGCTTACCTCTTTTGGCTATGTCCACGGCGGTTTCTTTTCCAATCCCTGTATTGGCTCCTGTGATCAGGACTGTTTTGCCATCCAAGCGAGCTTTACTTCGACAAACTCCACCAGCCTTCCATCTCCTCAGAGCCAAAACCCCAACCCCTAGAGTTTGGAGTGCAGCAGCACATACTCTTTATTAAAGAGGCTATGAATTTCATAAAAGCATAAGCATCTGTGGACTTTGTATTTGCTGAACACTGTACAGGAAAATAGATCATTCACAAATAACTTGTGATATTGCGTGTAACAGAGAACTGATATCTGTTTAGCAAACAGCAACATAACGTGATACTTAAAAACCTCATGCTTAAAAGTTAAGAATGTCGCGTTACATAACCTCCACGCTCCCCAGTGCCTAAAACACTTGAACTTGATATGTCACATTTGTAGCAGACATTTGAGACCGCCAAAAAACTGGTAGATTAAACAGATTTACAGATTATTTTTAAAGGAATATCAAAATTTACAATATTCTGAGATAACAGGATAATGTGTTATAATTGGCTACTGGAATAAATGTCCGTGAGTACTTTAGCTACCTGTGACAAGGACAAATGCGATGCCTACACGATTCTCCTCCACGAAGTGTTGCACTGTCTTCGCGTAGTCCTCCATCATTATGATCTGGCTATTTACTATAGCTATCTAGTTTGGCCAAGCTATTTTTGTGCGTTAACTTGTTTGAACCTAACTAGCAATCAGAATTCTGTTTAATCCCTTATAATGTTGACTGCTGCTTCGAAGAACGACTTAACCACAAGTTACAACGACACATTAACGAAGACCAAATGAAAATACGCGACACTGACAGTTTCTACAATAACCAAAGTTACACAATGAAGAGGCTTTTTTCCTTGTTCATCCCATCACAAACAAAACACGCCAAAATAAAAGCTTTGCAGACGAGACAGGCTGGCCTAATTATGGAGAACTGTCATAATAAAAAAACAACAATTGCCGTCAATAAAGATTAAAACACTACAAAGTTAAACTGTAGCGGCAATTGACATAACTATTGCACGCTGATGGTGAAGCGCCTATCTAGTTTTAATTTGAAAACCAAACGTAAAATAACCCGGAAATATCTACGTCCTCGTGCCACGTCAGTGTTGATTCGCGTGTACTTAAAGGTTGTCAGATTTATGTATTCTTTAGAACTGTCGGAGTTAATTCAACTACCTCATATTTTATTTAAATTCCAGCATTGCTCTTTGCTCAGTTGAAGCAGCATGCAGCGCGCGGGGCTGTTAATTGTGACACTGTACACAGTTTTGGTCGGTGGCACGGAGCTGACCTTTGAATTACCTGATAACGAGAAACAATGTTTCTACGAGGACTTGGAAGAGGGAGTTAAGTTTGATATCGACTTTCAAGTAAGGTTTACAATGGGTTCAATCGGAAGTATTTCAAAACATGCACTCGGCAGTAACAATATTACTTACTTTTATCTGTCTGTCTATCTATCTATCTATCTATCTATCTATCTATCTATCTATCTACCTGTTTCATGCCATTTCTACGTCACTTTGCTTTGCAGCTGTCAGAAACGTACAGTTTTAACATGAATACTGTACTCATTGTAAAAATGTTTCTTCAGCTTTCTTGGTTTAGCTGCCAGAGGGATAAGACTTATTCCATGAAATATATACATGAGCTCTTCTCCTTCCCTTGTGTGGTTTCTAGGGACACTTGCATGTACACTAATCTACACTAATATGCATGACAATGTCATCAGAATGTTCAGAGTTTCTGGTTGGGAAGGACAGTGTGTTTATGTATGAAATGTTACACTGTACATACTCTCATGGGCAGCACATGACTGAGTAGCAGAGAAGCAATGAATATGAGCACATTGAATGAGACTGCACATAGAGAGACTTTTCTTTGACCTTTGACCCTGATTGGATCTTAATCTATTTTGGATTGCAGGTTATTGCTGGAGGGAACTATGATGTTGACTGTTTTGTGACTGATCCAATGAATAATGTCCTATATGAAGAACGGAGGAAACAGTATGACAGCTTCACTCATACGGCAGCTCTGAAGGGAGTTTACAAAGTCTGCTTCAGCAATGAGTTCTCCACCTTCTCTCATAAAACTGTGTATTTAGACTTCAGAGCTGGAGAAGATACCCCATTACTACCTGACATGAACAAGGCAACAGCGCTTACCCAGGTAGGGTATTCAAACACAAACCCTGAACTGTTCTCACAGACCACCTTCTTCAGTTTTTATTTTTAAATATTGATGTTTTCGGTAACTTGTACTAACTAAATTTGTAAATCGCAGTAGTGCACAGTTATGAAGCAAGTATACTTTTTTTTATTGTACTAAAGAGCTTGCTTCAAATGTCTGCACTTTATTAAAGACTTTTACTCAGCTACTTTCCAAAGTAAAATAATTTCTGTAGCATGTAGCATACCCATTACTCTCAGTGGGACCCATTAAACTGGACTGTGTGAAATAACTGAAAGAATATTATCCATTTTCAAATTGAAATAAAGAAGTCACACCAGAGCACACATTAAATCTGTCTGATATTTTGGTTGATGTGATATAAATGTACAAGATTTATGCATGTTGTCCTCTGCTAGCAAACCATGAATTGTCTCATTTTCCACAGATGGAGTCAGCTTGTTTGTCCATCCATGAGATTCTGAAGGTTGTGGGAGATTCTCAGACGTGGTACCGTCTTCGAGAGGCTCAGGATCGCCTCAGGGCGGAAGACCTGAATGAACGAGTGTCTTTCTGGTCCGTTGGAGAGACGATTATTCTATTTGTGGTCAGCGTTGGCCAAGTTTTGATGCTTAAGAGTTTCTTCAATGAGAAAAAAACTAATGTGGCCACCAGCACATAGACATTCCACTATCCCATCAGTTACAACCAGCTGACAAGGTTTGCCCCCCTTTTTAATGAAGGCTGCCTCAGTTTAAGCTTGTAATAACAAAATTGATGTTATCAAGGACACTCCCTCTCCATTAGAACATAAAACAGCACCTTAGTACCACATTAGTACCACCTAAAAAACATGGTTTAGTACCACATTTCATGTGTGCAAAGCACTAAGGATCTGCTGGTTACAGTGATTTAAGGTTTTCTGAAGAGCTTTGCATTAATGTCAGCTGTTGTTTTTACACTGTGTGTTTACTTACTTGAGCTGAATCCCAGCTTCAGCCAATCAGCAATTAAGTCTGAGTACATGGTTTATTATTTCACTTTCTTGTCTACTGCTGAGCTATGATGAGATTTCTTTTAATGTTAGACCTTACACACTGTAAACCAAAGAAAACTGTGGTGGTGGTTTTCAGAATTAATTTTGTTAATACCCTTTGTACTATTTGTAACCTTCTTGTGTTGTGAAATGAGTTTATTAGACAGTGAGATTGCAAGTGCAGTTAGATTCTCATGTTTTGTGAAGGTTTTTTACAGTTCTTTAAAAATATGTTACAATCCTTAAAATATCTGTTGGCTTAATTACCCACGTTTCATGACCCTAAACTAAGTGTAATGCAAATTTGTCTAAAATACATGTATGTAAAACATATTCAAATGATTTGAATAATTCTGTAGGCCTATTGATGCTTTTGTAAACATCTTACCTTGACACGATATTGGTGACGCTTTAATATAATTGTCGATATTGTAGCCTTATTGAGGTCTGTTGAAATAGTAAAAATATACAACCCCCCCCCCCCCAAAAAAAGAAACGCTCATTTAAGCATGGGGATCTACAGTTGAGAGATTCTGCGTTATCTATAACGCACCAATAGCGACTACTACTTGTCGTTTTTAGAAATGTGCTAATCTCTTACTCTGAAAGAATGAGTCACCATCTAGTGTAGGTCGGGAAATCCATTGATATGCGTGTGGATGACGTCCATATAATACTGTAAAGCGGTCTGTTCTGCACCACCAATATTATGATGCATGTATTATTGGTCGTATTAATTTATGTGTTGCATTTTCACAAAGTGTTCAATTCTCAGGACCAATTGCAACGAAAATGTGTATAAGACTCCGGTAAATCAGTTATCTGAATGGTCGAGGATGGGCCAGTCAGTAGTGTGAACATAAACAATGACTTGGACTTCCATTGCATAAACGGCGTCCTAGCCCTCTCCAGAAACGCAGTGGATGAATACGAAAAGACTGCTGGTCTGCTGAGAGTCCCAGGGTTCCTCAGCGTTCGCAGCAACCCAACTACCGACAGCGGAGGACGTAATGTCCAATCTAGAGGATAAGTATGATAGGACATTACTCCCCCAAACGTTTTCTGTCGCGCAGGTGGTTGATCATAGAGAAGACTGATATTTCACCGTTGGTATGTTGCGACCAGCTTAACGCTTTTGCCAGCTGCCACTGACTGGCCAAGATGTTGAGTCGACTGGTGAGCGGCAGTGTACGGAGTCTAGACAGAGAATTCAACTGCACCGTCCGGCTTCTGGATGACACGGAATACACTTGCACGGTCCAGGTCAGTTTTGATGTGATTTCATTACATTATAGTAACAGACGGCGCAGACACACGTGTTTTCCATGTTGTTTGGTGCTGCTGCGCAATAAGGCTGGAAACTGCTCGTGTTTGTGTATATGCATTTGTAAGACGATTTGTCAGGATGTCCAAACGTGAACGTTGGTTTCGGTCTGCATTGCGCAAGTTTTCTGTAACGTTTAAAAACATAGGTAAGGTTTAGAACAAAATAATAGCTTTCAGAACGTAACCTGCCGTCATTCTTCCCTGCTTGCGTTATGATCATAGCAGCAAAACGAGAATGTTTATTCCAGTGTAAGCGTACAGTTCGATTTATGCAGCACAAAGAAGGTAAAGAAAACGAAGCCTCTTTCATCAGTGATTTTCCTGCTCTGTTCATTTAATGTCACTGCACTGTGAAGTTCTCATGTTTTGTTTTCTGTTCAGTTGCTATGATTCCAGCAGTTAGAGTCTGCCAGTTGTGTCTCGGTCTTATTGCCCTTAGTGTCAGAGCAAGGACTTTAAGAGGAAGGCTAAAGTCATACAGATATCGTTCAGACCATCTGGCGTAAGAGACATGAAGTCAGTAACTCTGTTAGTGAGAAAAGAGGACAAAATTCGAATCTTACTAATTTACTTTCAAACCAGGAGTTTTCCTACAGCTATTTCTTTGCGCTGAGGTTTTCAGATCAAAGTTAACCAACTCACCATTGACCCATAAAATTCTGTTCATTAAGGTGGGATTGCTGTTGCTAGTAGAAATCTTCAGACGTGAAATTTCAGGCCCAGAACTTCCTTGTGGAGCAGGTGTTAGTGATGGACCTCAGTGAGCTCTTGGGAGGCCATATGGGTGGTGTATATGAGTGGAGTTATACATGTGGTGTGTTTGAGTGAGGTCATGTATGATGTGTTTGGAATTGTCACTCTCCAACCATGACAATCCTTCGTCCTTGAAATTCTAGGTGATGCTGTGGTCTCCATGGCAACAGACTAATTCCATCACCAGTCTCCAGCTGCTCCTGCGCTTGTCAGACAGGAGGCAGCCAGGAAATGTGCACACATGCACACACATTCACACACAGCACCACCTCTAACACAATGAACAGTCATTCATAGCAGGTGGAAGATGGATATGCTCTACAGGGGAGGGATTTGGAAGAGGGTGAGTGTGAGAACCAGAGAGAAAGGGGAGATCCTCTCCTCCCTTTCTCTCTCCATCCCTCTCCTCTCCTCTTTATCACTGTCGTCCTCTCCTTTCCATTCCTCTCTCTTCTCCTCTTTCTCATCTCCCCCTCTTCTCCCCTTCTTTCCCCCCTCCTCAACACTCCTCACCTCTACACCCTCATCAGCGCAATCCTCCTTAATTGACTTATGAGGTCAGAGAGGTTTTAGTTAGAGACAAAATGCTTATTAGTGAAATATGGTCCCTTGCTTTTGAAAGACTGCTGACTACATTTGGCTCCAGGCTGTCACACATATACAGATTGGACATCTGAATCTCTGTCTTTGATGCCCCCACCACCTACACAGACACACCCACAGAAACTGTATACACCTTTCACCTTTGTGTAATGTCAATGGACATGTAGTCTGGTGTAAGTACTAGTCTAATATCCTTTAGGTATATACACCATAAACCTTCATGATGCCACAATATTTAAATATTATTTATATTTAATTGGAGGACCTTGCCAATATTTTCCATTTTTAAAGGTAAATATTTTTTAGTGTTCATGTTCTTTATGATATGTAATAGGCATGTCTGAGTTCAACAAAAAGACAAATCAATGATGTCTGTATTTGTATTCTTTGGTTAAGGCTTACAATTCTAAAAAGATCCTAAAAAAACAAACAAACTAATAACACCCATAATGCAGTACATGATATGGCATAGCTACAATATCATGATACTTTATATTGATGCATGTTGTGCCGTAAGGTTTGAAAGCATATTATGACATGATGTGACAGTGGCAATAGATTAAAAAAATCTTTGAGTACAATGTTTTAAATTATAGAATTAAAAAAGGGTTTTAAAAAAATCTAATAATTTAACAACGATCAACTATTATTTGTTATTAGATTGCCTTTTATCCTCTTTTTATGAAACATGCATTTTGTCAGTGTTGTGAACTTGCTAGCAATGTGTATAGATAAACATCGATGCACGATATTGATATCATATCGTCCAAACCTACTCAAAATCTCAGAATCATCTGTTCTGCCCAAAACTTGCCATTGCACATTTCTGATAGTGTGTGTGTCTGAAAAGGTGTGTGTCTAAAGATTTTTTGTGTGTGTTGGGTGTGTGTGTTTGAGTATCTGTTAATGGGAGGGGGGGGGTCATTTTTCGCTGGGTTCAATGTACAGCGTGACAGTCAAACACTTGTCCTTCCTCTGTCTCATCTAGTGCAAGCCAAGCAGATCCAAGTAGACACTTTCAGTGCTTTTGCTTAAATGCACACACACACACACACACACACTCCCTGAAGCATTTCAGTGACTAGTAGAACATTTCACTCATTAACATTTGTATTGTTTAACCCTGCACACCTACCCATGTGCATATGCTCAGTACACACTACTTCTCTTGCATTACACAATAAAGTCCTGCTGTCAGATTACCCAGAGTTCAGAATTCTGGCTTTATATAATGTGGTCGTCAATCGTTTATGCTGGATATGTTGTTGTGTTTACTCACTCAGGCAGTCAGTGCAATGTAGTGGAGTAATTGCTGAAGTAGAAGGGCATTATAAGCTCAACTCACTGTATAATTAGTTGGTTAAATGACTTAGAGCTCTTTGGCCTCCTTAGACACAGTGAATCACCAAATTGCTTTAAATTACAGACAAAAGAATAAAGGTAGAATGAAGGGAATAACAAAAGTGCTTAGTTTGAAGAAGTGCATGTTTGGAGAAACTGAGTGGAATTCTGGATAAAATTCCAAGTACTGACTCCATTGTTTTGGGGGTGGGGTAGGGAGGCTTCAGTGGGCAATGACAGGATAACCTGTAGAGGAGAAGTCAAAGTCAGATTGATTTATATAGTGTTTTTTGTACAAAAACCATTGAAACAAAGCAAAGTGTCCAAATCCAAGCTTCCAGTGAGCAAGCAAGAAAGGACTGACTGAGAGGACCAGCCTGCCCTTCTGAACTCAGAGTGGTGGAATGTTATCAGATTCCTGTGTTTGCCGTGGTTTGTCCATAGCAACACACCATGTTCAAACACACTTTCTTCTATAAAGTTTATATGAGGTTCTTTTTTAGTGTCAGAATCTGTGCTAAAAGACAGATTTTTTTTCATTCAATTTTTATTGAATATTCTGTTTTGCTCAGCTACATTTTCTTGATTAGCCCACTATTTTGCTTAGCTACAGTACGTTCATATCAAGATTCCTGAAAATGAATGCACATGAAAGAGACCATGCTAGCTAGTGTAAGAGACGAGCGTTAGCAAGTTGATTTGTTTTTGGAGAACCCCTTCACTCTGCTGGTGACTGTATGTAACATTGTATGCTGAACAACTTTCTCCTAGATGAGAAGATGGAAACAGTGTAATCAGCCATCCCAGCCTCATTCTAGCTTTGCCACTGTTCATTTGTGTACTTTGTGTCAGAACACCAGTGGTCAGTGATCGACTTTGTGCTTGTGTCATCTGAGTCAATGTTTTTTGGACACCTGGCTGAGGAGAGAGGCTGAGGTGTTCACTAATCACCATTTGGTAGGGAGTTGGATCAGATGGCAGGGAAAATTGCTTGACAGACCTAGTATGCCCAAATGTGTAGTGGGTGTCTGCAGGAAAAGGCTATCAGAGGATTCTATCCAGAATTATTTCAGACATCTCCAAGACAACTTCTTGCATGTCTTGGAGGTGATGGACATGGAATCTGAGTGGACCCTGTTCAGTACCTCCATTGTGAAAGTGACTGCTCAAAATCACAGTGGTGGACACCAGTGATGAGGGATACTGTTAAGCAGAATAATTAGGATTTCTGGATTTAGCTTTCTCAGAGAACTCTGGATTTAGCTGAAGAGTACCAGCCGATGAAAAAGACTGCGGCTTTCACTGTTGCAGAAGCATAATCCGGGATTTGAGAAAGGGGAAGAGGAGTTTGGACACTGCAAGCTGTGCTCAGCAAGGGCAGTTAAGGGCAGTTTGAACTAGATTGAGAATGATTCAGGCATTGGAAGGACCCCTTAATCCAAGAAATATGTCTCCTGTCTAGGAATTAGGATCAGAGACTTCTGAAGGGTCAGATTCCATCTCCCTGGCTGACATCACTGAGGTAGTTGGAAAGCTCCTCAGTGGCAATGCACAAGGGTTAGGGTGGATGAGAATCACCAGGAATTGCTTAAAGTCTGTGGGGCTGTCTTGGCTGACAGTTCTGCAGGCAAACTGGAAGTGGTGCTTCCCATTTCTTTCCAGGTACTGGAATGGAGACTTCATCTTCATTATTATCAGGATTATCAGGATTCAGTACTGGCTGAGGTACAGTGGACCAGCTCTTTACTTTCTTATGATGGGGCATGAGAGTTTGTCACTCCAATATACGTGTTTTGAGTATTTGGAGAAAGCATATGTCTGTGTGCCCAGAAATGTTCTATGGGAGGTGCTCTGGCAGTATGGAGGTTTGGGGTCACTAACATGGGCCATTCTATCCTTGTATTTTTAGAATGAGAGTTGTGTCTGTATTCTTGGCGTTAAGTCAAGCTTTGGCGTTGGGCTCTACTGATGGTGTTCATTGTCTTCACTCCTGTTTCTGATATTCATGGACAGGATATCAAAACTTCACTAAAAACATATCTTCTGCCAGGGGGATTACTGCTATTTGCAGACACTGTTGTCCTTCTGGCATCCTTGCATGGAGGCATTCAGTACACATTTGAGTGGTTTGCAGTTCAGTGTGAAGTCTATACTTCCAATGGTCCCTCCAGGTAGGGTGTGACAACCTCCACCAAGTGAAGGAGTATCTTGAGTATCTTGAGATCTTGTTCATGTTGATGTTGGCAAGAGGGATTGTGACAATGACCATAGGTTAGGTACAGTGGCAGCAGTATTGTGGTAACAGACTGTAGTGGTGAAGAAGTAACAGCTATAAAAGTGCCAAAGTGCCAACATGTGGATATCAGAACTGGACCATTTGAGCAATGGAAGAAGGTGGCTTGATGAATCACATTTTCTTTTATATCATGTGGATGACCAGGTACATGTGCATCACCTAGCTGGGGAAAAGATGGCAACAGGCAGTTGCCATACGGGCAGTCATGGTCTGGTGGTTAGGGAACCGGTCTAGTGACCGGAGGGTCGTGGGTTCGATTCCTAGGCCTGAGGCC
>JAOYMR010000001.1:6218288-6241263 GCA_025802075.1 Tenebrosternarchus preto | reverse complement strand
GTGTGTTCAACTGCACAGATGGGTAAATGCGGAGGACAAATTTCGATTGGGGTGAAAATCACAATTGACAAAAATGTAGCAACTTAAAAGGACGCACTATGGGTGTGACGGCTGGAGAGACGGAACAGAGGCAGGCGCTACGAGGAACATGCTTGGGTTTATTAGCAGGGTCACCAGGGGCGCACAAACAACACAATGTCAGCACGAACAGCAAAGAGTGATAAGCAGATAAGTCCAGTATAACCGGCTAGTTCTTGTCTTAAACAAGAACTACTTGCATACAAACGGAACACAGCAGTTCAGTGGCTGTGAAGCCGTTCACAAGCAATGTACAGCAATGAGTGAAGCGCTGGAGCGCTCCTAAGTAGTCCCTGGCTTAATGAGCGTCAGGTGCGCTCAATAAGCCGGTGATTGGGAGCGAACGAGCCCTGACGAGGTGGGCGTGGTCTGGGTGCTGGGTGTCCGACGAGACGTGACGATGGGAAAAAGGAAATTGAGCACATCTTAGCGTTCATGGATGTTACTTTGACATGTACCACTTACCTAAGCATTGTTGCAGATCACGAAAATCCCTTCATGTTGATGGTATTGTATAGCAGGATATTTTACCCTATCACACTGCAAAAATAGCTCTGGAATGGTTTGTGGACATTACAAAGAGTACAAGGTGTTGTCTTGGTCTCTAAATTCCCCAGATCTCAATCCAGTCAAGCACATGTGGGATGTACTGGAATAATTTGTCTGATACATGGATGCACCACCTCGCATCTTAAAGAAGGATCTGTTGCTAACATCTTGGTGTTCCTGATACCACAGAAAATCTTAAGAGATCTTGTGGAGTCCATTGCTTAAGAGATCTTGTGGAGTCCATTCCTTAAGAGATCTTGTGGAGTCCATTCCTTCATGGGTCAAAGCTGTTTTGTTGTTATGTTTGATGCTTACACAGTATTAGTTTTAGGCAAGTGATTTTCATGTTATGGCTGATCTGTCTCTCTCTCTCTCTCTCTCTCTCTCTCTCTCTCTCTCTCTCTCTCTCTCTCTTCATCAGCTGTCAGCTATACAAGCAAAGATGTTGTATAAGAGGCCTTGGCTCCCAGTCTCTTTTCTAGTTCTTGCATCCCAAACACACCAAATCATGTCTTTATGGAGCTTTTGTTGTGCACTAGAGAACAGTTATGATGGAACAGAAAAGGTCCTTCCCAAATTTGTTTCCATAAATTGTTCAAAATGTCTTAGTATTCTGAACCATTAAGATTTCCCTTCACTGGAACTAAGGGGCCTTGGCCAACCCTGAAAAACAATCCTGTAGCATTATCCCATCTCCATCAAAGTCCCAACTCCTGGCACTCACTAAACCCAAACTCATTCACCAGACTGTTTTTACTGCTCCAGAGTCTAGTGGTGGCGTGCTTTACACCATTGCATCCGACCCATGACATTGTGCTTGGTGATGTAAGGCTTGCATGCAGCTGCTCGGCCATGGAAACCCATAGCCGTCGGTATCCCTGCTCTGAAACTTTGTGGTCTGCTACTTCATGGCTAAGTTTTTGTGGTTCCTAAACACTTCCACTTTTCAATAATACCACAGTTGATCATGGAATATATAGGAGGGAAGAAATTTCACGAACTTGTTGCAATGGTAGAATCTTATTACAGTATCATGCTCAAATTCAGTGAGCTTATTGGAAGAGCTATTCTACTGCAAATGTTTAATGTTTGTAAAAGCAGACTAAATATATACATACAATCTTGTGTGATGTACACAACCATTTGTGCAGTACAAAAGGTCTCCAAAGAAGCAGGATGCTTCAGACATCCTTCGTCATATATAATATAGTAACATCATTTTTATATTTATTTATACAAATATATATATTTATACAAATATACATATTTATATCCTAAAAATCTGGCATATGGGAAGGGAGGAGAGGGTATAAAATGCAAAAAGGTTTTAATGACATTGACGTGCATTTTTTTTTTCCAGAACTCTTTATTTGTAGGTGGGTTTTTCATAGTGAGAGTCATTTCCTGTCCCTGCAGACACACACACATACAGTACACAAGGTTTCCAAAGAAGCAGGACATTTCAGAGGTCCATCATCATATATATAAATATATGGAGGGTGACTCATGTGCAGTTGCGTGAACCGATATAAACTAGTCTCTAGAGGAGACAAATTGAAAAGGCTTTCTTCAGTCATATGTGTGTGCTTTTGCCTCAGCAATCCGTAAGTCTGCAATAGATGTTTTGCACTTCTCATTGAGGGATCAAGGAGGTCATTCCATGGCTAGTGGTCTTTCCATGACCAGGTGTTCCCAGACATCAGTTTTCTATCACTTAGGTTGTGTATCAGCCAGTTTGGATCAGTGAAAAGTACATATGATGTGGCATGACAGGTGCAGTGATCAGACCTAAAGAAAGGATGATAATAGAAATACCAGCCAGTGCTGATATTTCAAAGTAATGACTTATAACCCCTTTCCCTCTAATTATTATTATTATAAGTGCCCCATGTGTGCTCATGAATGAGTTCATATTTGAGCTGTGCTCAGATAACTCTCGAGGGATTCTAAAATATTAAGCTGTCTCTTGACAACATGAGCTGAATCAAATCCCTTCTGACAATTTCATTATTAATGCAGTTGCTAGAACACATTGTTAATACAGTTCCTGTCCATTTTGTATATGTATTTTGAGGAGATGGAATCTGGTAACAAACATAAAGGCTGGGTGAACATTACTGGGTTATTACTTTGCTAGATGACCACTGGAAGGTAATCTTGTGAAGTATCAAAAAGCAGCATTTTCCAATGACATTTGATTAACTGTTTTTTTTTTTTTTTTTTACAGTCACATTAACTCATTTATGCTTGTGTTACAGAGAGATGCAAAGGGCCAGTGGCTATTTGAGCAGATTTGCCAACATCTAAGCCTTTTGGAGAAAGACTACTTTGGCATCAGATATGTTGACCCAGACAAACAGAGGGTGAGTCACAGTGATTGAACTAGAAGATGTGATAGAATCAGTGTGGAGCTATTTGCATTATACAAGTAATATAATTAGTATTACTTCCAGGAACCCCCACCCACAAAAAGTAATTTAATCATGTTTCAGCTTTAAAAAACTGGTGGCATTAGAGAAGGATAACTTAATGCTCCTCTAAACACTCCTGTGAAGAATTTCAAAACAATTTTGCTGAGAACACAAGAAGGAATGGGAGCAAGAGATCAACATCTTTACATTTCTTTACTTTTTGTACATCTAATGTGATTACAGGGTAGTAACAGCAGCCTGACATTCTTTGTTGTCCTTACTAGTTTGCTGTGGTAGAGGACAAATTCTTTAGAATATTTAGCTGAAAGAGAAACACAACCTGATCTACAGCTCTGTTTAATGACTAAGTGTGCAATGGTAATAATTTTCAGTGATAATACAGAACATCATTGAGTGCTTCAGAGAAGATTGCTCATAAAAAGGGAAGCGTAATGTTCAAGGAGTTGTGCATTTAAGATTCACATTTTAATCCTTGACATTTGGCTGACACTCTTATCTAGACATACAAATGTGCTTTAGTTGTCTGCTCAGAAAAGTATCCTTAACTACAAAAAAATAGGTTAGACTTCAAAATATGCTTAAACGAGATACTGTCAGATACCACCAGATAAAACATAGATTGTGGTTCTGTCCACAATTACAGTGCTCCATTCAGTTCACTACTAATCATACTGTTTCAGCAGGACACCTCCCTGATTCTGCATGAACTACAAAAGTCCAACTTTTGACATTTCAAACCCCTTATGGCTTAACTCCAGCATGTCTTGCTGGTATCTTGCAAATGAAAATGAAATTATTATTACCACGACTCACTTTGATTCCGATATTTCAGCATTGGCTAGAGTTCACCAAGACGATTACCAAACAGATGCGATGTAAGTTATATATTCTATTGTAATTTCTAGAGTTAGCTCTTTCACATTGCACAGATGTGAAAGACAATATCTCAGTCCTGTTATATCAAAAATCTTGCAAAATCTGATCACAGCGAAACTCTAGATTGATACTCAGTGTCCTGCTCTTTATCCTCTTTATTCTGTTTGTCTCAGCTCAGCCACCGTTCACTATGTGTCTGCGAGTGAAGTTTTACCCTCCTGACCCTGCTGCTCTCAAAGAAGAAATCACAAGGTGGTCATTTATACACATATCACTTACATATACAGTATACACTGTACTATATGTACCTAATTGCTCTCTTTTATACTTTAGGATATCTGTATATTAAAATAATATTTTATTGCTTTTGTGTTTAGATATCTAGTCTTTTTGCAGATTAAGAGAGATTTGTACCATGGCCGATTGCTGTGCAGGAGCTCAGATGCAGCTTTGCTAGCTGCATATATCCTACAAGGTAATGGCAGCTGGATTAAGGGTCAGGCAGTTCTAGAACAAAGGGTACGGGGTCAGGCAGTGTACTGGAGTACTGGGTGCTAAATCATGCAGTTCACTGGAGTACTGGGTACTGGGTCAGGCAGTGTGTTGGAGTTCTGGGTATGGAATGAGGCAGTGTGTTGTAGTACTGGGTACGGGGTCAGGCAGTGTGTAATACTGGGAACATGCCACTGGAACACTTTCCATATCAAAATCTGGTATTAAAATGAAGTTTCAATGACAGCATTAACTGGGGAAAAAATTAGACATGTAACATCATCTTGACTACTGTTATTTCCTATTCTGGTATATAATTATCTGAGTTTGTATGTGTATAGATGTTCTGTGGTGAACTATTGTGTTGTTCTGTGCATTTGTATGAAGCCATCTTGTCTTATCCTCTAGCTGAGATTGGAGACTATGATGCAGGGAAACATCCAGAGGGCTACTGCTCCAAGTTCCAGTTCTTCCCCAAGCACTCTGAGCGTCTCGAACGTCGCATTGCTGAGATCCACAAAGCTGAGCTAATGTAAGAGATAATATGACATGATGTGATTACCTTTGCTTTTCTCCTTTTTCCCTTTGTAAAACAAAATCCTGAAGATGATGACAGTGACAGGGGTCCAAACCCTAAAGCTGCTATTTAATATTTACTCTCAGAAGTCTCCATTGATCTTTGCGTGTGTCTTTGTGTGTGTATGTATATGGACAAACAGAAACGTGCATGTGTCTTTGTGCGTGTATGTAGATGACTGTATGACTCCATCACTCTCTCCCTCTCACAGAGGTCAGACTCCTGAAACCTCTGAGTTGAATTTCTTAAGAAAGGCACAGACTTTGGAGACATATGGGGTTGACCCTCACCCTTGTAAGGTTAATACCTGCACACTTCACCATCACTTCCTGTGTCTGTCCTGCTATGACACATCTCAGTTTGAAGCACGTTGAGGTTCAGCAGTGGTTGTCTGAGTCTTTTCAGCTTTCCTGTTTTGGAGTTGGACTTTGGTTTAACCAAAGTTTATTCTATCACAAAAATGATATTAGTTCCATATAAATGGAAGCTTTTCTTCTATTTTTCCTCATGTATGTTAGGATGTATCAGGAAATGCAGCGTTCCTGGCATTCACGCCATTCGGCTTTGTGGTACTGCAAGGGAACCGCAGAGTGCATTTCCTCAAATGGTCAGTTGTAAAACATCTCTCATCATAGTCACATGATTTGTGTGTGTAACTGACTAACTATCAGACTGCTGTTGTTGTGGACAGGAATGAAGTCACAAAAATTAAGTTTGAGGGGAAGACCTTCCATATTTATGCAAATCAACAGGAGGTAAGTAGATGTAAAAATAGTAGCTCAATAGTAGTTAATCTGTTTAGCACAAAAATCCCACAATATAAATTTTAATTTAAAGGTCCAGACATCATAGCTGCTGAAACCCTCCTGAATTTGGTAGACAGTTTTCTTGGTCAGTAGGTAGCAGACACTCCCACTACTTATATATATTAAACTAGCCAGATCAAACTATAGGGTTGGTGTGGAGCTTCCACTGGGGTTACTGTACATATACAGCTCCAGCTCATGAATGCTTTGATGGAATGGCGCCAAATTAAACAGATGGGCAGGAACAGAATTTTGGTGCATCTGCATCAATAGTAAACTGCCCCACTGATTGAAATTAATTAAATTGAAACTTAGTAAACAAGTGTGCAGGTACACATGTCTTGGTAAGACATGTTTAAGTTTCATAGGAGTTTCATAGAGGTTGGCCACTTTGGGGCATTACTCATGTTTTCAATCCTGTGTTTGAGGCATTTCACCCAGTTGACTCAAATGGTCTCATTTTTATGAGAGTAAATCATCAAAGTAAATAATAAAAAAAAATGCTAGACTTTTAGGGCAGTGTGGATGCAACATGTCAATTATTTTAATAATTGCACATCTCTTAAAAATGTACATTTGTTGGTCCTTTTGAAATCTCACAAGCTAGTGTTCACAGGTAAACAGGCCCAAACACGTTATACCCATAGAAATGTATTGAACTTGCATAAGATTACTCAAAACACATCATATTGTGCACATAAAGAAGAATTTACTAACATATTCACAAATATAAAACAAACCAAGGGTAATTACCATGAGTGCTTCTTGGAACACATGCAGAAAAAGTTATTTTGGGGCAATGTGCATTTTCTCTGTATTCATGTGGGTTCTGACCCAGTGTTCTGTTACCTCATGTAACTAAACTCCAGTCATGCGACCAGTTGTGCTCTACATTGCATTAAACCACTGCATGATGGAGACCACATTTTTTACCAACACATAATTTAAGGAGGTTGTTACATTTTTAGACTCATTGTCAACGTTAAACACATTGTCAATCGAAACCCTCCAGTAAGTCTTAGTAGGTATGAGTCGATGTTATTCTTGTAGTCATATTATAATATAATCAATGTAGGATATTAGAGTGGCACAGTACAGTTCTTAGTTCTTCATACCATAACAAAGAACTCAGAAAGTGACAAGCCACCATCCATTATGGGTTGCTTCAGCATCGCAGTACTTTCATGTCACACTTTCGGAATTGATGGTCTCCAGAAAGTGTTTGGACCTCTTAATTGCTGCTCACAACTATATTAGTTTCATTATAACATCCAGTGCCTTGACCTTTTACCTAAACTCAGGATCAGAAGATCATCCTGACCTACTTTGCCCCAACACCTGAAGCCTGTAAGCACCTCTGGAAGTGTGGGGTGGAGAATCAGGCGTTCTACCAGTGAGTAAACGGCTCCCATTTCAGTCTAGGTTGCACAAACCTTAAATACAGCTAACTAAACATAATTACATATGTTTAAGGCATGCTTTCCTGTTACAAAACATTTCCCTTTATCTTGCTTTCAGGTTTGAAAAATCAAGTGAAGTAAGGACGGTATCCAGCAGTAATCTGTTCTTCAAAGGGAGTCGCTTCAAATACAGGTAAATACACTTTAGATTTCATTTTGCAATATGATGTGCAGTAATAATGATCAAAGGCAGAGACATGAGGACATTATATAACCTGGGCATATATAACCTGGGCACCCAGAGATACCTGGGCACCCTTTCAGTGCACCAATTATTATCTCTTTCACTATTTGACCCATTATGGTATGTTAAGTAACTTATATGTTTTATAGGTGAGTTTTTTTTGTCATATTCCCTCACAGTGGCAAGGTAGCTAAGGAAGTGATGGAGCAAAGTGCTAAAATCAGACGTGAGCCACCAGAAATCCATCGGTGAGTTTTACTATTCCAGTGTGTTTAACTCCTAACTCACAATGTCTGAACTGGTGACCTCATAAATCAAAAAACGTATTATGCCATTAACTCATAAACATATTAGACTTATTAACTCATGAACTCATTACCTCAAAATCTCTTTATTAAAATGATCATAAGCTTTTACGTTCCATATGTGTGTGTGTGTGTGTGTGTGTGTGTGTGTGTGTGTGTGTGTGTGTGTGTGTGTGCGTGTGTATGTGTGTGTGTTCATGTACACTCCTCAGGACTGGGATGGTCCCAAGTAGAAGTTGTCCTTCCATCACACATGGTCCGCGACAGAGCAGCGTGCCTAGGACACGCAGAAGAGCAGTCCATATATCCATCATGGAGGGTAAAAACACACACACACACACACACACAGTCTGGAAGAATATTTGTGTACTTTTAATGTAAAAAAAAAAAAGAGTTCTTATATGCTAAATCAGGGCACTTGTTTCAGTGTTTCTGTTTGAAGTGTTGCACGTCCTGTGTTTTTAAAGAAACAAGTCCTTCTTTGAAGTTTATTATCCTGAACACGAGCACAAGCTAGAATGGTCAACCTCTTCACCCCTTCATTTGTAATATGAGAGCTCTTGCTTTGTGCAGTGTGTGACTATACTCACCTGTCCCTGTCCCTCTATAACAACCACTGTAATTGTGAGTGTATGCATGAATGACTATTCTATTATAGTGTGTTTGAGAATTGTATTTAATGATATGTTGAACATGCTATAGTTAAAGTTTAACATGGAAACATTTTTAGCTCGTTGAGTCAGATACATACAAACCATTTATACCTACTTGGCATTTATAAATTTTGTTTACTTTGTGTCTATATCTTGTATTATTGTAGAATAGGATGGATTATACTATACTGTGAGAAAATATTAGTTCTTAACAAGCTGCACAAATCCTACAATTCTCACTTTCTTTCTTATCCTAGCACATAAACATGCATTCACAAACACAGTGAGACACACATGCACAAACACACTGGAGAGTGAGAAACTTTGTTCACTGATGTGTTACTATCTATAGGGCTATTATTACTTCCTCTGTAAATAGATTCTCTCCAGACTCCATGTATGTCATTATGGTGTAAGTGACAATGCAGTGTGTGTGGAGTGGGTGGGGCTTATGTGTGGATGGGGTGGGGCTTATGTGTGGGGGGGTTGAGGTTTGTTCTTTTGCTATGACTTAAACTAGGAAATGAGGCGGGAGCAAGTTAGAGAGTGCTTATGCTGTTTGAGTTGAGTGCCTACTTCCTCTCACTCACACACTCGCTCTCACACTCGCACACTCACACACCCAGCATGGTGAAGTGTCTGATCCGGATTAAGACGAAGGTTAATGTTCACCTTCGAATGATTAATCACTGTTATCGGGATGTGAAGGTACGTGTGCTGACTCTGGGTCCCAGGCTGCTGGGGACGGTGCTGGGGGCTCTGCCCCTGGTCCCCTCCCTGCCGGGCTCGGATGGCTCGACTGGGGCCACGTCCTCACTTAGCCTGCCACTGTGTGACCGACCCTGTAGAGCTGAAGGTAAATCCCAGGCTTGTCACCATGCACTGGAACAGCTTGGTGTTCCATGACGTTTGTGTGTGTGTATGTGTTATGGTAAATTTTAGACAGCCAGACTGAAGGGCAACAGTGTATATCTTAGTGGTGTTGCCATAGCTGAATATTGTACTGCAATACTTTAATTTAGTACTGTACTGTAGTTAAGTGCTGTTAAGTAGTTGAGTACTGTATTGTAGTTAAGAATTTACTGTGGTTAAAAGTGGAGTAGGCAGTTTGCAGAAACGAGCAAGTGGAATATCCAACTGGAAAAATCCAACCCCTTCAGCCCTCCTTTCCTAAGCTTCTCCCCCAAAACACATGAGCATGCCCTGCCTGACTTCAGTTGGAGAGTCCATGAGAGATGGTATTGAAGAGAGGATCGCATTGTTTTCATCATTGTATCCAACTACTTCATGTCTCATATATGTGTAATGAAACACCAAACATTATCATTGATATAAATAACACGCATGACTAATATGCCCATCTGTCAAGCTTGTATGCTAGTATTGGGAAACTTGAAAATTGAGTTTGCAGCAGTAATGTATTACTGGCTAGTTAGATATCAGGCAAAGCAAAAATCAAGCTGGATGTAACTAGGTATACTACTAGATGTAATACTTGATGTAAACTAGCTAACAACTACTGGAAAGCCACACTATGTTTACTGTGGTCTATGTTTACATTTATTGCATTTGGGAAATGCTCTTATCCAGAGCGACTTAAAGAATTAAGTGAAAAAAATTATAATACATTTTGACCTCTTGACATTTTTATAAGAGTTTTGACCTCTTGACCTTTTACTATATTTGACCTTTTTTTGGTCCTAAACTTTTCTACCTCTGTCTTTCTTTATTTTTATCGTAGTACGAGCTGTGGTGGTATTAGTGTATCGTTCTAGGCCATTCTTGTATGAATAGCTCACTCGCTTTCAGCAGTGTATATAGAGAGCTATGTGAAGGATTATTACTTGTGAATGTGAAATTGTTGTTTTTTTTATTATATACATAATAATGAAATTGGAATGCATTGCTTATGTGATTGGTACAAGATGAGTACAAAAAACACCCACATTTTCCTTTTTTATATGAATCACCTTTACCCATAAATGAATAAATATACTTTAGAAATTGCTAAATATAATTTGCAAAATTATTCCATTACTTGATTGAAATGTCTCTCATTCAACCTTTCAGTGCTCAGCTTTTTTTTTATGTTAGTAACTCCTTCAGCACACCGGTAATGTGCTACACAAACGTGACCTTGAAGGACATCCTGCAGACTGCTGAACTTTAGCAGTTCCACTATGAGTAATTGACCTTGCTGATGCAGGTTGGACTGCAATAATTTTGGACTGCAATAAAGCTTTCTCTCTGCTATAATTTTCATTAAACACCCCTGATTATTTCTCTGGGACCAAGTTGTGTAGTTGAATTCGGTCTTTAGTTCAAGTTGGAGAGTATCTTCCTTTGTTAAGCTTTCACCAACCAAAGTTATCTTGCGGTTTTGTTCAACATTAATTGCAGTTTGCTTACAGTTTAATGACAGTGGAAAACAAGAAAGCAACAAACAAACAAACAGCCACCTGGCATCTCCAGCAAGCGCATGAGAACTTGTGAGAAACATTTGTGTCAGCATTCAATGTTGTCTGTTCAGTGCCAAATCTTTTGACCTTTTCCAAACATAAACATGTCTGGATGTAAAATCATGAAAGGTGCCTCATTGGGTCATGCTTTCCTATCTCTGGGTGCCAGGTTTAGCTTTTGAGTAATGATTACTGCAACTCATACTGCAAACATATTGCAAAATGAATTTCATGCTGTTTCTAGAAAAGTATGATATAGTTTTTATCTGTTCTGCACAGTTATACATGGCCCCAGTTCTATAGTTATAATATTATAACCAGTTCTTAGTTCACAACAGAACTAATTCCATAATATCTAGTAAAGTATATGATATAGTTTTTACTTATGTTCTACCTATTTGTACATGTATTCTGTCTAAGCTGTTAGCATTGGATTGCATCACACTAGTCCCTGTTCCACAATTGTAATTTTATACGCAGTCCTTAGTTCACAAGTAACGAGAACTTTAGTGATATATGCTGGCACAAAAAATTTGATCTTTTGTGCTATATTACCATGCTATATATAACTAAATGGAGATAACACATGTTTTGTTACCTGTTTGTTTTGCTGTTTGTTTCCAAACTATCTCAGGTCTGGAGTCTTTACGTGACAGTGGCCACTCTACACCTGTGCGGTCCATCTCTGATGGCGACTCTTTGGTCAGATCCCATGGCAATGGTGTAGAGGGTGGAAACAGAGCAGCAGAATTCTCTGAGGAATCCTATAGACCATCCCAAAGCATGTTACCCACACCTGTATCCAGCAACTGCTCACTGGACCAGGCAATGTGTCGGCACACCAACGGTCCCCCACGCATCTACGAGGAGGAATCTGAAGCAACCTGGAGTGGCAGGGGAGCCACTCGGTCAAGAGGGAAATCCTCACATGAGGGAAAGATCCATCCATCCACCAGTGGCATGGAGGTGGAGCAGATGAATGAGGTCATTGGCAGTTTGGCACGACTCTTTCTGGTGACCCTCGCTCTGCTATTAGCCCTTCTCCTTCTTCTCATCGCTCTGACAGAGTCTGAATTAGACGTGGCCTTTCTGAGGGACATCCGGCGGACACCTGAGTTTCAGCAGTTCCACTATGAGTACTTCTGCCCCCTGAGACGCTGGCTGGCTTGCAAGCTGCGTTGGATGGGAGGGCACCTCATAAATAAATAAGAGACTCGGCCTGAAAAGCTTCCACCGACCTTTCACACCTCAAGGTGGATAATTGCTATCACTGTATCCTGTGCTTAAAACTTCCAGTTCTGTACTAGGCCAAAGCCATGGGCTTCCCCATCACCATGCCAACTGGAATGCACACATCTCGCTGTCTCATAGGGAAGTTTTATCATTAGTGGATCAGTCTAAGTGAAGGCAAAATAAAGAATGCTGCAATTAATCAGTTCTGCTATTAACTGTGTAATTTTATTTTTATTATTATTATTATTATCATCATTATTATTATTATTATTATTATTATTATTATTATTATCACCTCCATTATTATTGTTATTATTATTGTTATTATTGTTATTATTATTATCATCTCCGATATTATTATTATTATTAATAATAATAAACTCTTCACTTTTTCTCAAATTTTCTCTTCTGCTCCCTTTTCTTTCTTTCTTCTCTTTCATCATTTTACTTTTCTTTTTTGTCACCATTTTATACTTTCAATCTGTGATGAGACCTAATACTGCAAAGACAAAAGATGCCTTTTTAAAATGATTTTACACTCGATAGGCAATTGAGACGCACGAGGAGATTTTGAAATGACGTTTACTGGTAAAACTCACTTGTTCAATGTATGTGCGCCAGTTCTTTACCATTTCAGAAATAAGTGCTGGCATGTCGATGTATTGATGAAGTAATAGAGGGTGGAGCTGTATGTATGTGTGATTAACGTGTCACAACCAATCGTTTTTTATTGATTTGTCAGAAAATGGTGCAATAACTGTGGAACTAGTTTAAATTGATAAGCAATGAGATGTTCTTCCAGTAGCGACTCTAATTTTTAGATGAATAATTTGCTGCAACTTTTCCCGTTGACGTTCTTATATAGATGTTGGTCCTTATGGTGAGTCTCGCATGCATACATTTCAGCCCCATAATACGGATGTAAACATCTAATGAATTTCCTGATATGATGAAACAAAACTTTCTGCTTGCAGTATGAATAACACAGCAGTTACATTCATTCTTGCAGTATGAATAACACAGCAGTTACATTCATTCTTGCAGTATGAATAACACAGCAGTTACATTCATTCTTGTTACTCTGTAAAATGGTGGGAATTTGGTTTGTAGTCATTATTTTTGCTTCAAGAAATAGTTGCTTCAATTAGCATACAATGCTGCACACACGCACTTGAACATGAACAAATATGGACAAACACACACAATACAGAATGCACACTTGTTATGGAATGACATTTCTGCCTTTAATACAATAATGAGAAAATTAATTTAAAGTGACAGCTGAGATACAAACACAGGATCTTCATGTTGACACCACAAAACAACCACAGCTGTGCAGCTTGGCTTTTCCATGGACATGTCATTTATTTATGTGCATGATCACTTTGTTTGTATTTAGAAATACAGCAAGGATTAATCCCTCCCAACCCCACCCCCCCAGCAGTGCGTGCCCCTCCTCTATGCCAGTGCCCTCCTCCCTGAGTCAGAATTGTTCTTAAAATGTTCTTAGAATGCTGCTCTTTCAGGAATAGGAATAAAATCAACAGTTAGCTAATGGCTCCCCCTAACATAAACAATAGTGTGACTGCACATGGGTCTGTATATTTGGTCAAATTCACAGTAGTAATTGAAAAGATACAAAATCAAGCAAAAAAGTATTTGCAATCAATGTATATCAAAATCAACAGAAGATTATGGGAACTGTGGGAAGGTTGTGCAATTGGGACAGTTTTAATGGTAAAATGAAATTTCTGCCTTTTAGATTTCATTTTAATTGCTGTTTTTCCTCAGTTAAACCTTATTTTTACACTCTAAAGAAAAGAATCTTGCTCAATAACTGTCCCCTTGAAGCAACTCAAAGTAGCAAAAATGCAGATTACGTTGTTTATTTTATATGTTGGCTCTTTTACAAAACACAAATGTATTGTGATGTATTAAATATATACTGTAATATTAAAATAATTTTAATGTATGGATCATACGTATGAAATATTGTCCCATATGTGGAATGTAACATATTTAATATAATACTTTACAGATTTAATTCTACTGTGGTAAGGTTTAAAATTGTTTAAAATATATCTCCCACATATTTTTGGCAACATTATTATACTCTACCAATATACTTTGATGTCAAAATACATTCTTTAGTGTATTTCAAGTATATAGAAAGTCTTACAGATGCCATTATGTTGAACATAACTACTCTAGGTCAAGGCTGAGTTTGATCTGTTTCCTTCAAATATCTTAAAAACAAGATCAGTTAAATAGAATGACCTCTCTGCCTTAGGACATGACGTGTATCAAACTGTACAGATACAAGCAGTAGGTTTGTAATATAAAAACAAAACAAATAATGAAAGACAGATCTGTGACTCAAAAAACATAGCAATACTAAGGTAAGCTGGTTCCACCGAAGAAATGCTGCTCAAGTTGAACATACTGTTGCTCAGTAAAACAATAATTCCAACATGGCAGATTGGTAACCCAAACACCTTCTCATATTTATTTTTCTATTATTTTGTTACATTTTGTTATAAAGTCATTGTTCTCTATTATACTGGTATGATATTTTATGTTTTCTAGAAAATAAAGTCTGTCCACCTTTACTAAATAGTCATGGCATTTTTTTTTCTTTCAGTGCAAAAAGAGAAGACAAAAAATCTCTAACTGTGTTGACAAAGGGTCTTTGTATGCCACTGTAACAGTAGACCCAGAGTCCAATTGCATTTTATAAGTGAGACTTACAAATATAAATAACAGGTGTAGACTGTTTCAGATCCATGAGTTTAAATAATGCAAAAATGTCATGTGTAAAAGGCTTTAAAACTAGATGCGAAAGCCTCAGTGCAGGATTTTTAAATACTAGCAAGATTTTGCAAGGAGGCTGGAACACTACCGCAATATTAATACTGTTCTAAGTGTCCTAATGGGGACATGTATGAGCAGAGAAAAACAATGGTGAGGTTAGAAATCAGGTAAAGGCACTCGCTGGCTGCTGGGAGGATCAGTGACTCTTAAAGGTTGATGACTTACCTTTCTCCTTCCTTTGGGTATCCTGGGTGGTTGGTGTTTCTGACACAATACATCAAGGCAATGCTAAATAAGTAAGGCAGAGTTCACACAGACAAAGATTTATTAATTTCGGGGATCGCGGACGTAACATCGAACGTAACGACAAATACCAACAAAGACATTAGGAAACATACAGGTGCTGGTCATAAAATTAGAATATCATGAAAAAGTTGATTTATTTCAGTAATTCCATCTAAAAAGTGAAACTTGTATATTATATTCATTCATTACACACAGACTGATATATTTCAAATGTTTATTTCTTTTAACTTTGATGATTATAACTGAGAACTAATGAAAATCCCAAATTCAGTATCTCAGAAAATTAGAATATTACTTAAGACCAATACAAAAAAAAGGATTTTTAGAAATGTTGGTCAACTGAAAAGTATGAACATGTACAGCACTCAGTATTTAGTTGGGGCTCCTTTGGCCTGGATTACTGCAGCAGTGCGGTGTGGCATGGAGTCGATCAGTCTGTAGCACTGCTCAGGTGTTATGAGAGCACAGGTTGCACTGATAGTGGCCTTCAGCTCTTCTGAATTGTTTAATACAGTAATTGTAATGAGCTTCCCACGGCACTGGCCTGCCACCACCAGAGGGAGGCCATGTGTTTCACATTAATCAGTGGTCTTAACCACTGGGATGGACCCTGTCAGAGTGATTTTTTTTACTTTCAGCCTTTTCTGCGGAGGATTGCTGGTCCTTTTTTTTATTTTGTGATTATTTCCTTGAGAGATTTACCATTCTTCCTTGTCCATTGTTACTAAGCCTGTTCATTCTCTGTGACTCAGTAGTTAGATCTCTTATTTCCCCCATTTCTGTTTTCTGAGGAGAAGCAGGTGAATATTATTGTTTTTTTATAACAAGTCCAAAATGCTGCTGCTAAGGGTCCTGACCCGTAGGATCATATTTCACCTGCACTCCACACACTGCACTGGTTACCTGTTAGTTTTATAATAGATTTTAAGGTTCTGGTGATGGTTTTTAAATGTCTTTGTGGCCTTGCTCCTCATTACTTTAGTGGAATGATTGTTAGATATGCTCCAGTCATGTCTCTCAGGTCTTCAAACAGTAATCTACTGGTGATTCACAAAACCCAGTTAAAGATTGAAGAGGCTGCTTTTATTAGCCTTTATGACCCAAAGCTTTGGAACTCTCTTCCTGAGGAGCTCAGAGGCATTTCATCCCTAAACATCTTCAAGAAGAGCCTCAAAACCTTCCTGTTTAGATCCACATTTCTTGAGGGAATTTCTATGATTTTATCATCTTATTAAATTATTTTATTTTATTATAATTCAATGGTTTGTTCTCTTATATTTGTAATTATTTTGAATCTCATTATAATTTAATTTTCTTATGATTTTAAAAGTCAAAAATTGTCTGTAAAGCACTTTGAGTTATGCTACACAAATAAAGATTATTATTATTATTTTATTTTCCCTTTCTCCCCTTGTACTCCTATCTACAACTGTAACTATGGACACCAAAGTTATATATATCAGCAGTGAATCAAGTAAATTTCATTAAATAAGAACTGACCAATTGCACCCAAGAACCAATAACTGACAGGCAACAGTCACGTGTTTGCGTTGTCCACAGTCTTCCAACTTAGAAGAGCTGCCATTTTGGATTACCACACCATCACTAAATTGCTTATTGTGGTCATTGCAACCCTTATGAACAGACTTTCAGTATATGGGCCATTGCAGATAAACACAAGCCACTGCCTGAAACGCCAAATAGAAATGCAATCCTACAGCAGACTTAAATTAGCATGCCATATCACTGTCATCACAGGGCTGCTATTTTTCCCAGAATGTCACTGGAGGTTTTTCTTGATTAATTTGTTTAGTAAATGTATCAGATACCGTGGTCACATACAGAACATATGGAAGTTAAATGGTATAAAATTAGTTGCCTTAAATCAGGATTTTTTTTTTTATCTTAATTTGATCAGAGTTCTTTGATCTTAAGTTGCATATTGCAGATTTATTATACAAAGCCACTTTAAGGTGTGTGTGTGTGTGTGTGTGTGTGTGTGTGTGTGTGCGTGTGTATGTGTGAACTGTCTACATGCCCTCATTCCCTTCCCGTCTTCTGTTCTACCCAGAGCTTATAAGGTGTATGAGGTCATTGCCCAGGCAGGCACATTTCATCAGATCACTCAGGCAAACACGAGACAGCTCTGTGCTGAATTACAGTGACTCTTTGGCATGATGTTCCGTCATCCTTGGCCAGGAAATTGCAATACCCAGGGAACAGGACCAGGGTGTTCCAGGGTCTCCATAACTTTAGCTTTACCTCTACCAATACACAGGGAACAGGACCAGGGTGTTCCAGGGTCTCCATGACTTTAACTTTACCTCTACCACATTATAAAGTGATTGATGTACAAAATGGTGATTTGTTATGTGTTATGATATTATAGAATGAAAGCCCTGTAGTTTTTACAGGAATTATAATATACCCTCAGACGTGTTCCAATACAAAAAAGGTTTTAATACAAAAGTAATAATAGATGCCTTTTTTTGGTAAAGATTCAATGACTTTTTAAATCAGCTTTAA
This sequence comes from Tenebrosternarchus preto, assembly GCA_025802075.1. NCBI lineage: Eukaryota > Metazoa > Chordata > Actinopteri > Gymnotiformes > Apteronotidae > Tenebrosternarchus > Tenebrosternarchus preto. The sequence goes on along the minus strand of JAOYMR010000001.1, from coordinate 6,223,516 downwards.
TGTACAAACATTTGGTATATACATTCTACAGATGTGTTGTAGGGCCAGTCTATATATAGGTCCTACTGACAGGAAATAAATGGCCTCAACTTTAGTACTGAAATTTAGCTGCTTATTATAACAGGTGATGTCATTAAAAAGTTAACAGTCAAAATATAAAAAGTTAAAATTAATTCCTAAAATGACTGTACCTAAACTTATTGAACATAGAGGTTGAATGTGTTACGTTAACCAGTTACACACATTATACCATAGTTTTTGTGACATTGCAACAATTATATATACTTCTATAAATAATTGATCACAAGTAATTTGAGAAAATAAAACTGTATGTTTTAATGCATACATTTGTCAGGGTTTCCTCCCTTTGGGTGCTGCAGTTCCCAGGGCACCCAGTGCCATGTGCTCTGTGTTTAGTTTTGATTTTGTTTCCACTCTGTCGTGTGTGTGTTCCTGTTCATGATTGATCCTACCTATGTCTTGATTTCCCCTCATTATCTTGTCTATATATACACCGTATTTTGTGGTAGCAAAATAACTTTTTCAGTTATTGTTTGTCTTGCTAGTTGTGTTCAACATTTCTGTTTACTTGCTCTTTGTGTCCTGTATTTCATTTTCAGTACCATGTAGTTTTGATTTCAGTTTAAGTTCATGTATTCTTTGATTTTTACCCATTTACATTTGTTGATTTTTCTCCAGCTTGCACTTGCATCTTGTGCGTACCAATTGTGCCTCATTATTGCAGCATTATAACAACACATAAAGCACATCAGTTACACAAAGCAAATCAGAACTTATGATGCATTATAACTTAACACATAAAGCACATCAGAACTTATGATACTTTATAACTTAACACATAAAGCACATCAGAACATGTTATGATACATTATAACTTAACAAATAAAGCACATCAGAACTTATGATATATTACAGCATTTGTATGCCTAATGTTATCAACAAATGTTATAATGTTTTATAAAACCTTTAGACTTTAGAAGGTCATATTCTTTCTTTATGTTTTATGCAGGCATCTACAGCTTCTCAGGAGTAATTATACAGGTTTATGACAGCTGTTATGTGGCATTATAAATTTGTAATAAATAAATAATAAATAAATAAATAAATAAATACAGGATTTGTAGAAAGTGTTACAACAGTATACAAAAAGCCTGCACTGTATCAGCCAACCGACAGACCTCTCAAACAAACACTCAATTTAAAATCAATTTGACTTGCATATACACAAATGTAGAAATGTATGTAAGTCTGGTGAGATGAACTTAAATGCTACTAAAAAGTGCTTTATGAATTTCGGAGGTGCTGCAAACAAGCGCTGTATTCTGAATAAATAAATGTCAGTCAGTATTCCGGAATCAGAGAATAGCAGGAAGGCCACTTATGAGAACAAACAGACATTTGGATCTTTGTTTTGGCAGTCGGACTGCATGTTTTTGTACCTGGAAGGCCCAGGTTCGAGGTTGGGCATTGGCTGCTGCCCTTTGCTTTGGTTACAAACACAAGAGAAGCTGTAGGAATGTTTATGCTGTGCCCTTTTTCTGCTGTAGAACGTAGAGCATGATGCTAATTACCAAGATTAAAATTTGCCAACTTAATAACCAAACACTGCTCTGCTGCCCACAACACAGTTCTTCTCTCCTTATCAAGGCAAACGCCACACTTGTGGCAAGCAAATACTCTTTGGATTTCTAAATCATTGCCTATAAGTCATTTGAGCTATAATTAGACATGTTTCATTTAAACACTCTGCTAGATAGGGGCATCTTAATGGTGACCTTAGAGTCTAAAGCTTGTTAGACTCTATATATTGTATATATCTATATATTGGGATAAATGCCTGATCTTTTTACTGTTATTATTATTATTTTCAACTTACAAATTTTGGAAGATTCCCAAGGAAACATCTTACTGTTCTAATGGAATCGATTTTCTGCTGTTCTTTGGATATTAAGGCAGGTGCTGATTTTCAGATTTTTTCATAATATTCATGGGAGGAAAATGACTAAAATACCAATCTCTGCAGAGATGAATTAGTTAGTTCTCTAATTGAGGCTAACTGACTTGAAAAACACTGCATTATCAGGGACTAACTTCCTAAGTTCCCAGTATCATAATTATTGTGACGGGGCTAAGAGAGAAGAAGAGGCAGGAGGCGAGGGTGGCAGAGGCACTTTCAAACAAAAAATAGCACAAACAAGCGAGAGGCGAAGAAAAGCGCAGAAAATACAACAAGCGCTATAACGCTAAATGAAGTTACTGGGCAGTGCTTGATAAAGTCTGTCGTAGAGACCAGGAAGTGGCTCTAATGCGCAGCACTGGAGAACTGAACCTGTGGGGATTTTATTGGAAACAAAAACAAAAAGGGTGAAAGCCAAACAAGGAACAGGTGCGCTGCATTAGTAACGAGGTGGTTAACATTTTGCTAAATAAAAACAATAATTGTCAATTATTATGAAAAGCATGAAAATAAGTATCAATAATTATTACTATTAACAAAATATAAAAGTACCGGTAAAATAATGAGGAGAGTAAATGTTTTAGCTGCTGTTTTAAAACAGTGATTGAAAGAGTATGATGTAGTTTGCATCCACCTCTAGAATAAAGAGTGTGATGTAGTTTGCATCAACCTCTAGAATAAAGAGTATGATGTAGTTTGCATCAACCTCTAGAATAAAGAGTATGATGTAGTTTGCATCCACCTCTAGAATAAATGAGGATCTCTGAGTTTTACCTTTTCTGAAACCATCACTTTAGAGTAAAACCACAAGTTTTTGCCTTTGTATTATATTTTACATTATTTTCAATTCCATTGATTGATTTTTGACATCATTATCATTCCCAGGGATTGACTGATTGATTGATTTTTAAAACACACAGCCGAAGCTCCTCCTGCTCAGGGAAGAGACGATTGGCTTAAATCGTTAAATTGGCTTTACTGCTGAAAGAAAGATATGTATGTATATGAAAGACACATGGATTTTATATTACATTTTAATTTAAATTGAATAGATTGCATTGTATTTGTCTATACCTAGATCATTTCCCAGATCAGCTGTTTCATGTTGCTGGTACCACAAATAAGGTACCAGGTGCCAGTGACATTGCACTGAAACTTATCAAAAATGTATTATCAAACATGCACCATTTAAATAAGTTATTTAACTGCTTGTACAGACCTATTAAATGTGTCTCTGTTATACGGAACTCGCACATGCATCCTGCCTCTTCCTTGTGTTGCTCACAACGTTACACAAACTTCTAACATGAAATATGTAAACAAATTTAACTCATACTTAACTCATACTTTAGTACTATAGTGACAGAAGCTGCTGGCTCCAAACCAGAAGGAAAAGTCTACTTGTACAGACGTGCCTACTGGCAATTATTGCCACCTGTTGTTGAAAATGTACAACACCATGGTCTCTGGTCCACTTCTTCAGATGTGATTTCCATAAATAACTTTATTTTCCAACTAGTAAGATACATGATCTCTCTTTTATGTTCACTGCCGTTTCCCTTATATTATACTAATGGTTATTTGTGAGCATAGTTTAGTATTGCTATGTTTATAATACAACATCCAGCTAAGGATAAGTCAAGGCAGATAATAAACACTTATACAGCTTAATAAGACTTTGAATTATGTAATGGAACCCAAAGGCTAGTTAAAAAATAATAACTTGAATTTACAACTCATGCTATGGATTTACTCTAGTAATAAATATATGGTGTCATTATGTGTCATCATAAGAATATAAGAATATAAAATCTAAGTAACTGTTATATACAAAAGTGAATATTTAATGAACACAAATAATAGTAAAGAATGAATGAAATATATATATATTTTATCTGCTTAATAAAAATTGTTGGAAAAATGTAACTGAATGTTTTAATCAGATGTGTGTGTTGTTCTATGAGGTGTTCTAAGCTTTATTAATTTCTATTACTGTAAAACAGAGATTGTCAGTAAACTGCCAGAGGCTCATCCCATGTGTCAGTGTATTTTGGTAGTATGGTACACTATATTGTACTTTGTCTCTTTTTGTACTCTTTTGTCTATTAAAATTGTTTCAGCATTGTTTGTTTTGGTTCACACAGCTAAAGACATGTGGAAGCTGAAAGAAACGGCATGTGCTCAGATGCCTTAATTTGTGCCTTCAGCCTGACACACACAGTCATATGAGGGATGTTTCCATATTAAGCATTTAATGTGTTGGACAAAGTACAATTATACGTAACTAGGAGTTGAAAACCCTGACAAAACTCTCAAACTCTTAATCCATGGGAGTAACTAACAAAGTGCTAGCAGTTCACCAAAAGTCCAGCTAGTGTTTCCTGCTTTAAATTGCTTCAAAAAATAATGCACATATAATTTAGATGGGAAAGATTCAGCTCATAAAACGGTGTGCAGTTTCCAAAACCGTTTTGGGAAATGCGATGTGCTCATGAGCTTATTTGTGGCTGTGCTATAATTAGCTTCTATGAACCACACGCTGCAGGCTGATTGGAAACAGCGGAGACTTCTGGCCTGGCATTTTAGCCTGAAAGCTCACCCAGCAGAGAGGAAACCCGGAGGAACAATACACACACCAGGCCCTACAGCCAAGCCAACAGCCAAGCATGCTGGAAACACTGGGAGGCTGCTATGAACTGAAGTGATGGAAAACTAACAAACATTTCAACAGTCAGATTAGCACAAAGCACTTTGTTTCTGCCGTTGTGTGGAAAGAAGATGAGTTCCCGAAGAGTGCTGAGTCGCTCGTTCTCAGCAGACGGAAGATCCACCAACCACGGGTCTGATAGGCCAGCAGGAGAGCAGAGCAACAGCTACAGCTACCTGCAGACTGTCCGACCAGAGAGCAGGTAGATCTACTCTGGCAAGCTATGTGATCAGATGGCTCCTGAATTCAGAGATATTCAGTATATTTCAGTGGTTGAATATGCTAGTGTTATATTCCACTATTGCTTCGGATTCATTTGTTTATTTGGAATTATACATTTATTGTATTTTTTTTTTTTAATATTTATATATGGATTTATTTTATATCCCAAAACTAGTGAAGCATAGTAATTACTGTGTGAAGAATTTGAGTAAGCTATTTAAAGCATTAAAATAATAGCATTGGCCCCATAATAAGGCAAAGAGACAGACGCCACACCAATGAGCTTCGAATAAATAAGACATTCAACATTTTAAGTTTCTA
>JAOYMR010000001.1:6188500-6200693 GCA_025802075.1 Tenebrosternarchus preto | reverse complement strand
AAAATTGTCCACTCTTAAGATAAAACCATTCACTATCACCATAGATATAAGATATACTTGTTCATTCTTAAAACAGATATGATATAAATATTCACTCTCACCAGATATAAACCTTCTACCTTATATTTGCTTTAATATTTGTTTTTACATGTGTCTCTGTGTGCATTTGTCAGGGTTCTGCCTCTGTATTTTGTTTACCGGCCAGCAAGCAACATCCCTTATGCAACAATAGAGGTGGAGCTTAAGGGTGTTTATGTTCGCTACTGCAGTCTGGACAAGGCAGGTTCGCTAGTGGTGAAGGAAAGGTCAGAGGTAGCACAGAAGTGTTCGTCCTTCCAGCACTGGATTTACCAGCGCACCAATGGAAACCTGCTGTTGACCAGGATTGAGGGTAAAATTAAAGGACTTTTTTGGGTACCTTTGGGTATTTTAGATGCAACAATTAATAAATGGACTTTTTATGTCTTTACAGGTGTTGATACAATAATGACAAACATTGGAATGGTAGTTAAATTTGAAGGGTGAGTCTTTATAGCCTTCATAATACTGCTCAAGCATACTATTCAGAAAGTACATTAGGATTCACAGTCCTGTGCATGTAAGGAGTCTGCCAAACTGGAATTTTTATTCATTTTTGTAGGTATCATGGCATCCCCTGCAGAGCTAATTCTTCGATCTTTGAAAACTTCCAGTCTCAGCATCGGTGTAATTACTACTGTGGTCTCCTGCGCCTCAGACCTCTCAAGCTCATAGAAAACCTTCAGGCCCCAGTCCGACCCTTGGGTTCCCAAAGCCCCCGGGTTCCCCTGCGGGCTGACAGTGGCCTGAGCCCTCAGACACAACGCAAGGGCTGGAACAACCAAAGGTGACTCAGCAAACCCATCCTGAACCTCAGTTATTTCCAGGGAATTTAAGATATTTTTGTTATGATATATATAATTGATAAATATATATAATTGTTGTATTGTTCTGACGGAGTTGCTGTGACTGGAATAAAGGTGCACCAGTCAACAGTCAAACATCTGCTGGTCTGAATGGGGGAACGGCTAGAAAGAAGCCTGGTGTAAAGCATCACAGTGACCTTGCTACAACATGGGATAAGGTTTTGTGGGTCACATGAAAGAAAAATGTATGGTTTCAGTCAAAATTCAAAATACTTTATGTGGCATAAATCTAACATTGCTCATTCCTCAACAAAACAGTCATGTGTGTCAACAGTTAGGTGTGGGGGTGGCAGTATCATGGTTTATGGATGCTTTTCCTCAGTGAGAACTGGGCATGATGGGTGGATGGTGGAAAATCCAGGGACACACTGCACGACCATCTGCTTCAGTCTGATAAAAACTAAAAGCTTGGGAGTAACTTCACTTTTCAGCAAGAAAATGATCTCAAGCACAAGACCAAAGCAGCAGAGTGCTTGAAGAGTGCTTGAAAAACAAAAAGGTGAATGTTCTACATTGGTCAAGTCAAAGTCTACAGGTTGACTGAGAGTCTAATTGAAAATTTGAAAACAAAAGTCCTCAAGGATAAGCCCAACAAGATGAACAACCTTCAGCAAATCTGCCAGGAAGAATGAGAGAAAATCACTCCTAAACACATGCTTCTTCCATAAGACACTAGCAGTCAAACCGTTATTGACACAAGCGTTACTCATCACTGAAGACCTAAATGTAATTGAAGGAAAACACTACCTGCTTGGTTCTGGATCTGCCCACAAGCACCATTTACTGGTTAACATTGCTCTGCTAAGAAGGCCATCTTTCCAACCCAATAAGTTCTCAGCTAACTGTGCTGTCCCAAGCTTATTTGCTGAAGCATCTCTAAGAATCTCAGTAGTACACAGGAATAGTATGCAGGAGTAGTATTCATGATTCATAGCTGAGGAGTCCAAAAGTTATCTGTTTGAGAAGAAACAGAACATGCCTCAAATACAATGTAAGTATAAAAAGAAGCAAGCCACATACAGCAGGCTGGAGCACCATAGTTCCTAACCCTTCTTGAAGAGCAAACCAGGGATTGATGTGGGTATTACCCAGGCAGGCTCAGCACCATTGCCTTAAATAATAAAGTAGGTCATGTTATTAAATCTCAAATGAGATAGCTGTGACTTATTACATTTCTTAGAAACACTGGGTGTTAATGTGACAAATCAATGACAGTCACCTTACAATGAAAGACAGCAAATGCTGACGAATGCTTTTCAATAAAATGGCTTTGAAGGCATAGCGATAGAGAAAAGTGTCAATTAGAATACAAACCAGATTGTCTCCCTCTTCAAATCTGTCATTTCAAATTACGTTTCATGATGCATGCAAGCTGATATATAGATGCGGTATGTCTGTGGATCTGTGGTGTGGATTTTAGATTCTGATACTTCTATCTGTTGTTTAATTTAAACGCATAATCATCACTATGTATTTAGAAACAATGCTTAAGTTGTGAATGCATTTAATTTAATTTACATACCACAAATATTAAGCGCCTTCTAAATATTAACATGCAAAAGAGAACTATTAAAAAATATAGATTATATTAGCTTAAAAAAACAAACAAAAAAAGATCAATTCAATATAATAAATGATACAATGTAGCAGTTGACTGAGAGCTTTAAAGTGGCACTTCACACATCTGCAGTGTTTTTTGTATATTTGGGGAAATTTACTGGGAAATTATATGGGATAATGAATTAATAAAAACTAATTTAGTTCATAAAACTTTAATGTCTATCTTTCAATCATCTGAATGTATTGCAGCACCACATATTACAGTACCACATCTACAGTTAAATGTATTACATATTTCTAATACTTTATTTATTAATATGTTATACATGTTATGCAGTATGTTCCTGTATCTCCCAGAAAGCTTTTACAGTATGGTTATGTCATGCCTGTATAGGATGGGGTAATGAACTGTAATGTTGACAGTAATGGTGTTTGTGAATATTTTCTGTATCATAACATCTGTGATTAAGATAAAGCCAGGGTTACCGTGTTGACAAGGTGATGGTGTTGACAAGGTGATGGACATGACAGCAATCTCTACATGTTGCCGCATTTGTACAAAATGCTTGGTATAACACATACAGTAGTCTGAGTTCAAGTGAGAAATCAATGACTGATTACGAGCTCTTTCACTTACATGGGTGTAAGTCCAGGAGTATCAGTGCAGCTGTCTCTGTTAATACAGACTGAGGTTGGTCATCAAATCCTAATAAACTTACATGTCTTTGGTCCACTGTGGGCAAATTGAAATGAATAGATTATACTGAAGATTTGGAGAACTTTGGAGAAAAAAAATTATATATTCTTAAACCTAGACCAGATCTGCTATAAATGTGCAGAGAACATTATACATTAACATTCTTTCACATATCCATCAGAGTTGCTTTAAAGAAACCAAATTAAAAATTTTGAATTTTTTACATTAGTGAAATGAATTAATATGAATTCAAGTCTGAACTTTTCAAATGTCCAGAACAAGAGCACTTAATTATAATCTTCTAGCATCTACATGTGAATGATTGCTAACTCACATCTTGATAAAACAAATTAAAGAGGATAATGAGAAGATTTAGCTGCCTAAGACTGGTTAGTTAACTAGACGTGCTGCTACTGAACAGAGAGTGGATGTGAAGTACGAGTGCAAGCAGTATTTGAGTCAGAACGAAACTGCTAGAGACGGTGTTTATGATGAAAAAGAATTCTACATTTTCAGTTTATTCAAATGTCAGCAGAACAAAAAAACAAACAAACAAACCAAAAACAATTAAGGAAGAATCGTGGAATTACAGGCCAAAGATCACTATTTGTATGGGTCTGATCGTAATGACTCTAAGAATGTAATTTGGCCTTAAACATGTGGAATGTATGCAAATCTGTGAATGCTCCCAAAATGCCATCGTACTGCTGGCATTTCAGCAACTTTTATCTCCTCTCCACCAAAAGTCAAAGGCAGCCAGTGTGTCTTTCGTGTCAACGCTGTAACAGTCTGTGGTGTCAACGCCGTAACACCGCCAGAATAATCTGGCAAGCAGAGCGCACATATGCCACAGGAAGCAATGACATTCTGATAGTGGCCTTGCAGCCTTCACAAGAGCAAAGGCTAAATAATGTGAGATAAAATGAGGTTGGGTAATTGTATTCTATTTAAAAGGCAAATGTTCTTTGCCCTGTTTTTAATGATTTACTGTAAATATTCCTCTCTTCAGAACCAATAGTTGGGGCACCATAATGTATTTAAAATTCACTTCTAACATCATACCTCCTTCCATTTACAGCAGCTTTTCCAGGCCACTTAGCTTTATTTTTGTTCTTGTGTTTGTTCTTTCGAAAGGGAATTTTAGATGTTTTTAACTAATAAAGGGTGTAACCTTGTGCAAAAGAATTTGACAGCAGTCTCTTAAAAACATCTCCTTACCACTGTATTTGAATTAGCAATAAAAACATTTATAAGGGCATTACTTAATACTGAACAACTGCCCAACAGTAGAGCTTCTTAAAAGTCATTGAATGACACAATGAGGGGGAAAAGGATCTGATGTTGTTTGACTTGCTGGTGAGTCACTCTGGCAGTTGTGAGAAGACGGATGTATTGATGTGGTGTCTGGAGCCATGGACCAATATCAGTGATGAGTGGTGTGCTCCTTGTTCTCCAGAGGGTTAGGTATTTGTCCAGTTACATGGCCACTGGATAGTCTTTTCCCTTAAACAAAAACACGATGACAATGGACGGATGTCACAGAAACGGCACATGGGATTCAGAGGGCCCTAAATTTCTATACAGTCCATATTTGTTAAGGAATTAAACTGACCTTTGTATCAGGAGAGATGAGAGAAATAAGCTTATGTTATTTCAGTGCTCTAAGCAAAATCTATTCTGTACTGACTGGTATCAGCACTGATTGACATTTCATGGTAATGATAAATCACTGTTGACGAATAGGGAGATGTTACCCGTCAGGCCTTACAGAAGTTTCTCACCTGATATTCCCTAGGAATATCTGTAGGAACTTACTCGTGGTTTTGAATACACCTTAACATGGCTGATTCATTTTGAGGTGAATGTCTCTGTTACAACAGAAGTGAATATCAATGCATGCTGTTTACCTTGTGTTTGGTATCCATGTCTTATGGGCTTTGCTGCCTCCAGTGGTCAGAGAGAGATCCTACATGCCAGAGTCAATTTGCCTCTTTAATTGTAGTTTATTTACCTGAATTTAATTTAATCTTTTTTTCTTTCTTCTAAGCATCTGATGAGTTTAATGAAGAAACAGATATGCCAGCTGTTACATCTATGTTTTGCTGCAAATTTCCTTGCAGCTGCTGTCAACTTGGTTTCACCTGATTAAATCTCATTGTTATAGTAAATAAATACATTGGAATAGGCATTTATCATTGTTATGTTTAAGAAATATATGCATGAATAATATTTACTAGTAGTTAAATGTTTCAGAAACTCTGAGCTGCTTCCTGCACAGGACTGTGAGGGTGTGTCAGATCGCATGATTGACAGTGGTATCTCCATGGCAATATAAACTATCCAACACAACATGCAGGCTCAGTGTGGATTAGCACTATGTTTGAGTCATCTGACTCTGAACAAAAGGCTTCTCTTGGAGGAATATACACCACTGTGAAGCTTGTGAATAACAAAGTGCATCTAGAATGCTAGACGGTTTAGCTAAGGTTTACTCAATCAAAGACGCTGAATTATGTGCAGGAATGTGATCATTTTATGTGAGAGCCTGCTTTCAGCTGGGAGAATGGTCTTTTAGCAAATCTTGGTATACCAAAGTAGAGGATATTGATTTAATATATATCTGTGAGCAGAATATTTTTAAAATCACAAATTCAAGCAAAATGTTATATTGCACATTCCTAAGTGCTCCCTTGACCCCTGGTTCATTTACCCAGACTCTTACTTCCAAAAAAGTGACAACTGAAGAGTAGAAGTGTCATTTCCCATGTTGTAACAAGCAGAACCTTTGAATTACATGAAGTGCCTAAAAGCAGTGGGTAGGAAAGCCAACTCTGATTGGTACACTGGCAGACCTGACGTCACGTCCAGTACTGTATAAAAGTCTTAGGCCGTCATTAGATTTGCTCTTTTAGCAACGGTCTACAGACCATTTATAATTATTCCTCCTTGAACCGATTACATATAGAGACTTTCTGCGTTATCCTGTCCTCTCTTGCATTTGTCTTTCATGGGCAACCAGCCTTCTTGGGGGACTTGAATGAGTTTGTGATGTTGTAAATATGCCATATTCTAGAAATCACAGACTTGGAACGACCAACTTCTCTTGCTTATCAGCTATGGCTGATAAGGTCACCCCTTTGGCCTTCATCTGGACAACCTACTGCCGGAGGGTTTCAGTCACTTTGGAATGGCTCACCAATTTTTCCAGACTGGAAAGTTAGGCTGCTAGTTAAATAGAGTTTGTCAGATAATTAAGGAAATTAGCACCAGGTGCCAGATTAACACCAATAACTTGCAGGTATCTAATATAATTCCACATAGGACTACACTAAATAACCTTGACATTTAGGAAATTGTGTGATGTTCTTTAACTTTGATCTCCAGTGTATCTCACGCCGTGCCGGACACCTAGACCCAGCGCCACTCTCCCGTCAACACCCAATCTCCGGTTTATTGAACGCACCTGTTGCTCGTTGCCACTAATCATTTTCCTCCAGTATATTAAGCCCACGGGTTCTGTCCATCACTGCTGCACGTGCGCTTGCCATCGACGGACTGAGCCTGCTGCCTGCTAAGCTGATGCAAGCCTTCACAAGCTCAACTTCACTTTGCTTATTGCTACGTGTGCTATACGCAGCCTTACGCTACCACTGCCTTTATTTGTACTTGTCCTGAGTCGCTGCTCGCCTGCAGCCAATAAAGACTATGTTCTCTGCAGCCTCGCCTTTCCCTCCCTCACTGCCGCTGTCACTGTCTATCTATCTCTATCTTTCTCTCTCTCTCTCTCTCTCTCTCTCTTTCTCTGTGATAGCGGCAGTGAGGGAGGGATAAATATATATATATAAACAGAAAACACTAATTCATTGCTTGCCAGTTCATTAAAATGACTCACAAAAGCTGTATATAATAGTTTATAAGATAATCATCTAAATGAGTAGACAGGGGCTTTAAGGAAGCAGCTGAAAGAAAAGAAACCATCACTGACGGTTATCACAGCTGTCTTCTGCTGGACAGTTTAATTTGAAATATGGACAAAATTAACTAGGTAAAATCTATCCTAGGCAAACCTCTCCAAACTCAAGGGCTCACCAATAAAACTTGCATTGCTGTTTATATAGGTGTGTGTCTCCTGACCACAACTTTGTGTGCTAAAGAGAAGTCATTCTTCCGACATCTCCAGCATCTGCCCTATCTTGACATTGAGCTTCACTGTGCAGCTGACTTCCTTATTAACGAGACCTTGTTCTTTAGAGGGGAACATCAATGTTTATTTTGGGGGGAGGTTCACACATGTCATTACTGTTATCAGAGCATGTTGAATAACCTCGTCTTTGTGTGTCGACGTAAAAATGATAAACATTTGAGCCGCTGATTAGTGCCTCGCAGTTTCAGGTAAACACAGACAGGCGTGAAAGGAAACAAAGGTGAGTGGGTCTGCAGACATGACTCATAAAAGCATTTTAGTTTAACAAGTCAGTGTTACTTTTTTCTTTTTTAGTGTCACTGTTACACAGTGGTGCTTGTTTATCTCCATCTCCAGGAAATTTGAAAGTCTGATTTACGATAAGAATAATTGTCAATATAGCAATGTTTATTCACCATGGTGAGTGCAAGAGTAATGTAGTCATTTTGGATTTGTTTGGATTAGTCCTTTTGTCTAAGATCAAATGATGCTGTTAACCTGATAAACTTATACAGGCCACACACCGAGTCAGTGATCTTCTGTGTTTGTTTTATTGAAAGTAAAAAAAAAGAAAAGAAGCATCAATAGCAAAAAGACCCAGATGCTTGTAACACAAAAGACCTCTTTCTCTTTGATACAAAGAGTATAAAAGATTTCATAATAATTTCATATGACATAAAGAGACTTCAAATAATAGTTTGTTACATACAGACGTTTTTAAATGAATGATACACTGTAGTGATAAAATGCACTCAATTATTGAAAGACATTAAAAGCTCACAAAAGATATTAATTTAAATGTTTATTTGATTATTTGTTCTAATTTAAGAAACTTTTTTGGAAATTTGCAAGCTGTTTATTGTTTTCACCAAAATAATAAATAGGGTGGAGGTGTCACAAACACTGTGTGTGTTGTTTAGTGAAGACTTCAAAGTAAATGAAAAATGCCCTTCCCACTCTCAAAAACATCATGCTGCCAACAATTATGTCTAAGTGTCTAAGCACTAAACAAAGGCAGTTTATCACATTCTCAGCAAAAACGCATGATTTATGGCTGAGCAGTGGTTTCTCACATTAGACACTGTTAAATATTGAAATGGCTGGGGTGAGGGTCAGAAAAGAGTGAGGTGTTCTCGATCTTGGCTGAAGTTAGCACTTGGCTCTTCAGACAGTGTGAAGAACTTTAGTTAGCTTCACCTTGACTATTTTTATTCACAGAGAGACATACACAAGTAGAAAGTTTGAACACATATACTTGATTATTTACACTTTGAAGAGTTTTCAGTTTTTACTCCATTACAGTTACAGTTACATCAGTGATGGTGTGAACCTTGTACCTCTGTAAACAACAACAACAATAACAACACCAGTAATAATAATAGTAATAATGATAATAAAAATATTGATTTTTTTACATAAATAAATAATTTGTACACTCACCCACACCCTTGAGAAAACAACTGTAAGTCATACGTATAATATTTTACTTTTACTGTGGTTTACTTAATTTTTTATGTATTGGAAAGGGTAAACACTATTACATGCAAGATAAATATATCTGTTCCTTCCTGTACAGAAGGTCCGCAAAAATTGTGAGGAAATGTATTTGAACAGTAGTTACACATGGTCAGTACGCGCATCATGTGTCCTCATTAGGTAGATCTGGGTGGGGGGGTGCTGTCCATGGTTCTGATCTGTGTACAGTCATGAAGGCAACTGGCTGATGCTTTAATGAAATCATTGTGGGAAATTTGGGAAAGCTACAGGTATAAACGTGTCATGAATAATATTACTGAGAATCTGCAAGAGTCTGCCAGTAAAGGGGAGGCGGGGCGGGCCGAAATGGGGCAATGTGCGCGCGAAATGACTGACCATTCTGCGCAATGGAACGCAGCCCAACCCACTAACACAGGGATATAAAGAGGATGCGCGTTTGAAACGATATCGCTTGAGAACCGAGACAGTCATTACTCTATTTTACCAAAGGGAAATTATTATTATTATTATTATTATTATTATTATTATTATTATTATTATTTTGAATCTGTATCATTTAGAGATGTCGAGTTTTACTTTACACAGCGTTGCACACTTTGGATTCTTTGCCTATCTTGTACTTTTTTCCTATATCTCAATTGCATCTTCAGTCAGCCTCGATTTGACTGAACTGAGGAACAAAGTAGCAAAGATCAAAGTCAATCCGAGGGGAAATCTGTGGGCGACAGGTGAGCGTCGGTTTTTAACATTTATAATTTTGACTGCTCTAAAGGCACATTACATTTAGAATAACCCCACTAGAATAGCAAAATATGCTTTTAGTTAAAATATTTTTATAGTTACTTTATATTAAACAGAACAGACAAAAGTTTGCAGACTTCGCCGCCGTTGTAGACTATGGATGTTTCGATGCAGTGCATGCATGTGCAGCTTCTGCGCACACTACCGAAAGGTCTTCTGTCTTTCAGGTCACTTCATGGGCAAGAAGAGTGTGGTCGACAGCGCGCTTTCGCCCACCGAAGATGATGCTATGAGCGCCATCGAGGTCGCTCTGAATCCACAAAAGGTCGAGTCTGATGATCTCTACGAAGAGGTCCTTAAAATAGCACTACAAGCACGCCTCGACTCACAGGAAAGCCGCACTAAAACCCCGGTAAGAACTAACAAATGCTTTTCGATATTTGCACACCTTCTTATATTGGTTGCACGTGCTTTCTCGTTGCGAAAGGTACAGCCTACTGATTGTTATAATAAAGATTTGCCCTTGTGAATCTGTAAACAATATTGTTAAGATTACTCTGTGAATCTGTAATGTAAACAAATAAACAGAACAGAAGGAGGAATAAAAAAAATGTTACTTTCTCCCATCATTTACTGGCATGTCTGCAGTCTTTGCCTTTGATATTGTAACATCACTTCCATTGCATAGATGAAGTTCAGTTTTGTATTGTTATTAACTAGGATTAATATTTCAGGAGACTGCTTTATTGATGAAGATTTTAAAGAGTTACATCCAAGGCCACAGAAAGTGATCATCACGTTTTTACCTAACAAAGACACACAATCTTCTTCAGAAATCTTCAGACATCCTTATTTACATGCACAGATGTCCTCTGATCGTAATTTGTTTGTTGAGTCTAATTTGATTCTTCAAATTATATGAAAGAAATGAATTGTGGTTGTATATTTTTCTGACAGTGTGCAGCATTTTGTGTTTCTATGTAACAGTTTGTATTAAATAAATACAAATATTTGCAAAATGTAACTATATATAATGTTGTAAATGGTGAATTTGGTTTAATGTTCTAACAGAGTAATGTCTTTTTTTCTTTTTAATTAGTAGATCAATTAATGGTACAAAAAGTACAATATAATTGCACAACATTGTTCCAGAAAAATCCTTGGGCATAAGTATCTATTTTTGTCAGGTCCCCCACTTGAGTTTGAAAGGGGTTTGGAGGGGGCTAAAATGCCCCCCCCCCCTTTAATACTTGCCCACAGCATCCTTATGATTTAGTTTTTTTAAACAGTGTAATGTGTTTATTTTCCTGGTTGTTGGATTGTGCTCCAAATTATTATTATCATTGTTTTAAAATCATGCTATTCTTAAATAATTATGGTGTGATACATTTCATGGCAGATGCCCCTTCTCCTAACCCTCCAGTCTTTGTCCTCAAACATACCTGATGTCTTCTTTGAGCTTTTTTCATTATTTTTACAAGCGAGGTATGGTGAATATGCCATTTATAATAATAATAATAATAAGAGATATTTCATTTATTTAACATATTACACAACTAATATTTTAGGTTGGGTGGTGTGAACATGTCCTCCCTAAAGTTTGAAATGAAACCAATTCCACTGGGTTTGGTATTTGGATTTTGGGTTATTTAAGTAGAAAGATACAAATCTCTTTTGAACTGAAATGAAATCCTCATTCCCAGACCTGTCAGAATGTGTTTGTGTGTGGGCACTAACTGGGCAGTGTTGCAAGTGGTGTTTCAAGAGCCTTTTTTCATATAGCAGAACATATTATATTGTATGTTAATAAACAGCTTGAACACACAGCATGAAACAAAGTGTGAAAAAAACAATACAAATTAACAAGTAAACAACACAAGAGCCACGGAGCAATCACACCACCAGAAAATAAATATGTGGGTGAATTATGTAGCTTTCAATCCATTTCATTATGTCTTGGGAGTTAAGACTCACTTTCTGTTGCTTTGTTTTCAAGCATCTGAACATCAATAGCTTTTATATAAGATGTAAAAGCAGTCATGCTGAACTTGATGAACAGCAATGCAGACAGATGAACCTGCATTCCTGTGCTTTTCTAAGTATCGGTATTGTCACGATCTGCTGTGACAACAGGGTCAAACGCATAGAAACACCCCCTGCTAGGGCATTTACCCTCTGATCCTGTAAACACCCCCTGCTAGGGCATTTACCATCTGATCCTGTAAACCCCCCTGCTAGGGCATTTACCCTCTGATCCTGTAAACACCCCCTGCTAGGGCATTTACCCTCTGATCCTGTAAACACCCCCTGCTAGGGCATTTACCCTCTGATCCTGTAAACACCCCCTGCTAGGGCATTTACCCAATGTGTAGAATTGCATGATCCTTCTCTCCCCACCTCAGTCATACCAGAACATTTATCTGTTTTGACATACACCTATAACATATACACAGTGCCCTATAACATACAGCTATAATGAATACACCTTCCTCTCTAACATACAGCTATAATGAATACACCTTCCTCTCTAACATACAGCTATAATGAATACACCTTCCTCTCTAACATACA
>JAOYMR010000001.1:6169289-6182622 GCA_025802075.1 Tenebrosternarchus preto | reverse complement strand
TAATGATAACCATGTTTCTGTATTATACATCCGAGTAGATGATCAAACACAACTTTGTTTCTGGATAATGATAACCATGTTTCTGTATTATACATCCGAGTAGATGATCAAACACAACTTTGTTTCTGGATAATGATAACCATGTTTCTGTATTATACATCCGAGTAGATGATCAAACACAACTTTGTTTCTGGATAATGATAACCATGTTTCTGTATTATACATACGAGTAGGTGATCAAACACAACTTTGATTCAGCATTGTATATCTATTATAGTCTTTCTTTGACAGTACCTAAGAATTTACATGCTACAAATGGTACACTGAAAAAATATGTTGCTTTTGTGAGTAAATTATATCAGTGTAATTTTATCCAAAAATCTTTTTAATGCAAATTGGCACCTGTTTTACTCAGTTTACAACAGTACAGTATTGTTTGCCTAAAACCAAAAAAGGGGTAGAGTTTTGTTTGGTTCGCCTTCATCACAGTTCAGTTCACTAGTATCAAATGACACTAAATAATATCAGATATATGAGTGGAAGTTTTCAAGTTGTTTGCATACTTATTTATTCAGGCTATTCTTACCTTACTAAAGACCTAAAACAATAACCTTTACTGTAGTAAAGACCTAAAGGTGACAATTGGAAACAAAAGAACAAGTTTCGTGAAATTTTGTTCTAAGTGTGTGGGATCTAAACTAAATCTCTCAAACATTTTTTTTTTACCCATGTGCTTTTAAGCTACTTTTTGTATGGCTTTAAACAAGTTTGATTTGAAATATATGCTTTTTAAAATGTTTTAGAGGTGACAGAATCTTCACTCTAGGTTTTTTCAGCCCATATAAGATGTGACTCAGTTTTTTATTCCCTCACACATATGTGCAAGTACATACAAATACATATACAGTGAGTTGTAAAACTGCTCTTATCGCGCTGGTACACCATTATATGGATGCTTTTTAATGAAATACCATAAACATCTGAAAAAATTCACAGCCCATTGTTTGTCCTTTGGAATGACATGATTGTTTTTAGCAGAACATGCTGTGGTTTATTCCTCAGGTTGTAACCAGTAGGCAGATAAGTGAATGTGAATAAGAACATATATGTGAGACCTGAAAATAATTCCAGGAAAAATGTGTCCCATATTTCATGGTGGTAAACCCCAGCTCCTGTCTTACTCTCACATCTCCCTCTGTGAGTGAGACCCTGCTTCCTGTCTTACTCCCTCTGTGAGTGAGACACCACCTCCTCTCTTACTTTGTCCTCACAGTGGTAATTTTTCTGTTCTTTTTATATGTATCTCTGCTGCCCTCTAGTGTTCATCACATTTCTTTTCTCACCGAGTCTCAATGGTCTCTTTATTCTCTTTTGTGGGTTGTAGTTGGATTCTGTCCAACTGTCTGAGTAATCCATGTTAGTCCTCTTCCATCTCCTCTCATTTTCCATCCTCTGTAAGTTAAATGAACTACTTCTGCACTTTAAAGATGAGCACTGCACTCACAAATTCTCTGTGGCCATTCTTCTTCCCTTCTGTGTACTTTTGTAGCTCTTCCTTAGCACTTTGGTTCACTCAATGTGCTTTTCATGTCCTGTCACTCTCTTCTGTGTCTTCCTTTCACCTCCTACATGGAATTGTCTGCTGTGAGCATCATGGTTGAATGTTCCTATAAACAAGGCGGTTCCAGAACATTTACAAAGGAACATCCTTGAAAGAAAAAAAACTTTAAATTACACTGTTAATAGGTAGGACAAAATGACAACAATAATAATAATAATATATTAATATTTCACCTACTTTTGAGAAATAGGCCTACCAGTACTGTCCTGAAGAGTCAGAAAACCTCCACACTCAGAAAAGTGCAATGATGACCACTTCTTTTTTTGTCTTACTGATTGCATGAGAATATTATGACATGTTAAATTGCAGATGAAACCTCATCTTATCCATGGAAAAAGATAGATGGCAAATTATTACAAGGTACGTTGATCTTTACTGTGCATCACCAAAAAGAGGGAAGTGCTTTGGTTCACATAATGTGAAAATACAGCTTAAGTTAGTTGATAATGACTTTGTAAATTTTACACAGTCTATATTCAGAGCTCATAAACAAGTTATTTATGTGAAGTTAATAAGAAATATTCCATGTTTTAATTATAGTAGGTTGAGAATAGTAAACTACATGGTCAGGAAGGATATATAAAAAGCACACATTTAATAAATAAGCTATTTATTTGCTCCATTATAATGGATAAAAAGTACGCTGAAATATATTCATAATTAAATAACATCTGAGTATCCTACTTGGAAGCATCTTCAGTATATATACACTATATACTGTAACAGTGCAATCATAAAACCCAATTATAAAATATACTTAAACATACTTTTTCCTTGTAAAGTGTCCTTGTGTGTCCTGAAAGGGGCTTATAAATTACATTCTATTATTATTATTATATTATTATATATAAGTATTATAGAAGGATATTTTGGTAAAATATGCTCTAAGAATATTGCTATAATTGTCTTTTTTTTTAATATATGTTTTAAAAAAGCACATTAAAAGCACATTTTATGAAATTAAACTAAAATGAACTAAAGATGCTAATGTATTTATAAATATTACAATTTTCAAAGTTTGAAAAAAATTCCAGAAAAACTTTCTTACTGGTAATATTGTTATTACTAGTAAGTACATAAATTTGTTTATTTACAGAATATATTTAAAAATATTCTTTGTACCTATTCCACTAGGGCAACAAAATGAGCAGACCAAAACAAAACGTGTAGACCAAACATGTTATACTAAACATAATCAACTCAGTTTCTCCATAGCAAAATGGTCAAACAGTGGTAGGTAAGGCAGGGATCTGATGACAGGGTAATGCACACTGACTCACAATCCTATCCTGCAGAAGAATGTACTGCACAGCTGTTTATTCAGATGAAGTAATAGTTTCTTCACTGAATGATCTTAGGTCACCAAGATGATTACTGTGCTCCTGCGGGAAGGGGCGTGTTGGTCAGACTGAGATGATGTGGCACACAATGTCCTGCAGGGTCATCTTGGTCAGAGCTTGATTAAGTAAGTTCCAGGTACTAAGCCAGTGAGGTGACCCTTTCGAGCAGTCCACCAGCCATCCTCGCCTTGCTCAGTTACCATCACAATTTCCCCAAGACTGATTGAAAGCTCACCTGAATCCTGGATACATGAAGACAGTAAAGATCATTACAGTAAGCAGTATAGACCAGTACAATGCATGCAATCTTACACTGTTAGCCTTTTACAACATAAGCATCTTGTTCTGGAATATGAACCATTATATGTACATGTAGAAATTAGACTATTGACATAATAAATGCAAGAGATATAGTGTAATATGTTCACCTGTGCTTCGTAGTCGTATAAAACTTTATACTTTTTTTCCTCTGTCTCTCCAAGCTCCTGAGTAGTCACGAACGCTTCTGCTGAATGCTCTTTTACTGCTGTGGCCTCTATGAAAGATCAGACAGAGAGCTTTAGGCAACTGCTGTGCACTGTGAACTTAAAAGTAGTAATCAGCACATGTGCTCATGGGAACAATGATGTCGAGGCACTTGCAGGTAAATGTGGACATTTGTTAAGCAGAAATAATCAACTAAATAAGGATTACCTTTGCTGTGCTTCATAATCAGCCTAGCAAAGTCATGTGGGCTGGAATAGGCTTGGCCACTTGCCTGATTAGACCTCCACCACAAATAACCTTAACCTTAGTGGCTACTGTCATACTCTTTCTGAGGGTCGTGTGTCTCAGAACCATGTTTCATCTCAGAACATTAATTCTAATAAGATTTTGAATTATAGAAAAAAAATTGTGTGAATTTCCTGATGTTTGGTTTATGTCCCAACAGCACTGCATGAGCACTGCACAAATGTGAAAATTATGTTAGAAAATGATGTAGGAATAATCAAAGACACTGACGATGAGATGGAGCCACTGAAAAAGTCAAGCTGTGGATGGCAGGCACGTCCAACTGCAAGCAGGACGACCTGCAGAAGGATGACATCACACAGCCATTCTTCAGATCAAAACATCTGTCGTGCTGCTTACACTCCTGCTGTATTACAGTGTGCTTATCTAGACTCACAGGTCAATTAAAATAAATCACTCTCATTTAGAAATTACTGAGCAAACTGAGTTCAGAATGATTATGATTATGGAATGTCAGTGGAACAGAGAAATGAAATTACGATGGGTCTCCACACCCCCATTCTATATGCTAGGAGCCTCTATAACAACTCTGTGAGAGGTCATAAGCCAGACTCTAGTATATATGAAGCATATCAGTGCTGACCTGTGCACGTCATTCCCGTCTACACGTCCATTGGTGCCTGTGTTGCTGTTACTCTGAAACTCTACAAAGTCTAAAGGAAAATACAAAGCCAGTCAGCCTTTCAGAATCTTAGAACGAATACATTTCAGGGAATATTTTTATGAAAAAATACGAATTCTGATGAATATGATAATGGTTCTAAACTGTGACGGTGATGACAGAGGGGTGAGGTACTTGGTGGGCTGCAGCAAGTCTTTCGCATTTGGATGAAACAGTTGTTATCTGCGATGATGTCACACCGTTCTAGACTCTTCCTCACTTCTTCATAGCACTACAAAGGAAAAACCCAGCAATAGTTTCACATACACACACACACAGGCCAACCAGACTTGCATTTATCAGCAAGAGAAAAAACTGAACAGGCCCAACCTCATCGTCCTTTACACACTGCATGGAAAGCTGATTAGAGTGATCCCACAGCATAAATCGTAACATCTTAATACGGTCGGCCTCCTGCTGCTGGAACACCTAGAGCACCACAAATAAGCCTGCAGAACATGCTAATATTTCCAGAGTGGAGTGTTTATGCTGGAAAATCATCTCTGGCTGCAGGACACCTGCCTTCTGGTTCATATCCTGACGCTGATCTATGTTTTCATATTTGTGTGTGTGTGTGTGTGTGTGTGTGTGCGTGTGTGCGTGCGCACTTGTGTGAACACGCATACATGTTTATGCGTATGTTTATGCATGTGTTTTTTTGCCTGTGTGTTTTTTGCATGTGCATAAGTGTGTATTGGTGCATGCATGCTTTGTGTGTGTGTGTACCTCACAAGTGCTCCTGTATGTGCTTTCCCAGTCCTGACGAGTTTTACTCAGCTGTTCAGCGTTCCACATGAACTGTTTTTCTGTGTCAAAGAAGACATGGGTACCATAAAGATTAGGTCCTACAAAGGTACAAATCCTACAAATCCCACACTGTCTGTGTACATGTGAGCTCACACACCTGACTGTGAGTATACGAGTCCTACACACCTCTCTACACATCCGTCTGTGATTGTGAGTCCTACACACCCGTCTGTGGTAATCTGAGCCCTACACAGCTGTCTGTGATTGTGAGTCCTCCACACTAATCTGTGATTGAGTCCTAGACACTCGTTTGTGCTTATGCGAGTCCTACACACCTGCAAGTTGAGCTGCTTGCCTGCACAACCGAGCCTTGTTCAGAACCTAAACATAATAACAAGAACAAAGCAGTCAAGAGAAATAACCATATACATACAAGTGTAGTATTTGGTGTGTAGCATTTTCATGATTGATATCTTTATGTTTGCAGTTTAGGGTGTTTCACAATAAAAGCTCACAATAATTAATTTCACAATAAAAGCTCATTGGTGATTAGATGGGATAATCCCACAACTGAGATGATGGGCAATTCAAGGGAGGACATGAAGACTAGTATATTTGATATGCCAGAAAATGAAATGCTTATTGTTGTTTTAGATGTAGAATACTGTTTATTATTTGTCTGGTACATTCATGCTCCAGTCTTGTAAGGTGGAATTTGTAATTTGACATTTATATTTGCACTTTATATATATAGAATCTGTGCCTTAAAAGTCATGTTCAGTTCTCCTTCAGTACTGAGTTTATATTCAAACAGGTTATGAGCTGCTTTCTGTTCCTCCTGTAAGCACAAATTGCAGAGATCCTCTAGAAACACCAGAAAACTGATCTAAAAAGTGAGAATCGTTAAGATCGTTACCCCAGGAGGAGTACAGATTTATTCTCATTGTGCTCTTAAGAAAGTTCTCTCAGACAGACTCGGTGTTTTCCCTCAGAAAATAAACAGAAGCTGCTCACGTTGCTTCAGGGCATCTACACTTGGCTACAGCTGTAAAGATTTACAGACTGAATCGTAGGCCTGACTGGGGTAAATGTTAGAAATACCAGGAAGATAAACAGGCAGCTACATCAGCAGATGAACATGTTGCCCACCTTCTCTGTCTGCCTGTGGCTGGTGGGGGCCGCCAGGCTACCCTTTCGCTCCACACACTGCTCAGACTCATCTGCCTCTTTACGTCTCTGCTCATAACACCTTTTAGACTGAGAGTTAAAAGGAACGTTAGTGTGTATGCAAATATCTGTATTCATGCATGCAGAGGAATAGTGTTCATTTATCAGAAATTTATCAATAGGATAACGAGCTGGCCAGCTAAGCATTTTTGCTGTATGGAAGTCATTTTATTCTCCCTTTCTCTCCATTTCTCTTTAAATTCGCTCCCATTTTTTCCTTTCTCCATCTTCCTCACTCTTGTTTTCTGTCATTCTCTTTCTCTTCTGTCTCCGCTCTCTCTCCTTTACCCTCCCTGTAAAAGCTTTTCCCTCTTGGTTGGAGTTTGCACACTTTCTGTGTGGTAAGAGGGTCAGTAAGGACCGGTGTACATCCTCCTTCACCATCTCTCTTCCTCTTTCACTCTGAAATACTCTTGATGCTAAGTGGATATGACTCTTATACGGACACATTCTTTCCCACGTGGCCATTGTAGTAGTAGACATGAAAAATACTGTAATTTTTCAGAAAATGGGTTGGAAAGTTTGTAGTTTAGCAAGTTTTACCTCTATAGTCCTTTTATATAAGACCTCGATAGGCTTCTGGACCTTCTCAATGATCTCCTCGAGCTGGCATGGGACAGGAGACAGGCTGGTGGTTAACTCACCTCTTTAGAATTGTCCAAGTTCTACTTGTTAAATGTTCGATTTTTGAGTGAAATAAGTATTTTCACTCAGAAAAATGGTTCACAGTTAGGAACTCATGGAATTCACAACCTCCTGTTTCACTGGAGTATTAATACCTAGGTCAGTAATGAAGTATATATTCACTACAGTGAATTATTCAGTAAATATATTCACACTAATATGAAAGTTATACAGTTACAAAAGCAAGTAATGACAATCTAGGTCAATAATACAAGATTAAAAATTCTTACGATGTGAGGGATTTGCCTGGAAAAAGCTTGTTTCCATGCATAGTGAGATACAAATTTTACACGGAATTCAAATACATTTTCATTTTGGTGTCAAGACATTTTTGGTATCTAACACTAGAGGGAGAACTTTATTGAGGAGCCTCATTAGACACTATGCTATCACACTCCCAGGTCATTTTAAGGCAAAATACTTATTTCACAAGATGTTTTCACAAGAGTTATTTCACAAAATGAGGATGCTCAGTCTTTGGTAAATAAACAAAATTAAAATGGTGCCAATAATTTATTTCCATGTTAAATGTCATATTTTTATGCATCACTGAAATAATATATGACGTGTTTGTTACTGTATAGTGTGTAGGTATCACAATGACCATGAGTTCATATCCTACAACATGTGTATGCAATGAAAAAATTCACATAGTATCAAGATGGCCTGAGCTTCCTTCCTGTGAAACTTCTGCAGTGGTGTGACAGTGGTAACCATGGAACCCAACCAATCTGTCACACAGAAAAGTGTCCTTTGACTCAGATTGCATACCTTTTTTCTTTGTTCTCTCTGATGTTCTCGGAAAGCTTCTATTTTCTGAACTTCCTCTTTTATCATCCCAGATAGCATGATGTGCTGAGTGCCCGTGTTCTCGATTTCTGGAACACAAGGCAACTGGTCAAAGCTGACATGTCTGTAGCGTACACTAGGGCACGGGAAGGCACTTGCTGATAAAAATAACAAGATTTATTAATGGTACTAATGTTACATGAATAGTAGTGAGCAGACAAGATCAGAACCAGAATAAACAAGCAAGGAAACAACATACCATAAGCCAGGGGCAAACAGGGTTGGCACACGAGCAAGCAACACAGAGGAACAGGCTCGAGAGTTACTTATCCGGCAGAGTCGGTACACAGAGTGGCAAACACAAAAGGAGTAGGCCAGAGAAGAGTCAGGAACAAACAAAGTTGGTAACCAGGTTAACAATAACCATAGGACTAGGCTAAAGAGAGAGGCGGTGAAGCAAAGGAAGGTCATACACAGGAACAAGGAAGAAAAGCAATGAGAAAGGCGTTGTAGAAGAGCTAGACAATACTAGATTCAATACTCTGTGAAGAGTGACTGAAACTGGGAGCTATTTATACACAGGAGTCCAGGTGAATCTCATTACAAAGATTAGTAGGCGGGAGAACCAGACCGCTGTAGAGACACGTGTTCTGATGAGTCATTGTAGTTCTGTGAGTGAGACTGCTGGGAAATGGAGTTTCTAGGCTCTGGAGACTCAGGAGTAGGCAAACTGCCAGAGACAGGTGTGACAACGTCTGTGTCCGAGTGTTTACAGACGTGGAGGCATGTCTTAAAACTGCTCTGTTTTGTGTTCTACGCTACTTCTGGTTCGAGGCAAGTATTTGTTTGGGCCTTCTAACCAGCCACCAATGCTACTGGACAGCCAATTAGCATCCGCGTCATGCACAGACCCACACATATGCACACTGTAGTTGAGATTTTGCAGGTCTGTGCCTCGGCCCTCTGCAAACTATGTATGCCCATAATCCCACACTCTGCATAACGACACAGATGTTCATGCATTCCTTCACAGTTGTATAAACCAGCCTTCATTCCTCTAAGGTCCCAATCTCAAGGAAGATCAAAAAGACACTATCTCACATACCTGCTTTAAGCCGATCAAAAGATGCCCTCAATGTGCTGTACAAAGTAATGTGAAAATGACAGCATTATAATACTATTACATGTTTAGATTAGTTTAAGATTAGTTTACATTTTTCTTGGCACAGAAATGCAAATTAGTAAAGAACCATCAACTGCTCCCAGAGGTGTACATACACAGGTGTGTGTCATACTCTTAACAGACCTGATCTCTGTTCCCAGAGGTGTACATACACAGATGTGTGTCATACTCTTAACAGACCTGATCTCTGTGTGACCTCCTGACCTCCGTGCTATTGTTACCAGCTCCTTTCCAAACTTTTCCTCTGCTGCTGCTCTGTACACATGGCAATGGACATAGTCATACAGAAACACAGACACACAACCAAATAAGGGTCTCAGAGTAACCAATCGTAAGCTCCCTTCACTATATAAGAGACTGAAGCTGCTATTTTTAAAGACCCATGTGGTTTGTATTTTGACGTTGTAAGGTATTCAAGTTGTTTCGGTTTCAGTATGAAGTTACACATCTACCCTGACTCCTTTTCTTGTGGGATTTAAGCTGCAGCTACAGTAAAAGATTAAGCATGCATTGATGTCCTGGTGTTTTAATTCTGGTGTCTAAATGATGCTCAGTGCTGCTGCAAGTTGGTGATTGTGGTTCATGTGTCAGGCTGATCTAGCAAGCTTCTCCATCACTTCAATAATGTCGTGCGTTGGCTGACGTCTGTATTTTAGGTTCTTTGTGCTTCCTTATTTTTTTGTGGCTTGAGACACAAAGCTCACATTGCCAGCCTTACCTTTCCTTACTAGCTGTAGTTTTGGTGACAAATCAGCACAAGTAAATTACTAATGTTCCCAACTGAGTGAGGCATATTTGAATCATCACCTTGTAACTGTTGTCCAGTGCATATGCGCTATAATGTGTGATAATGTGTTATGTTATAACGTTAGAATTTGTGGCAAGGTGGATTGTTATCACATGTCATAATATGTGATAGTGTGTTAGGTTATAACATGTTAGAATGTGTGATAGTGTGTTATACCATGTTATAACGTGTGATCTCTGATGTGCTGTTTTGTGGATAGCTGAGATCCTTACACAGGTATTAGTGTTCAGAACCAATGGAAAATTACACACTTTCGCACAATGCAACATCTGTTGTATGATTGGACTAAAAACAATGGCGGTTTTAACACCTCACTGTTAAGTGTGAACACCACGTTCAGGCCGATGTCTGTTCTGGTCGTGTAAGTGTAGTGCTGCACCTCATTCGGAGTAGGTCTTCCACATCCTTGCACATTCGTCTGCCATCATTCAGTCTCTGGAGAATGGCCTCATAACCCGAGCGATCGGAAAAGTCTGACCCCTGGGACACAACAGACACAATTCTTCTCCAGAATGTAAAATAAAACGCAAACTGTTCGCTCTTAAGAGTGGAAATTAGATTTAGTTCACAGGGGCTAATTTATGCTTAATCAAACGATTCAATAACATTTATGTTTACGTTTACCTTTACAGCATTTAGCAGATGCTAAATCTTCATGGTTGACTCAAAGAATGCATCCTAGCCAGTAAGTAAGTTAGAGTTCTGTAGACATTTGAACTAGATCACTACTAGAATACAAGAATAGATGAGTCTTTAGTCAGCGTTTGAAGATTTCAAGGGATTCTGCTGTCCGGACAGTCAGTGGAAATTCATTCCACCACCTTGGAGATTATCACAAAAGGAAATGTAGCTAGATGCTTTGAGATACTGTCCAAAAATGCTGACCATTGCTCTGTCTTTACTACGGTGGCCAGATATTTGGATTTACATACAGTCCAATATTAGGCTGGACAGTCCAGTTTTAGACCATATGTCCAGTTTTCAGCTCCCAACCATCCATACTGCAGAACACATACATCTATTTGTCTACATTCTGGAGTGATTTTATAGTTGTTTTCCAGTGACCAATATTATTTTAACCTGTTATTGAGTCACATATAGTGTATGATTATAGTACCTTTTGACTTTTTTTGCAATATTTTTGCTTATTCCGTCGATATAAAAGACTGTAGTGTCTTTCAATTAAACCAATCGTAATTCCTATTCGTAATGACAGCACAAGA
The DNA here is from genome assembly GCA_025802075.1 of Tenebrosternarchus preto. Classification (NCBI taxonomy): domain Eukaryota; kingdom Metazoa; phylum Chordata; class Actinopteri; order Gymnotiformes; family Apteronotidae; genus Tenebrosternarchus; species Tenebrosternarchus preto. The sequence continues at coordinate 6,171,547 of JAOYMR010000001.1, read as the reverse complement.
GACCGAGTTATATTTTTAACTGCTCAGACTCTATTAGTTTAGGGCGAGCAGTATCAAAGTGTAATTTCGATATATTTTCAACTCGTAGTTTATTAAAGGTTCGACATCATTTGGTAGCACACACTAGCTGATAACCTTTGAATATCTTGATTATTCGCAAAAAAAAAAAAAAAAAACAGCAAAACAGGAACTTTGCTGTAACGTCTTCGCATATTTTATGTTTGTCAAGAACTACACTGGATCTTAAAGTTACATCGGAAGCTACTTGCAGTGGATCGCAAACACCTGTACAGCGCCTCACAAAAAGGCAGTAAAAACGTATTAAAATGGTTTGCGACCTTTCGCCGATTTTTAATGACATTTATCTCGGTATTTGAAGGACTCGACCTCCCCTATGCACTGTGGGCCAGTGAGAAGCTAAAGACAGATACATTTCTCAGCCCAAAACTATCGATAAGATAGATACTATTTATACATCCTAGGTATGAGATAAATAAATAAACAAATAAATAACCTTGTCATATATCACCTTGTGTGTGTGTGTTTCTGACCAGTGCTTACCCAAAAAGCATCGCAGAACTGTAGAGCTTCCATTCTGACCAGTCTCTGCCTTTTCTTTCTTTAGAAGACAGGATGGTACAGGTTACACTCGCAGACGCCAGAAATCCGCAAATCATCGAGGAAAGGATCGGGCATATGCACGTGCCAAACCGAGAAGCTAGTGGAGCCCTCTTCTTTAATGAGGAAGAAACTCAAAGACATGTCACGATTAAACCATCTATTCCGTTTAGAGCTTCTGGAAGAGGAAGGACAGTTAAGTAACGCCTTCCACAGTACATGCCAATTTAAGCAGAGGTCGGCCTGAACTCTTGAAGTCTGAACAGTGTAACGTCAACAATAATAATTGCCTGCCGAAAGACAATACAGATCCGTGTTAAAGAACCTGCATTAGTGTGGTTTCACTCAAACCAAATCCCGTTTATGTTTTTACATAGTGATTTTCTGTCTATCCTTTTATCTAGCTATAAGGAAGTGCTAGTTTATTCTAATATATACACCATCAAATATAATTAGCATGGGTTTTTTTATAGGAGCGAGGTGGTTGACGTACTTCTCCTTTACCAACAGAAGAAGAAACTACTTCTGGTTGGTCTGGATGTCGTACATCAGAAAAAGAACGGTCAGTCTTTACAAGGGGAGTTTCACGTACTCCTTCTATGGAAACCCATTTCCGCCGCTTGAATAAATAAGTCCATACAGTATCTCATAATTATGACTTACTGTCTCATAATGAGATAGGGTGCTAGGTCATAATTATGAGATGGTCAGTCATAATTATGAGATACTGTATGGACTTTTTTTTTCAAGCGGCGGAAACGGGCTTCCATATCCTTAGAAGGGGCCAGCATAAAGTACTTTTGCAAAATGGGTGGAGTTCTGGTTTAATGTTGCTGTATTTGTTATGTGCCATAGTGATGTTTAGCAAGATTTTATTCCGTAGTAAATTTGTCCGGATTTTACTTACTGATAACTATGTTTTTAAGAAAAAAAACTTGGATTTCTTGTAAATATTTGCAGCAACTTTTGATTTCACTAGAGGGTGCCAGTGCACTGCGTCACACGACTAAGTGCGTGCGTACAGAGTATCGTGATCAATACTTCTGATCAATTAATAGCTCTAGGTCAATAATCGGATTATAGGCAGCTAAACCACAAAACTGAAGCCATCTAATCAGAGTGCAGATAGGAACATATGCTACTCTGGTGGGCTGCTCTTACCACAAATCCATACTATTCTATTACTAGAGGCTAATAAAGCTATATTACCAGATACCTTTATTTTATTACCAGAAATCCATACATTAACAGAGCGGAATGCCACTCACATTCCAGAAAATGCCAGGGACTCTGACACATTCTCAATCTTTAAGTCTAGGCTAAAAACGTACTTATTTAGTTTAGCGTTCGGTAACCAATATTCCCCCTTAGATAAAGGATCCAGGGGTTCATGGGCTGAAGGTTTTACGATATACTGAGACACTGGTGCTGTCGTCTCACTGCTGCACGCGTTCACTCAAGTTTGTTGACAGTGGAGTGGAGGGATGCCATCGCTTCAGGGTGTCTCCAAGTCTGTGTTACCTTCTGGTTCTGTCCTTTCGGTTAGGCTGCAATTGTATAATTGTATAATTTCGGCAGGCGTTACAAGGGCACTGCCAAAATCCTACTCCCCTTACTAACTCCCCCTCTGTTGAACATAG
>JAOYMR010000001.1:6147899-6164175 GCA_025802075.1 Tenebrosternarchus preto | reverse complement strand
CCCTTGAGTGTGTCAGTGTGTCTTCATTTGGATATAGATAATGCTGCACCGTTTGCTGTGATGGATAATTTAAAAAAGCACTTATTTATGCAGAGAAACAACGGAAATCGCGATTATCATCTGTAGCGTCTTTATGCGCGTGCACGCGAGGGGAGTGGAATTCTGCCGGGGAGTCGGAATTCGGCACAACACCTGTTTTGCTGCTACGCTTCTGAAATGTCTATATTTTATGTTCCATAATTAGTCCCATACAGAACTTAACTGCCTCTTCACTTTTACCGAGCTAATGGATGTCCCCCATCCGGCTTGATACTGTCACGGGAGAGCTCTGTGTCGCTACAAAAAAGGGAGGCAGGAATGCCGAACACCGGGAAAAAAAATGTTTATTTTACTCTCGTTTTTAGAGCAGCGCATATACTCACATACTCCGGTAACGACAAAGCCCGACGAGGATTCACTGACATGCACACGTTTACATACACTCACCCTTGACAAGACACATGTGAAACGAGTAACGATAAAAGCCATTAACGAGACACTAACAAGACGACACACCAACTTCACGCCCAGCGACCCACACAGCCACACGCACACACTTAACAGTACAAACACATACCCCTCAAATGAACTCGCCCACAGACACGAGACGGGGAGTGGAGACATGAATATGTATGAAGTAAATGACGTTTTTCAAACCTTTTTATATAACGCACTGACTCAAGGAACTGTCCCCTGCATTCAAGTTATCTTAATCAAATCAAATCAAATCAGTTTTATTCATATAGCTCATTTTACAACAGATGTTGTCTCAAAGCAGCTTTACAAGTCAAGTCCAAGACCACAGTAAGAATGCAACAGTGGAAAAGAAAAACTCCCTAAGAGCGTGAGGAAGAAACCTTGGGAGGAACCAAGACTCGGGGAGGGGAGGGGAGGTCCATCCTCTTCTGGCCGACACCGGTCACCACGACAAGAAGATAGATATATAAGAAACACAAAGTAGTACATTATAAAATATGATATATAGGGGATCAGGGGTGTTGAGAAGGGCCTCCATCCATTTTATTAATCTTCCATCCGCGTCTGGATAAGTAGGGTGTGGGTGGTCCGGGGCAGGTAGCAGGAGAGCCTCGTCGATTCTTAGTATCAAGGCGGATGGGGGACATCCATTAGCTCTGTAAAAGTTAAGAGAGGCAGTTAAGTTCTGTATGACTAATTATGGAACATAATTATGGAGTAATTATTGAACATAAAGTATAGACATTTCAGAAGCGTGGTAGCAACTCCAGTAATTTAACTACTACAGCCTAACTAAAAAGGACAGAATCAGAAGGTAACACAGACTTGGGGGCGCCCTGAGGCGATGGCATCCCTCCACTCCACCGTCAACAAACTTGAGTGAACGCGTGCAGTGGTGAGACGACAGCAACCAGCTTCTCAGTATACCGTAAAACCCTCCGCCCTGGATCTGTAGCCTTTATCTAAGGGGGGATATTAATTACCAAACGCTAAACTAAATAAGTATGTTTTTAGCCTAGACTTAGCCTAGAAGTTCATTTTAAAGAAGGACTGGGCTTGGCATGAACTTTCCAAAATGTACAAAGCAATTCAGAAATGTTCAAAGCTATTTTCACCCCTGACTCTGGATTCTGTTTGCGAAACCACACTAACGGGAACTGCAATACTGGAATAAACAGAGAGGACAGATGTTTACTTACAAGATCCGTCCCAGCATTGCCCACTAGCGGCCCACTGATTTTTACTCTCAGCAGTACCAGCACTGGTCACCAGAGGTCTCTATCGCCTGAATACTGGACAGTCATCTCTATGAGGCGATCGGCTAAAAAACGGACGTGAAGGTTCGTAAGAGAGAAATGGAGGCTGTATCGCAACAATAAAATAATAATGAACAAAGAACATTGTATAGAAGTAACTGAAAAAACTAGGCTTATCATTTTCTAAGTTTGGTGTTGTCAAATCTTTGTCTTTCTTGTGGCGACTGAAATGTATATTTGATCACTTTTTGAAACAATATTTCAGCTACAAGTTTTGAATGTAGAGGTCTCTCCCCATTCAAAGAATTAGAAGCCTGATGTTGTATGACTAAAACATATGCCCGTCTGCGCTGCCAGAATGGCCACTGGACTTTGTAGTTCTCTGATTATTCCCACAGGCCATTCCAGCCTCGTTAGTACCCTTCCAAAAACACTTTCCATTCACCTTCAGTATTCAGCACATTGCCAGACCTTTCCTACTGCAGCTCTTAACCTGCTTTCTCTGTGTTGTTGTTGTTGTCAGGTGTTTATTGGACTTTTGCTTGATCTTGACTGCTCTTTGGATTCATGATGGCCTGTGGAACGGATTGAAAGTTGTTTTGATTGTGCCTGATTGTTAATAAGACCTTGCAAACAGACACAGCCTGTGCATCCAAACAACAATCATTACAGCCATTTTTGCATAGATGATGTATTATTTTCCACCTCTACGGAAAAGTAGAAGTAGGAATTTCCACTAAGCTGATTTTTCTTTTTCTTTTCTTTCTTTTTTTTGGTCAAATGAGTAATTTTTTCCATGCACTGTCATCCCCAGATTGGCTATATAATAAAGATGATGTGCCAGTATGAAGGTAATATGAAGGGGGTGGTGTAACGTGATGATCTAACACGACAGGACATGTTCAAATAACCCACCTCACTTGCCTATACAAACATACAAATGTATCAGTGGTGTTCTGTTCTATTTCTGGGGACAGAATTGCTCATGTTATTGTGCTGCTACTTCTGCACAGACCACCAGTTTAATACGATTGAAAACACTGACATATTTTGCATGAGGCCTATCAGGGCCGCAACCAACTCATCAGATAGTTATCAAGGCTTTCATTAATTGGTCCGGGTGTGCATGGGGAACAGTAAAATGTGTAGTGCACAGTACCCCCATGTCTGTAGTAATTCTAGACATTTCTTTTATTTATTTTTAGCTTTTACACAGTGCTGATAGAAGTAGGTTTAATTGAAAAGTAAACATATTAAAACACTTTTGTAATTTCCATGCAATAATGAGACTGTGTTGAGGAACAATATGTCACTTCATGGGCATTAAAGTTCCGAGGATCAAACACAAAAACAATTCACATACATATGGTGTATTCCTGGTTTTAAGAAAAACGCAGAGAACTTACTTATGTTTGCATTAAATTGTAGAAAAGTGACATATGGCTTTAGAATATCTGGATTAAAAATATCTAAACCTGAAATCTATGAGGAATTTAGAGATAAAGTACAGGACTGTGTGAATATAATATTCATTTTGGGATCCACAGTCACTGACATAAAAAGAATTTTGCTAAAGATCATGTGCAGGTTCATTTTAGTGACATGGCTAATCATTTCAACCTGTTCTTTTAAACTGATCTTGAGATGCAACATTATTTTGCAAGATTAATTAATTAATTAAGCAAAGAAACACAGTGAATAACAATCATTGTTCTTAATAACACCCTCATATTTCTAACTCATCTAACATCTATATGGCAGTAAAAAAAATATCTGTGGAAATTCCCATTGTAACAGAGCAAAATGATTTAGGAGCAAAACAGTAAAAACACTTTTACACGTGCAAAATTCATAAGTGGCACTATAGTGTAACATCCAAGGACATTTGTGCTATTTCATATGAATTATATGTACTTTGTAAATACACCTACACTGTTAGACTGCAATAGCTGTCAAAACCTCATCGATGTATGAACTCCAGAAGACCTTTGGTGTCTTGTGGTATCTGGTGCCAAAATATTACCAGCAGGTCATTTATTTCCTGTACAGTGTGATGTGGGTTTTCCATGGATTGCCCTTGTTTTTCCAGCACGTATTATTTTTTTAGACGACCAATCCTTATAATTGGTGTTTAATTCCCTCCATCTGTCTCACAGTGGACTGTTGGAGGCCAAACTCTTTAGAAATTGTCTGGTCATCATTATCCAGCCTGGTGAGCATCAATAAATCTTTTTCGAAGATCTTAAGTAATCTGATGCATGACACACTTCCATAAACCTGTCTGGTGAAGACCAGACTTTGATAATCAAGACTCAGGATTATGACACTGGAACAGGGCAGGTCGAATACAACTACACTGGATTGGGACCCCAATGATTGAAAGACTTGGTGTCGGTTATCTGTTGAAACTAATACGCCTAAAATATCACCTCCTTTTCCCAATAAAGGCATATAATGTTAATGTTTTTTTTGTTATTTATTTACTTAGACTCTCCTTTTTTAGTTTTAGCACTCATGTAGATTTGCTCACAGTTTATCAGGTTTCTGCTCACAGTTCATCAAGTTTGTGCATAAATGCAGGAAACTTTAAACTTTGTAGTGGCAGTGTAAATACACTCTATAGCAACTTACACAGTCGTTGTACTGGAACTGTCCTATTTGACTGTGCAGCTATTGCATAATCAGTGGAAAAAGTTGAGCTTTTGTGCTTTGACATACATGTACCTAAATATTAAGTGAGCTCACATTTGATTGCCATTTTATCCTTAATCAGAAGTTTATTGCATTTTGCATTGCAAGACTTATTGCATTTATTTTGCAATAAGTCTTTTACATTTCATTACAGCTGTCAAGACATAGCCATGTTCTTGACTCAAATATGAGCCAAAACTGAACACATTACACATATGTATATGTATAAGAAGTACTTTAAGATAATGTCTTTGAAGTCAGGCATTCATTACTCAAGTGTACCGATATATTATTCTTAAACATACAAGAATATGGAAATGTTTTTTTTGCGCAGTGCAGTTCCCAGCAGTTGTTTGCCTAATTTAGGAGTTTCCCAGCAAAAACAAATTTTCACTGCCGTTCTGTCCATGCCCAACCCACTTCAGTTTTGTGGGCCTTTAAAAACTCCAGCAAAAGGGCAGTAAATTGTCTTCAAAACTTCTGAAGTTTTCTGACAGAGAGAATAAGAGGCAAGTGTCTTATACAGACACACACTTAACGCTGAGGACCTTATAAGTGAACAGTGGAGGAGGTTTGATCTAAGTGTTTTAGCTGAACGTGTACAGCTTTTATTTCAAACCTACAAACATGAAGCTGGTTCTAGCTGCACTCGTGCTGGTTATGGCGGTAGGAGCTCATGCCCAGTGGTACCGTTTTCCTGGCCAAGCCGTTCGAGGTACCTTCCTTCTAAACTAAACAATTGTCCATTTTGCGTGAAATTCATTTTACATTTATCTGCTGATACTGTAATGGACTCTCAGGCTTCATGTTTAATATGGATCATTGCAGGTGCTGGAGACATGTGGCGTGCCTACCGTGACATGAAGGATGCCAACTGGAAGAACTCGGACAAGTACTTCCATGCCCGTGGAAACTATGACGCTGCACAGAGGGGTCCTGGAGGCAGGTGGGCTGCTGAAGTGATCAGGTGGGTAATTGCAGTTTTGTGATCCACAGGCATTGGCATAATTGCCATAATGATTTTTGCTGGTTCATAGTTTTTAAGTAAAAGTTTCTTACAAGGAATTCACTGTTAGAACAAACTCCCACTTTATTTTAAATCCATATCCACATCTTTGGTGTTTACCGGTAGTTGTCATAGATTATCCTGAGATCTTCACACCCACCTAATCCAGCTAGACTGGGTTTGGACCTAAACTTTGCAGGGTGGTAGATCTCCAATATTGGACTTTGGCACCCTTATCATAGATCTTTGTTAACTCATTCTTAAACCATATGAGAGTCCTCATCCTCAGAAAGTACACAGGTAATCAGAATGGATTTGCACTCATGTATAGTATATTGTCTCAAATATATGTACCTGATGTATGGATGTCTTTTTCTGTGCAGCAATGGAAGAGAACAGCTGCAGAGAATAACTCGTCATGGAAACAAAGATGAAGCAGCAGACCAGGAAGCCAATCGCTGGGGGCGTGATGGTGGTGACCCTAATATCTACAGACCCAAAGGTCTCCCCAGCCAGTACTAAACTCAAAGCATGCTTAAGGCAACAGTGAAGCCCACTGGCTCAGAGAGATTACATTATATGTTAACGATAATGCTTGATTTTGTTGTAGCTTCATGCTCAATGTATCTGTATGTTGAATAAAATTGTACCTGCATGCTTTGACTACAGAGTGTTTGTGATTTGGATACAATAAAGCATGTTTCCTTTTGAGTGGAAACTGTGCAGGAAAATAAATAAATAAATAAAAATAATCAATTCAACAAAGACCTACATTGAGATCTATTTAAGGTTACCATTCCTATTAATTTCTTTTACATTTTCCGTATTGTATTTGATTATTTCTTTCTTTAATAGTAAAGAAAAGGAAATAAAGATTTTAATAAATTGAAAAGTGAAGTAAGCTTATCAACCTATGGAATTAAGCTCTCTGTCAAATATTGACTGAGCTGAAAGAGATCCAACTTATCATAAAATGAACCTTTTATCTCTGGGATCGTATGTGCCTGTACTTTGTATCATCTTTATTGACATACATTACCGTAAGAGCTGTGCATTAACTGGTTCATTGACTAGCTAAACAATATACAGGCTAATGAAACCAAGTACATGCAATCCCACTCAGAATAACACAAAGTACAATGTATCGATCAATCCAAGTGTTCATTTCCTGTAAGGGATTGTAACTGTATCCATACATGTGGGACTATCGGGAAGTAAGAGAAGAGCAAAGTGAATTTCAGAAAACCGATGCTTCAGCCAGCATATTACATTGCTCCTACTTGCATTCAGCTGTGAACTTCAATAAATAGCAAAAGCTATTCATTTTTTACTTTCGTCTTTTAGCCTATACAGATACCCAGGAGTCAGTAGTTTAATATCTCTGGCTTTGCTGACTAACTGGATGACTGCATGACAAGTTACATGTGCCCGTCTTGTACTTATAATTCGTAATAAAGAACCCACATTTTCATTTCAGAAACTGCTTTTATTCATATCCAAAGCAACTGAAGGTGCCCATTGCTCACTCTTACGGTAGGAGTTGGTAGCTAGCAAACATAGCCTAGAAACCACACAAATCATTGGACATGGGAGAGTACTATAAATTTGACCAAGTTCAGCTTTTGAAGTGAACATAAGTACCAGTCATACAGCTTCCTGGGGTTGGTTGCAACACCAGGGTGGATAAAAATTGCTAGAGGAAGTGCCCACGTCTTTAAAATTCCCCCATCAAACAGGTGCTGCTTCTCTGGAACGGATCTCTTTACATAAACAGATGTTCAAAGAGATTGAAAACTGGTTTGTACTAGCCTTCACTTCCCCCTTCTGTTGAATTTAAGCATCTTTGATCTTAAAAGATGAGCCTCTTGCCTCAAGGTTTTACTAAAGTGTTTGGGCACATCTCATTTGCATTAATTACAGGTTGTGCACCTTTTGTTGGAACATTGATTTCACCCAGTCAGAGACCCACCCCCCCTCCCCACATTAGGAGAACCATTTTAGCAAAATCATCAGTTTAACAGACCAAGTAGCACACGTGTTCAGAAGCCAGAGGCTGCCATTTTATTGGGTTAGAATACAACTTCAGTAACGCATGCAGTGCATACAGGCAAGCTGATCAAAGACAGCAGTATGCAAAGGCAATTTATAGCAAGGATCCAAAAGAACTGAGCACTTAAATGGGACCACCGTGACAATCGGGTGCTGGGCACCCTGAGGAAATGGGATGTAGAGGTAGGATGGAGTAGAGATTGACTGGGATATAGGGGCCATGGACAGCCGTAGGAAGGGACTTTAGCTGCTCTCACTGCCCAGCGTGTGCTTGTCGAACAGGTACTCGGCCATGCCATTCTGGGGCGCACCCATACGCCGCAGGTTGGACACCCAGTCGGCCAGTTCCTTGATGGACTTCACCTGCTCGTCCAGGTAGTGAGTCTCAATGTAGTCACACATCTGTTAAAGAAAAATTCACGAGTCAGACTTTGCTTAGAATAGTTGCAATTCCCCAGGGCATTTGTGCAAAGACCATGCATAAAACTTTAAAGCTCTGCTTACGTGAGGGTCAACGTGGTCAGTGGCAACCTTGTGCATGTCCAGCAGAGACTGGTTGACGCTCTTCTCTAGCTGCAGGGCACACTCCAGAGCTTCCACACCACTGCCCCACTCATCACGCTCAGGTTTCTGCATCAAAGGAGAGTTGCATGCAACCCATCACCTTTTACTGAAGACAGTAGTACTCCCTTTAGCCCAGAACTGCAAGTGCTGCAACTGCATTTACTGCCTTTGTAAGTCCTCCACTCACTTGCTCTTCTAGAAAGTTGTGGTCAGACATTATTGGCTCAGAATGATAAGAACTCCACCCAAACCAGCCCTTATCTCCACATCAGCTCCCTCCACTCCCCTCCCTCCAACAAAGGAGAAAAACCCCCCCCACCATATCTCTGGCTGCACACATACCTTGATATCCTGCAGAAAGATCCTCCCTCCCCTCTGGTTCTGAAGTTTCATCAGTTTCTCAGCATGCTCTCGCTCCTCGTGCGACTGCTTGCGGAAAAACTTCGCGAAGTTGTGGAGGGCCTGATCATCCCTGTCGAAGTAGTACGACTGCAGACAGACAGACAGACAGCAGTTAATGTGATGAGTCGCAGCTTCCTCTCCCCATCCCTCTCCTTACCATCACACACCTCCTTTATGACTTACCATGGACAGGTAAACGTAAGAGGCATACAGCTCCAGGTTGATCTGCCTGTTGATGGCAGCCTCACAGTCCTGGTGGAAGTTCTGTCTCACCTGAGAGGTCATGCTGCAAGACCAATGAAGGCAACAGAAAACATGCTCAAGTGCACCATGATTCAGCCGTTATAGCCAAGTGCACCATGATTCAGCCGTTATAGCCGTTATAGCCGTTATGGCTTTAACGTCAATCCAATAAGGAAAGCCAAGTCTTGGATATTAGCAATTAGACTAAAACTTGACTACTGGGTCATATTACATAATTTTAAGTATGGCGCAGTGAATCACTATTCTTGGCTATAAAGTTGTGTAGGAAGCGGTGGTACTGACTCAGTTTCGCAGACACTAGAGTTACAGCTATTAAATTCCCCGTAAAATAACACCTCTACAATATCGAGTTTACACGAATGCGCAAAGTTTCCCCGTTTGCTCTTTTTTAAACGACTAGGAGACGATCTATGCCCCAATTACTTGACAACTGATTCTGCTCATACTAAAATGAGATAGCCTAGTTATGGGCATTAGTTACGTAACTACTGGTAACGCCAGAGATACGCAAGATAGGCATTTCTACCCTTATCGCAACGAAGGGCGCAACTAACTGCACAACAACTCCATGGCCTGGTCCATCCAGATACGCCCTCAGAGACTGGAAGCAGTGCGCACTCAACATTTCATAGGGCGCTTTATTTGTACTTGGCTGACATTGAACGTCGAAACTCAACTGGACCGCAACTACGTTAAGTAACAAAGCCATCGTTAGTTGAGACCGCTGTGTTATCTAGTTGATCCGCACAGGCCTATAGCCTTTGTTCTTGTTATTAACCCAACAAATAAGTGTCCAATATTATCCAACAACTACACTCACATGTACTCCGAGCTGGCTAGCAACACAACAGCGACCAAAACGAGAAAACGCACATTAGCGTTAGCCAGCCGTTTAAATTCTCATCTTAGCGGGGATCTCGGCTGAGAAAGCCGAGTATTAAGGGGACAACTGAAACACAGACTACATAATTTTCAGAAAAACATTAAAACCATCCAGTGCAGTGCCTATGTTCAACTAGATCACCTACTGCAATGCGGTCTTTGTCTCCTAGGCGCCACCTGGGTTGCGTTTAGGCCTATGAAACAAGACTTCTCGCACAAACCATAACTACCTTTGCCTCGACATCTATACGGATAGATAGATGGTCATCGTTCTAGTCGAAGTATAATAAAGAGGCAAAAAAAAAAATTGTACACTTACCTTGGTTGATTTTCTTGTTGAAATTCGAAGTCAGGGTAGCTTGCACTTAACGTTAGCCACTCAGCTATACGCTCGACGACTTTACGATATTTCAGGGAAATAAATGATGCGTTTGTAAAGGCAAAAATCTAAATTACCGGTCGAATTAGCGACTGTGACAAGTTAAGTAGAATCAAGAAAGCGAATCGAGTACGCTGAAGAGACAGAAGCTAGGTTGCCGTTCAAGCACTGTTGAAGCAGGTAACCCTCACTCTGTCCGTGGATGTAAGCCGATATGTCATTGACTAGTGTGGCGCAGCGATCTTTGTATGCGTGACGCATGCATATGCATAAAGCAACACAGGGGAGGCGGCCTGTTGTTAATAACCAATCAGACGTTATATCTTATTAGCGCTTATAGTTTCTATACGAAACACAATTGCAATATAGAGAATTATAATGGAATTATAATAATTGTAATGGCAATAGAGGGATTTATAGGGATTTATTTACGCGTTAACATTATTTACACAGTTAACGTGTTAATTGTGCTTCGGATATTTTGTAACAGCGATGTAGTGGCTGTCACTTAGAATGTAATGTTTGCATTGTTTCAAGTCCATATCGATTTACTGAATAAAGTATACCAACCTGAATAAAGAAAGAAAAACGTGCCCAGGTGGAATCTCTTTAAAATGCAGTACCTAAACACAGCTGTAAACAAAATTCGTACAAAAAAAATCCGAGTTAAGCGATACCCATCTGAATATGTATTCACTGTTATTGCAGCGTGTTGAGAGATTGTATGTTTGCCAGATTTGTTAGGCTGATTGAAGCTAGACACGTAAGTCTAAAAGAGTATTTTAATCAACCGTCTGTATGCATTGATTTTCATTTGAATGACACCATGCCAAGTACCATCTGGACATTGTTTACCAGCTTTATAAACGATTTTATAAACTTCATATGCAAGCCATTTAAATAATTAAAATGTTGGTCTTTATGCCGTTGGCTGATTCAATAGAAAGCTCTGTTGGAACCCTCTAGCATTTTATTAAAATTGAGTGCCCGGGTTTCAACGCTGTTTTACATTTTCAAACTGTGGCTTTAAGTGGACTTAACGCATCGCCTCTATCTAGAACGTCTAGACCATACAACAGCAAGTCTACCTAAATACATAGAGCTAATTAGAGGTCTGAAAGAAACAGCTAGTTAGGTGACACTACACCCAACATGTATAATATTGACTCCGACACAGTGACGTATTGATTCAACTCTTAATTACGTTACAAAGATGCACCACGTGGATTTTTACACCCCAATTGCATATATTCCTGATATAAGGATCGGCCGTCACATTGTAGCGATGCGAATTTGTTTACGAAGGGTTGTGGGTGTATGCTGGCGTGTGACTTTGAGAGAACGAACCCAAGTGTGTTGAACTTCACTTCATATCATACCTATGAATCACATGAACACTCTGGTTTCAGAATTACAAAGCCACAAAGTCTGACCAGTAAATTACCGTGTGTGACAAAGCTACAAGACAACTGCAAGGCTTTAGTAAGCATGTGCCACGTGATCGATTCACACGTGCTTGTCAATACAAATATAGTTCCAATGTGACAACCAAAGTTGTTTTGGTAGTCAAGAAACAAAAAGAATTCCAGCCTTTCGTAAAATCTCTGTCAGCAGTGACTAAATAGTGTTGTGTAATTCTGTTATTCAGTATGACTCAGGTTTGTAGAGATTTCATCCAACGTTTGAGTGGCTAGATAATTCATACCGTCCATAAAATAGAATGTTGCGTTCATGTTGAGGGCAGCCTTGCTGAAAAATTTATGTTTACATTTACAGCATTTAGCAGATGTTTTTGTTTAGGGTGATTTCCAAAAGCATGTTGTCTTCAGTGCTTTAAAGTAGCTAGGGAATGTTGGCTTCTTGAAATGGTGGGATTTTAGTCAACGTTTGAAGACAGCAAGGCACTCTATAGCACAGACAGGTAGTACTAGTTCCCTCCACCATCTGGGTGGTAGTACAGAAAAGAGTTTAGATGTGTATCTTCCCAGGCTCATCTAGGAATCTAGATGAGCTATACTTAAAGCACAAAGTGTGCAGTGTAGGATGACACAAGTAGATTTAGGTAGGGGGTAACAGGTTGATTTTTGGCAAGCTTCAGGCTTTTAAATCTGATGCAAGTGACTACAAGAAGTCAATGGAGGGACTGTAGCAGTGACACAATGTGTGAACTTAGGAAGATTGAATGTGAGTTGTGGGACTGCATTCTGGATCAGCTGCAACGATCTAGTGGCATTTGCAGGGAGGCCTGCCTAAAGTGATGTGTAGTAGTCCAACTGGAGATAATGAGTGACTAACTGAACAAGCAGAAGAGTGATGTCGCAGTAAAGAGATCATTCTGCCAGATCATTCTGAGGTTATGCAAGACAATGTCCAGGTCACATTAGTAATGTGTGACATGGCTGTGAGAAATGTGCTGACATTATGGACGATGATGAAGGGGTTGCCACTCCCTAAATGTTGTCTAGACACGAAGAGCTTGTTCATAATTTTTAACTGCGCTGTACTGCTTTATAATCATCCACAGAGCTGTGTATTTTAGTGGTGAAACTGACCTGAACAGAAACATGTTATGTTTCTTTTTAGGCTTTCTTAAAAAAAAAAAAAAAAACTTTGTCTATTTTATAGTTAGGAAAAGTGGATTAAAATTGCTTAAAATGAAGACAGTGGATTTTAAAAAAGGAGTACACATTTTATAAAATGTTACATATTGTACACAGTCTGTTTAATTTAGTTTCACAAAATACATTTGAATCAAAATACTACCATTAGGAGTACATTACCGCTGCAAAAGATTATAGAAGGTCTGTTGGTTTTTACAGTAGCGAACAGGTGACAGGGCCAATTCTGGTGATGCCAGATTGTTGCTTCTTCCTGTTTACACTTTAAGTAGTCCAGTGGTATTCTAGCCAGCAAAGCTATGCTCTTATCCATGTCTGTCCATCTGTCAAAATACAGTATACCAAGAGCCTCCAAACATCAAAGTGTTTGGAAAAGGTAATCTTAAAATGACACAGAAGCCCAGTTCTCCACCTTTGGAAGCAACCCTTTCATTATTTTGACAGGTTTATCACAAAAACAACCATGTAAACATACATAATGTGTCCTGCAATCTCAATTCTTTTTCAAAGCTCTTCCTCTTATACTAACCAGACAGGAAATTGTCTCGTGCTTAAAACCCCAAATAAAATACTTAAGCAGAAAGTAACTACTTCCTCGTAGGGTGCACCAAGCATTTCACTGTAGTCTTCATGAAATGCTCAGCAAATGTGAATAATTGATTCCCTCTAGCAAGAGCCACTACATCTCAAGACAAGAGGAGTTTTAATAGTCATTTTTGCTATATAGAGGTGAAATTAAAATGTTTCTCCAGAACCACGGTGCAAAACAATACAGATTACAGCCAGCACATAAATTTAAGAACAATGTTAGTAATTAAATATCATTTAAATATTTGTTGTTAGTCACTGTGTGTTGAGGAGTTTGATGGCATGAGGGAAGAAACAGTTGCCCGGTCTGGCTGTGAGGGCCCAAATGCTTTTGTACCTCTTCCCAGATGGTAAAAGAGACAAGAGTTTGTGCGATAGGTAAGTGGGATGTTCTACAATATGGGTGGCTTTTCAGAAGCAGCGTATATTGTAAGGAGCCATGAAGTGAGACCCCACTGATCTTTTTGGCTGTTGCCACCATTTTTCTGTAGGGTCTTGCGATTCTAAACAGAACAATTCCCAAACCAGGTATTGTTGCAGATGCTCAGGATGCTCTCCACTGTCGCTCTGTAGAACATAGTGATGGTAGGGGGATGAGCATTTTTCAGCTTGTTCAGGAAGTAGAGTCACTGCTGGACTTTCTTGACTATGGAGGCAGTATTGAGGATCCAGGTGAGGTTCTCTTTTGGTGCTTGTAACAATATCCCCAGAGGAGCCATCGGTATTGGTTGGAGAGTGATCACCTTGTTTCTTGAAGTCAGCCACCATTTATTTTTTCTTTACATTCAGTCAGGTTGTTGACTTTGAACCTCCTCTTCATTCTTTAGGAGCATTTAATTCCATTAAGAACATTTTGTGTTCATAATTCGTTTTATTCTTCTTTTTACCAAGTCTGCCTATAGATCAAAAAATGACCTACAGTTATTTTAATGTATGAATATTACAGTATTATCGCAGATTTTTTTTTCAGCTGGATTTCCTACCTTTTTTGGAAGAGATGTTTTTCTTTATTGATGGAGACACTATCTTTTCATGGTAGACATAAATGAGGATGCGAGTTGGCAAGCCAGTTTTAATTAATCGTTTGCTTGTGACACTTCAGCTGGATTGTTGCCTGATAGTGTGATACCGTCAGTTCTTTTGAGATACTTAATGTATCTAATGTATCTAATCGTGTGCGTCTGCCCCGCACTACAGGTCGCTGCTCCCTGTGGTGTGAGTCGGGACGGACAGACTCATGGCACTTCCCTCGTCGATAGTACAGACCGAAAGTAAAGCGCTCTTCGTCTTTTTCCGGGATTGACGACATGCCCTTATTCCTGTAGTCAGTACAATCCAAACTCGAATAGCCATCAGGACAGTCATAATATTCGCGTACACACGAGGCAAAACCAAGATGACTATGAGACATTATGATGATATACAAACAAACGTACACAAACAAAAAAGACCGATACACAGACACGATAACGAGGCCTTTATACAAACACTAAACAGGGATAACTCAAGTGAGGTTAAGGGGGAAATAATTAAACAAGGGACATGGAATACCAAACCAAAACAAAAGAACATGTAGTTCCGAAGGTAAATATAACACGGGGAGAGAGGGGCGTGGCCAGCCTGACATTTAAACCTCTTGGGATAATAGCAATTTTTGCTCCAGCCCTGAGCATCCTAATTAGTGAATACGAAAACATTTCTGAGGGATTGACTCAAATGCTTAGACATTAGGCTTTTAATAAATAGCAGGAGTTCATCGCGTGGTCCATGGTCAGTCACACCTGACTGAAGTAATAATTGAACAAGAACTTCACAAATTCTAAGAGGAAAAACAGTGAACTGTACAATTCTGAGGCCATCCATAACTGTAACTGAAGACAATTGAAGTGACTAATCTACAAATCTTATCTGAAGACGACTGATGTAGAGTAGAGTACTACCGACTGTAGATATGGATATGTGTAGAAAATACTGCCATCTTCTGGCATGTACACAACAACAACGATAAGTAATATGCAGTAGTGTGTAGTCTATGGTGCAGGGTGGACGCAAAAGGACTTTTATGAAGAAACTGTGAATATAACATCCTGTATTTCTGACCTGGAAACACTTTTATCATCTTATCATTAGTTGAGTAATTGGAATCAGTCTTTTTACATTAATTTTCATAATGTGAAGAAGAAGAAGAAAAATCTGTTAAAATATTCATAGACAAACGTTCATAAACAATATCACGGCCACTATTATCTGTAAATGAACTTTTGCAAAAATCTAAGTCACGATTTTTACACTATGTCCAAAACTGAACTGAGGTCACTGCTAATGTAGTTTATTAGATCTATCCGAATATACCATAAGTAATGGTTCTTCCTGTACCATGAATGGAATTCCCAAGACCCGTAAATATAAGGTAACAATAGTATATCATCAGGTATATCTATGATATATATATATCATATATCTCTGATATATGTAAGGTAACAATAGCATATATAGTTATATATCTATGGTATATATAAAGTAATAACAGTATATCATCAGGTTTATATCTACGGTCTATTATATCACGTATTACGCAGCCTACTTCACCAGACCTCGTCATTCTCTGCGAAGACTGTTTAGGGCCACTGGAGGGTAGCAAATAGTTATATTACTAAACTGAACGTGACTAGCCCTTTCTCAGTGCTAAAAGGGACATCAGTTCTGGATTATTATATAAACATTGGATTAGGAAGTTACTTCAAACCAAAGAGCAATTATCATTTGTCTTTGATAATGTGGCGGGCTAAATATTATTTATTGGCAATTTCCACAGGCTGGTTCAAAAATGGTGTTAATAGGTCAAAAAATGCAATCAGTTTCTTAGACACATCCCATTAACAGGTTCAGCCGCATTTTGCATTGCCTACTCGATTTGCCAGCAGACACCACAGAAGACAAGTCCTATTTTATTTAAATGGATTTTTTTTACTCTGTCCTTTTGCCCCTTCACTGCAGATATTACTGTCAGTCTCAAAGATCAATATGAAAACCAAATCAGCAAATGTGAGAAATCATTCAG
>JAOYMR010000001.1:6111060-6122667 GCA_025802075.1 Tenebrosternarchus preto | reverse complement strand
CCTGTGTGTGTTTCACAGGAAGTGTGTGTACTCCTGTGTGTGTTTCACAGGAAGTGTGTGTACTCCTGTGTGTGTTTGACAGGAAGTGTGTGTACTCCTGTGTGTGTTTCACAGGTTGTGCCCTGGGGGAGGTGGGTGAAGCGATGAAGCAGATGGCTGATGTTAAGGACTCCCTCGATATCAACGTGAAACAGAATTTTATCGACCCCCTACAGACCCTACAGGACAAGGACCTGAAGGAGATCGGGGTGAGAGGTCACATCAGTGCAGAAGTTCTGTCAACCAAAGGGAACAATCGCACCTTCGCTGCACTGACACGGAGGAGTGCTTCAAAGAGCACTGTGATTTAATTTTCTGTAGCATAACGTAATAAAAACGTACAAATCCACTTACGTCATAGTATATAAAATAGACGACACATGCAGACGATAGACAAATGTGTAGATGAAAAGACTTATAAGTTGAGGGTACATTTGGCTGCAGAAGTAGCCAACGCTAAACATAAAGTGCACAGATGCTAAATGATACAAAGGACGGCCACACATAACACAAAACACACATAACACAAAAGAGGGCGAAAACAAAACCCGTTAGAGCGAAACAAATGTTAGAAAAAAGGCATAAAAAAAGCGTAAATGTCAAAAAGGTGTTAGAGACCACCAGGTTAAAGCTAAAACCATCAACTGGGTGATGTGTGTATAAACACCAAGCAAAGGCAAGACACTTCATTTGTTTGATGAAACAGACGAGTCAGAAGTGTGCTGAGCCAGTGGCGGGTGCCGTCAGGGCTACTGTAGACGTTCGACTTGTGCCTTCAGGTGTTGTGTGGACATTCAAGGCTGTGGCCTGCTCTCTCTTTACCCTCCCCCACTGCTAGCACCATCTGAAGAAGCTGGAAGGACGGCGGTTAGATTTCGACTACAAAAAGAAGCGTCAGGGCAAGATTCCCGACGAGGAGATCAAACAGGCTGTGGAGAAGTTCGAGGAGTCCAAAGAGCTCGCAGAGAGGAGCATGTTCAACTTTCTAGAAAATGATGTGAGACCCCCACTATATGTTCAGAGATTTCCAATGAACTTATTTACAAGGCATTTCATGGGTCCTGCAGCATTTAACCTTTAACATAACATCTAACATATAACAAAATACATTAGTGTGTTTTGGGCTCTGTAGGAGAGATAAGAATGTATATTGGCATCAGTTACCACTAAGTTCCAGATGATCTACCTGATAAAGGCAGTTCTTTGCTCGGTATGTCTTACTGAAGTACCTTTATCCTGCCTTTAGGTGGAGCAAGTGAGCCAGTTAGCAGCTCTGATCGAGGCGGCACTGGAGTACCACCGCCAATCCTCTGAGATCCTAGAGGAGCTTAGTGGAAAATTACAGAGCAGGTAACAGTTGTTAGCATCTGTTGCTTTTTTTCCTTTTTCTTTTAGTATTTTCTTGCTCTTTGACCTGTTTCTTTTTTTAAATGATAATGTGGCTCTTGTATCGTCTTTCTCTTCCACATTTTAAGTCTGGTACTCCATGAGAGAGGTTGTAGTACTCCGCATATTATGAGTTTTTTGCACTGGCAACCCGTTTGAAATGTCCCTATAAGGTTAGGGAGGGGCGGGGCTGAGCAGAAAGGGCTGCACGATGCTGTGCTCCAGCTGACACTTCCATCCTTGGTCTGCAGGGTGACCACATCGAGCAGCTTGCCCCGGAGAGAGTTCAAACCAAAGTCGGTCAAGTCCAGCCTGGAGACCATCGGCACCACCCAGCACAACGGCTTGTCCTATAGCTCCTCCCTCAAAAACACAGGTCTCGTCTGAAACGACCCCTGTGAAGCTCGGCGCTTTGATCTTTTGCCCTTCAAACTTTTTGTTTTATTCAAAGTGTGTTTTGCGTGTGACTTTTAGTTAATCGGTGTTTTGAATGACGTTTCTGTGCTAGCGTGCATCACACTGCACTACTGTTACTCACGTAGCTGATTTGAAACGTTTTGGATTGAACTCACTCATCTGTTGTTCTTTGCAGATATCCATGTCAACAATAATGGAAATGGAAAAAGTAGGTTTGATTCATGCACTGGAAGATTTGAGCTACACTGCACACAGCAAACCTGCACAGAATAAACCTGTAACCCACACAGAATAGAAAAAAACATTATTATTCATCTTTAAAGGTACAAGTTTGCCTTTAAAGCTTTATATGAATGTTTATAAGATATTTTGGGGCCAGTGTGGGTCCAGTTAAAACAGCCCACAGTGGTGGAAGGTGGACATACCTTTTCTTCTAGCGCAAGGGTGACCAACTCTGGTCCTGCAGATCTACTGCTCCCCAGAGTTTAGATTCACCTTCAGCTAAACCACCACATCCAGTGACCCAGGACCTTCAGGAACATCTGAATACTAGTACCACATTAAACTGTGGAGGGCAGAAAATCTCCAGGAACTGGAGTTACAGGTCTAGTGGTTAACACAAAGTCATCCATTCCCTCCCACAGACAAATGTGGAGTGTATCAACTAATTCCATCAATGCCTAAATACATATGGTCATGCTAAAAAGTTTCTAAGTAGCGAGTTTTGTGCCAACATCCATGTTCACCGTTGACTTGTGTCTGTGTGTGTGTTTGTGTCTGTGTGTTTGTGTGCGTGCGCACATCATCCATGTTCCCTGCATTGTGATGTCAGCTGAACACTTCACCCATGTACCTCCCATGACTCTCACGTGGTCTGAAAGTAACAGTCGTGAGTATCACCAGTTCTGTGTAGCATGGAGCTGTTTCACAAGAGGCGGTGGCGGGGGCTTCAGTTCAGACAGATAAGCTAAAATCACCAGTTTCAAATGGGAGTGGTCCTTATCTTGTCCATCGCCGGGCTCCATGTGTCTCCCTATCAGCCACACCTCTTTAAGCAAGAAAGGATACTAATTACTGACATCAGATGCTTACCACCAGGGGAGGCCTTTGTAATCTAACTGAACAGGATATAACTGAATCGCCAAACCTGTTGGGAACTATTTGGCTTTCTGAAATATGGCTTTCTGTAACTCATGAATATTCACACACTCGTGTTTTTGTTGATATGTGTGCACACTCCAGCCATAAACATTATTTGTCAGTGCCCTTAAAACTTTGTTGTTTATTACCTGCTGTTGTACTCCGAGGTCTGTGTGTTAATGCACGCTCGGTTTAGCGTGTAAACATTGTTCAGGGCGCGAGCATCGTGACTGAAAGCCCGCTACTCCCTTTTCAGAGACGGAGCTCCACATGGACCAGCCTTGCTGTCGCTCCCTCTACAACTTCGAGCCCGAGAACGAGGGAGAGCTCGGCTTCAAAGAGGGCGACATCATCATCCTCACAAACCAGATCGACGAGAACTGGTACGAGGGCATGATAAACGGCGAGTCGGGCTTCTTCCCTATCAACTACGTCGAGGTCCTAGTGCCCCTACCCCAGTGAGACGTGGCAAGGCCCAGGCCTACACCCCAGCCTCTCAGACTCTATACCGAGATGTCCTTCGGCCCATTCTCCATGGGAGCACTGCGTGTTACAACAGACAATTTGGAAACATTTTCTTTTTATTTATTTCCTTTACCTTTGTTTGGTTTCCACAGATCTACTTTCCACTGGTGGTAAGCGATATCAGGCACTCCTATTTATGCTTCTGCTTTTGTTTACTGGTTGCTTTGAGAAACGTGTTGCGTCCAATAGGCTAGCTGCCTTTACTGGGTCTCTCTCTCTCTCTGCAATTTTGTTTGTGTTTTTCTTCTACTTCAGTGTGTTTTTATCAGTTTATCTTCTTGCACTGGTTTTTACGTATTGCAGAAAAAACTTTTTTATGAACTGAGAGTAGCTCCTCAAGAACTTAAGAACTGTCTCACTCTTTTGATCTTTTGATCTTTTCTCGCTCCTAATTCTGTTTACACGTGACTTGTGACTCGTGATTGTGATTACCGGGAATCATAGTTGCAGACACAGATCTTGTATTGGACAGGGCCGAGATCTGGCTACTCTCCCTCCCTGAAGTGCTCGGTTATTTTGAGGTTGTATTGCACTATGGTTTTAGGTTCAAATCCGTTCACATGGCACATGGACTTCTTGTTGCTCCAAGGAGCAACGTACCTTTCACTGCATCTCCCTGCTGGGTCATCAGTCCAGATTTAGACTGATCAACTCTATGGTAAACATATAGAGAGAGATGACCGACGTGACTTCGTACTGTATGTAATGAAAGCCTTCCGCTCACCTCGTGATTAATGTTCACCCACTGTTGTACACTGAATGAAGTTAAAGATTGAACCTGTTAATGAAATATTCTTTGTATCATGTTCTGAGTGGAGGACTCTTGAGCTTAACAAGCTCTGAAATGCTTTTTTTAGTGTACAGTCTCACTGATTATTTTAAACTGACACTTGTCTTGTCTACCTGAATTAGAATGTCTTGATATTGCCAAAAAAGGTTCAAAAGCTGTATTCATATGTTACCATAAAATATGACGTCTTTGTTTAATTTAATAAGTTCTTTCTTTTGTATGTTTTGTTTTGCCCTCAGAGTTTTTTTTTTTTTTTACTTTCAACACAGTGTTGTCTTACATAGCTGTGTTACAAGTTTATCTTTTTAAAATCATTCTGGACAAGTGAATAACGACTATAAATGACAAGGGAAGTTTATTTTGATACAGTATTAATCAATTAAAATGACTTGAATTGACAGTTGTCCGAACTACACATTCAGGTCTTTGTTCAGCCATTTTCTCATTGCGCTCAGGATACAGTCGCGTTCCAGGAAACCAGTTGTTGCCCTGTGAAATGTTGCCCTGTGAAATGTTTGCAGTTTCTTGTTGCCATATGGTTTTATTGTTGCGATTCGACTCAGCCAGGACAGTGAGTCTCCGTGGTGATGACCCCGAAGGGAACGTTAACATTAGTAAAGTGGGCTGGGAAATGAACAGGGAAATTCTTTTTGACACTTCCTTCGCTACCCAGAGGGGTGAGCTTGAAAGAACAGTTTCACCCAGAGGGGTGAACAGAAAGAAGTAAATAAACAAAAGAAAACAAAAAGACAAAATGGCGGATAATTCACCCCACCAAACACGACTACTGATCCCTGTCTTTTTAAGTTTTTGTCTTTCCAGCAGTTTTGTACTGTTTTATCCTAGACTCTGTCGTTACAGTTGTTGCCGTTTTGTTTTGCTCTTTTTAGTATAATTTATACAAAAAGTGTTTTATAAATGTAAATGGATATATTACATACTGTATATTACATACTGTATATTGCATAAATAAATGACAAATGCTAAATTTGTTGAGACTGACACTTAACATTCAGTTAAATTTCTTACACAAAACATTCAAAAAGCAAAAGCAGTAACACATTTTAGTCATTTGCTCTAGTAACACTTGTTTTACAAAATGTAAATCAATTTTTTAATCCTTAAAAAACATTGAATCTTATGACTGTCAAATTTAAGACTCACCCCAAATGTACACAAGGCTGAAAGTTTGATAGGTGAAGAGATTTATATCCAGACCTCAGAACCTCTGAGTTTGGACTCTGTTCCTTTGGGTGATTGTGTTCTCCCTCTTGATGGCTTTGTGGTGTCGTGAGTTGCTGTTGGGAGTGAGTCCTCTCGATGCTCTTTGAGTGGGGAGAAGTCTGTTTGGTGGTCCACCACCAGGTCCAGCGTGGGTAAGGAAGCAGTACTGGTCACGTCTCGGAAGATCAAGGAGCCCAGGGATTGTCCGTCCTGGTTTTTTCCTCCGTGAGCCCTCCAGGGGTCGTTCATGCGCATGGACATCCTGATCTTCTTCCAGCCCAGGTGGTTGAGCTCCAGGAAATTGAGGAAGATGCACAAGACTCCAACGCAGAACATGAAGATGAGGAAGATGGTTTTTTCGGTGGGTCGAGACACGTAGCAGTCCACCCGCTGTGCGCAAGGGGGCACAGTGCACACGAAATGAGCCGGAACACGGAACCCAAACAGCATCCATTGTGCCGCCAGGAAAGAGACCTCCAGCGCGGCCCGGAAAACCACGTGGCAGACGTAGACTTTGGACAGAACTCCCGACGATCCCCCGCCCCCGCGCTCCCAGCCGTTACCGATGGCAGCGGGGCGGCTCGTAGGCTCGCCCTTCCGGACGCCCTCGAATGGTTCGGCCAGGCCTCGGCCCGAACAACTGTCGGAGTCGCAGCTCCGCCCACACCCCTCCCCGCCCTCTCGCCCCTCCGGTGTCCTCTTTGCCAGGGTGTGCCAGGTGTAAACTACGAAGCACAGCGACGGTGCAGACACTGCGATGACGTGGAAGGCCCAGAAGCGGGGCTGAGAGATGGGAGCGAAGGCATCGTAGCAGACGTTGGGGCAGCCCGGCCGCAGCGTGTCGCAGGTGAACATCTCCCTCTCGTCTGCGTACACGTCCTCGGCAGCCACGGCGACCACCAGCAGGCGGAAGGTCACCATGACGGTGAGCCAGAGGCGCCCCACCAGCGTGGAGTGCTGGTGCACAGCGTCCAGGAGCCTCTTTAGCAGAGTCCACTCCGTCATGGCAGCAGACGGCCGACTGCCCCGGCCCAGGGCCTCCGACGGTTCCTCTCCGGCCAGAACAGACGCTCGGGGGTGTGGGCGTCACGCCGTGGGGCCGCGGCCGACCCGCTCCGTCCCCGCCTCGGTCTGAGATAAGCACCGTGCTCCACTCCCACTGAAGTCCACTTGATGGTGGACCACGTGCTCCTGTCTTTTTGTCTTTGCGCTCTGCTTTAATAACGCTAGGGAAGACGGTGGCTCTCCAACCTCAGATAGCGCACTGATAGTGTCCCCTGATTGTGTTCTTTTTTAGCTTGCCGCTGCTCAAAGAGGCAGAGGGTTCCTTTAAAAGGACACGCATTTAAAAATATGCTTTAGATAGCTTGTGCTTTTAGAAACGCTTCAGATAACACGTGCTTGTATATACTGTGTTTATAAAGATTTAGTAGACTATGTGGCTGTAGTTAATATCATGCTTTAAATCAGGCATAGTAAATCTTTGACATACTCCCGAGTTGATGTTCATAATCTGAATTGAATATATATGTATATGATGTGTGTGTGTGTGTGTGTGTATATATCATATATAGATGTTACATATACATCCAGTACAACTGCATATATAAAACACCTGCATCTAATACAACAACCATGTTTTGCACGTCACCTGCATGCGAAAAACTTTTTTTGGAGAAATTTCTCCATGTTGTCTCCAAAACACTCCAAAAGTTCCACTGGATCCAAAAATATTGTTTACTGGGGTAGAATGGGCTATTTTCCACGCCAAACATGTTTGTTTTTCTCCACTTTGAACCATGGGGTTCAAAAGCTTATCAACAAAAAAAATATTTGTACAGTTCTTTCACAGCTGTGACCCCTGAAATGAACGAACTGTGTAGATGTATAACTTTCACAAGGCACTAATAAAAAATGCTGTAAGGGCAGTGACTTACACATTTATAATACCCTCAGATTAAAAAGGCTTGTGCCTGTACCTTGTTTGCATAATGTAGCTCCTTTGTGTAGTTTTGAAACAGCATGACTTAAGGTTTTACTGATGTCTGTTACCACAGCGTCATCTTTATCAGACTCAACCTGCACATCTGAGCTCTTAGTTTGACAGTGTGTCAAACAAACAGGATGTGTGTGTGCTGAAAGCTCCTCTGGCGAGGAGTAATGTGGTAGGGGGTTTTGCCTCTTCCACCCCAGTATTCTTGTCACTGTTTTCTCTCTCTCTCTCACACACAAACACACATCATTTATCAGAAGATAAACAATTCAACAGTAAATGTACAATCGTACAACAATAATGGAAACAATTTATTCTTTTTTTGAGGATAAAAACTCTCAGTGTTCCAGTTTGGTTATGTTTACACATGCGCAATGATTTAGAGTGAAGTACAGGGAAGAAATCTCCACACTTTGTGGATTTTCCTGAGGCTCAGTAGCACTTTTCCGCAGCTCTCTTCTGCTGAACTGCACCATTTATCTCACACTGGTCACGATACATTATTATTAGATATGTTAAAAAGTAAAAATAATACCAATGTAAACAAGCTGTTTTTAGAAACGCACTAGTCTACTTCTAATAATATATGTTTTAAATATACTAAATGCAACTGAGAAACAACTATAAAATACCAAACACAAATCTTCATGATCAATAAAGTTATTAAAAGAAAAAAAAACCTCATTACACTGTGGACCATATTCTACTTTCAATATTTAAAGATAATAAAATTCTTAGGAGACTCAATTATCCATTTATCACATAGTCCCACAGCAAAACCAGGAAGTGTTTCTCCCCTGTTTATTCCTATGATAATACACTGTGTCACCCGTCTAGGAAACGGCCAAAGAAAATGATTCACCCTGTCGGGCTGTTCATGATGGTGCTCAATGATGTCCCTCTCCACCAGGCTTTGTGAGAAAGGGTCATGGAGCGGAATAACAGGCAGGATTAACGCAAGTCATACAGAAGACTGAGAGCACGAGGGGAAGGGGGGGTTTGTGCATTTTAAACACTGAGTCTGCTACGCTTCCTCTTTTCGTGCTTTCATCTCCCAGCAGAAGTACAAGAACAAGACATAATAAATATGAATGAAGACTCCCTCCTGAGCTCCTCCTGCAGGAAATTTGCACAATTCTCTTCTTCTGTTCACACCGACAACTGTCTGGTTTGGGAATTAAAGCACCATGTTTCGGGCCTCTTTAGAAGTCCTAGAATATCAGTCCCATAAGCCATATGTCTGACTCCAGGGGATTTACATAAAGTCTTAATGCATCTCATAATATACTCTTGCTGTAGGAGAGGACAGTATTAGCATTACATGGAATGTATGTTATGCTGTTGATCAAACTGTTCTTTAAACTAAGTATGACTTACAAAACTGCAATAAAAAAAGTTTACCAAAAGAAAAACAAGTAAGGGTTCTAAGAAAAAAATATACTAGAGATCTTAATACGTGCATCCTGACACACTTTATACAGCATCAAATTAGTCAGGTGTCATTATTCCCTTTGCAAAATCAACTGCAGTACTGCAACAAACTTCCTGTCCCCAGGTTTTCTCAAGAGTATATAACGGTGTATAAGTAAAAATATAATTTCAAGCTGATTTAGGAGCAAATTTTACTTAAGTAAGTGCAACTCAGAGTAAAGTACATGTTTAAGTACTTAAATACGTATATCTGGGTAAATATAGTTCCTACTCTCTCCTCTTGATACAAGAATTGTAAAAAAATTGCAACATACTTCTCTGTAAACAAGATAAAAGGAAAAACCTGCTTTTAACAAATGAACAAGTTTGTCTTTAGCCCGGCACACTTGAATTAGACAGACAGCTATTTTCCTGCTATTTTCCTGGCCTGACAACACCTTCGGTCATTTGTTATGTGTTGAAGAGCAGTTTGGTATTAGTGACCAGGTCCTCATAAATTACCATAATTTCAGGCAGACACTAACTGGATTAAGGGGTCTTGGGCAAAGAGCTACTTGGTGATGTCTGACTAGCGCTGATGTGAAAGGGCTTTCCATTCAGCTAGCCCACCCCAGCCCTCCTCCATCATAGTCCCTGACTGTTCTCACCCACAACCTTTAGCTCATTACTAATCTGACCAGCCAAAAGGAACTGTCTGAAGGGGGAGAGAGAGAGAGACCTAGAGGGAGGGGGGAGCAGAAAGAGGAAGCAAGAGACAGAGAGAGAGACAGAGAGAGAGAGAGAGAGTCATAAAGCTCCTGCTTTTACTCAGTTTTTGGAGTTTCTGGGAGGAGAAGCACATTGCCTTATCGATGAGAAGCCATTTTACAGGAGGAAAACACAACTGCTGCAGGTCTCTCTGTTTATCGTGAAACGGATAAATGAGATCTGGGCCTCTTGAGGACTTTGGGGGTCTCCCCCCCCTCCTCCATCCTTTAGGGCACAGCTGAATGCATATGCCTGTCAGGTAAGAGTTTTGAATGGTCATCATCCATTGATGTTTTCTGCTGGACAATGACGTTAACACTTCTGATCAAAATAGCTCCATAACTGATGCCCCATAGTTGGTGTCATTTTGCATACATGCCAGTTAATTGTAGCAAGACAACCTGATACAATTCCTGTGTTGTAAAATACCCTTAAAAAGGCAAACCTGGTATAAACTTAACACAAAAACGGCTAGGATTAAAGTCCAGTAACCTTAGGCCTTGTAATGCATTTGTACTAATGCATTTGTATTTTTAGCAAAGACGCGGTAACTGCAGGCGACCAATCCGAATAGTTGAACCACCAACCAGAAAACACTTCTGTTATCCGAGACTGATTAAGTACCAGCCGTATGAGATCTCGGTATTACGGCTTCCAACGTAAAACCCTCTCCAAGGAAGGATAACGGTGAAAACAAGGGCGCCACACTGTGTGGTTTTCTTATACTTGGTGGTCTCATGTGAATGGATATTTATTGTTGATCATATCAAACATATTGAGACAAAGTGTGGTATAAAACTGTGAGAAGTGCTGGGTGGTTTAGTTAAAATCTTAGGCATTACCAATGAAATGTCCAGTGTCTTGTTTAGTAATAGTAAGTAACTGCAGACAATAGTTACACAGATAACAGATATTCTAAATTGTTTAATAAAAAAAAAAAATCATTTTGGATTTTACAAATATTCTATTTAAATGTTCATGTAACAAAGAAAATGTATTTTAATTATAGCTGGACTGTGCTCAACAGAAACTGAAAGGGGGATATGGAAAACTCACCTTCTAGGACAAGAAGGATTCACTTCACTTCACACACTGCAGGGGTGGGGTGGGGGGTTACCATAGAGACAGCCATGTCCCCAAAGCCCATGTGGGAAGACACTCATGAAGTGAAGATCAAAGAGGGAGAGCAGGTTGGGCAGGCGGCCGCACAACATGCTGCTGGTGGAGCCCATTCAGTTTCCTAGAAGTCATGGTAAACAGGACGTGAAGGAATAGTGCCTAGACTGTGCTGGGGAGACTGACCTATAAGCTGAATTTTCTATATTTTTCTAAAATGTTTTGAATCTATTTCAATGTAATGTTTTGTTTCAAAAACACCGTGACTGTTATTTTGGTGATAAGGTTTATTCTCTTTATGGACAGTAACATACATTTTGTTTTTCGTATTCCAGCAATCTGAATTTGAAATCAATTACCATGAGGTCAAAATTTCAGCATTTGTTCAAAAGTACTTGCACCTATAAAGAGCTCAGGTGAATCGCCCAGGAACTACCGTCACTGTCCAAATATTTATGGTATATACACTACATTTCATTATATTTCTCCACATTCAAAACGTTGGACATTGTGTCTTACTAGCTGCCAAGAAGCTCGCTTAGATGAGCTACAGTTACAAAACTTTGAATTTTTATTTAGTCTGTTAGAATGTGGAAAAAAAGCACAATTCTCAGGGCTGCTGTACTGTTCTTTTTGGAAATGTTTGTTCCAACTCATGCCCTCTAACAGAGTTTTTCTTTAGTTTACTAATTAGCAAACAGCCCCCAAATTTTGGTCAACTTCAATAAAACTGAAAAGGTGCGGCTGAACACTGGACTGCCGTTTCCTCATCGGAGACGAATCATTTCTTCGTGTCTTT
>JAOYMR010000001.1:6089563-6102015 GCA_025802075.1 Tenebrosternarchus preto | reverse complement strand
ACACACACACACACACACACACACACACACACACACACACACACACACACACACACACACACACACACACACCAATGTGGACTCATGAAATTTGAACGTGGAGTGTACACTTTTCACCTAAAAAGACTGCAGTAACACCACTATGAACACGTCATACCATATCAGAGATGTTCTTAAGCCTTATAAAGCTTCCATCCAGTTCGATCTCGTCAATGGACACACAGCCGTGGGTGGAGGCATGCTGGGACACTTTGTAGCTTGGCGAGAGGCCAGAGGACCCTTCGTATTTCCGTTTCTTGGCCCCGGATTTCCGCGCTGCCTGAGTGCGAGACTCCGCTGAGCGATGACTCGGACTGGGGGAGAGATTGAGTCTGGTAGCAAAAGAAAAATGTTTTTGTAAACTTTAAAAAGAGACACAAGGATCAAGACAATATACAAGGCAAAATACAAATCAAAGGATGCATCAAGAAATGAGGAAATGTGCAAAAGAAATACACCAAAAGATGCAAACTAACAAAGTGTGCGCTTGTTGATCATTACGATCACCACAACTCATCAGAACACGTCAAATCAGTGCTCGTTTCTCTCAGGCTACACCCAGTGCCTCCATCACCAATCTGTGTGCCTACAGACGTCCCCACACCTCTGCTCTTCTCCCTCCAACATCTTGCGGTAGGTGTTGATCTCCATGTCCAGCATGAGCTTGACGTCCAGCAGGCTCTGGTACTCCTCCAGCTGGGCCTGCATCTGCTGCCTCATGTTGGCCATCTCCTGCTCCTTCTGCGAGAGCCTTTGGTGGGCCGATGCCCGCTCGCGGTCCAGTGCACACTCCAGCTCCTGCAGCTGGGTCTCCAGCGCACAGTTCTAAGCCAAAGCAATGCACGCACACACAGACACACACACATCACTCCGTTACCTTTAGAGGACACTATATAGATTGCACATCCACAAGAAAAAAGTACCACAATGCTGGTACCGCTACTCAAGCTTGAGGGTAATTTGAATATTGAGGGGAGCTGTAGAAGACTGAATTTAAGAGTTATTTTTATAATTTTAAACTGCAACCATGTTCTGTTTGATGGGTGAACTGTAGGACATATCAGGTCAATGAGCTTTTGGCTGAACCAACTTGCTCAGCACAGAGTATTTGTGGTCACCAATAGCAGGCCACATACATGATGAAGAAAAAAAAAAAGAACTGAATATATTCTTTAATACTTTAACTTACAAGTGACCCATTGTCTAATCTATCATTAAACCCCTTTCTCAATCCAGAAAATTAAACGCTGCAGCTACTGGAAAAACGTTATAACAGATTTAAGCACCATACTGAGATACTTAATCGTTTTGGGGTTTTTTTGTCTTTAGAATACAAATAACTTTATAAATAATCGGCTCCTGACAGTATTTTGTAAGATGTGTTTCTGTTTAAACTATAGCATTTTTAGTTGGAAAGCTGATGTGCAGAATCATTAGCGAAAGCCGAACCGTATTGGCATCACCTGCTTCTGCAGGTGTCCGATCTGCACACACTGAGACTCCAGCTTGAGTTTGGCTTGTTCCAGCTCTTCTCTGGTTGAGGCGGCGTAGTCACTGCTCTTTAGAGCAACCTGCTTGGCGTTCTCCAACTGGAATGCAAAAACGATGCAAATTCTGAGACTGAGTATTTAACCAAGGCTAACCCTAACCCTAGCTGCAGATACTAAAGTAATGTGGGGAGGACTCAAAAAACAACCAATTAAATGTTCTGCCATCCAAAATGGAAACAAACAATACATCTTTCATAAATATACTTGCCATACTTACCGTAATATGAAATTAGTTGATGGTTTAACTTTAGATAGTGGAGATTTTTACTGAATGTGTTTTAGGTTTGGGCTATTGTAAATGAGATGAAAACCACTAAAATCTTTTTCAGCTGAACGACAGGAGCACAGAGTGCCCGGAGAGGCCGGGATACCTTGGCATTAAAAGTGCCTTCCAGCTGATCCTTGTACTGCTGGATCTGTCCTTCGTGCTCTCTCCGAAGCTGCTGCATTGCCTCTGCCAGCTTACTCTCCAGATCCTGCTGCTTGCACGATTCCACCTCCACCAGGCGACTCTCCAGCCGGGTCCGCATCTCCTGCGTTTCCTGCACGGAGGAGGGCAGTATGAAGGGACTGGTATGGGAACACCTTCCTGCCCTTGGCTGGATCTTAGGACATGGCTGGTATTTAGTGTTGATGCGTGCATTAACTAAGCTATGCTGCAGAGCATGTGGAGAGAAGTTCTCATTTCCTCATGAAAGCCGAATAAAAACTTGATCTACTGCCTTCGATGCCAAAACATGACACCAATTTAATGGTACTAGAGACCAGATACTAACAAAAAGCCATTATTAACAGTGACTGTAGAACCTCCATATCAGTGCCACTTAGTCACATGACTTCAGTCACTTGATATTGCATAATTGGCAGTAAGCATGCTAAGCTTTGCTATGTGGAAACAAACAAGGCGGCCGCAATGCTGACCCGCCACTGCAAGGTTCCTCACCTGTTCTGTGACATACTTCTGGAAGTCCATCTGCTCTTGAAGGGTCTGGATCTGGTTCTCCACGTCAACGCGGCGAAGCATCTCAGAGTTGATCTGCGCTTTGGCGTTTGCCAGTGCCGACTCCAGCTACAGAAAGACAGATGAACAGACAACCATCAACAAAGGAAACGTTAGCAATTCTGAGATAATAGTTAAACAGGACATCTTCATGAGCAGGTTGAACATTGTTGTCAAGGATTACAAACTGTTCACTGCACACCATTTTGGGACACGTTTCTATAAGCTCCATATTTATTTTATGGATACCTGTGCTACCAACATCCAGATAAAAACCAACATGACATTTGCTAAAACTCACATTATCCACTTGTGTTTTGAGGTCCGCAACATCATCTTCCAGCCTGTGGTTGGTAGCTAGTACGTTAGCATACTCCGCCTCTTTGGAGTTCAGGGCAGCTTCGAGGTTTCGCCAGCGGTCAACAGCGTTGGCCAGTTCTGCCTCTTTCTTGCTGTTCCTGAAAGACCATACATCAGAGCTTTATGTGATGCTAGACCAATGGTTTTGAACTCTTATATAAGCAAATTAATAAAAACCTCAAAACAACTTGAGCGCTCGAGGGTAACAATCTGGTTGACAACGAGGCCTATGACGCACAAAGCGGTCCAAAAGTCAATGGCTAAAGAGTCAAATACCCTTAGTATCTGTCTAGCCAATGATAACTTGAGCGCATCGCGTTTTATACTCCAAGTACAAAAAAAAGGTTTCTCCCACCCTTACCTCGCAACCAATTTCCGGTGGTCTTCACACAGCTGGCTATATTCAATTTGAAGCCTGGCTCTCTCGTTCGCAGTGGCGTCCAAAGTCTTCCTCGCATCAGCCAATTCATTCTCGTACAACAGTCGCACATTCTTCACTTCTCTAGTCGTCGTCTCTTCTTTCTCCTCCAGGAGACGTTGCATAGATGACTTCTCATTCTCGAGCTGTCGGGCGCGCTCTATGTAGTTGGCAAGTCGGACATTTAGCTGGCGAAGTTCTTCCTTCTCCTGAAGGCGGCTGAGCCGGGTTGGGCTGACAGAGGATGGCGACACGCCCGCGGTGTTGCGTCTACTAACGCGCGAAGAGCGACTTCCCGAGGTGGCCGGAGTGGAAGTTATCATGGACATTGGTGGACCAGCTCTGGTAATAAATGTGACCTTGCAGGAGGCTGTAATTGAAACAGCCGATTGCAGAGCGACTATGATCTGAAGAGATCCTAATGTGCGGATTGCAAAGACAAACTCCAAATGCAACAAACTACTATATCATCATTATCAACACGCTGTAGACTGTCAATATTGGCTATGTCTGCTTTACACGTAGTGACATTAAATAAACACACGGCTAACGCGTTCGAGGGCTCTTGGTTTTAAGTATGTAACCTCTTAAGGCCTGTTAGCATGTTTATTTTCCCCGTAAAAGTCGGTTTCATTGCGCACAGCTGTAGGACTAATGGCCCGAATGAGCGTGGTGATGTAACGTCAGAAGAGCGGCAGCACGTTGTGCACTCAGTAGAATTTAAAGGGAACGTTTTTAAACGTCTGTCACTATGTTTAGTAAGACAATGGAATAAAGACACTTAAAAAAGTAAAAAACAAACAAACAAACAAACGTGGTGTCACAAATAATAAAAATACGACTTTATAATCCAAGTTGGCTGCAACCCGTCCTTGCAGTGCGCAATGTTATGACTTTCAGACGTGGTCCGACAATATACCTCTGAACCTACCGTTCATCAGAGTGATTAAAGTGAGGAGGTGAATTGAGTAGAATTTGTTTAACAGACCACAATGAAAGTTTCCGACTTTACAACTCCAAAAAGGTTTTAAGCTAAAAAAAAAAAAAAAAAAGAGCGATGCGATCTCTTCAACAGCAGATGGAGACAGAACTCAACGTTTCTCCAGCCTGAGCTCACTCAATATAATGAATGATTTTGGTTGTTATGAGTGTCTGCTATTTGAAATGACTGGTCCAAAGAGGAAGTTATCATTTTTATGACAGTAAGATGTGATAGGCTACAACCTCTGGCTGTTCCAATAAGAACCATAGACCAAAAACCATATACAGTTTGTGGTCAAAACCTCTTATATTATTAAGGGTTTATTGACATTGGTCTTTCGTGGACCAAGATATAACCTCACTGTAACTGGTTTGGTTTTATAAGCTACCATATGGTTAGCCTTTAACCACACTGGTCTGTCTCATCCATGGCTGGGTGTGAATGGACCTGTTGTGGTACTTTACAGCTGGATCACGATTCCCTAGGTTTGCACTTCAAACATTTGTGTTATTCCACCCAGTGTCAAACATCAGGAAATGTTGTAATTGCCTGGTAATGTCCCTGCAATATGGAACGGACTACAAAGATCTGCTGTGCTGTGTGCAACCTGCACACGTGTGTGTTTATGCATAGCTGTATGTACTTACAGGCAGAATTTAGCTGTTGCCCTGTGTGAACTGAACCATTGAGGATGGCAAAGTGAGCTCTCTGTGACTGACTCCGAGTGGGTAGGGCAGCAGACGGAACCTGTTAGAGACAGAGATTGGCAGCAGAAGTTAATTAAAATCGCCGCTTTTCCCTTTTTACTGCCAACTTCTGTTCTTCACCTCGTAATAAAGGAGCGAGCATTGCACCCCTCTGGCACTGTCTGGAGAGCTTTTTGATCATACGCGCATATGGATGTTTCTAATGATGAATCATATCCTCATAAAGACATACCTAATGAGGAATCATATGCTTATAAGGACGTGCTAATAATGAATCATATGCTCATAAGGATGTGATAATGATGAATCATATGTTCATATGGATGTGCTAATGATGAATCATATGCTCATAAGGACGTGTGTAATGATGAATATGCTCATAAAGACATGTCTAATGATAAATCAAATGTTCATAACGACATGCATAATAATGAATCATATCTTCATAAGGACATGAACAACGAAGAGCAACGTGTGGTAGTAAATTGACATTGCTCTAGATAGTGCTCTCTTACTAATGATTGTTGTTAGTTTTTTTTTTTTTGTACGTTTGAACTTGCTTTACATCGTGCATCATGTACATCAGAATGCCGCGTCTGAAAGACTGACGCATCATCATGATGTATTTAATCTGATTCTAAATCTACCTACCTTATTATTAATTTACAATTTTCCTCATCTTACTCCTCTGTGAAGTTAGAAGGCTCTAGAAGGATCAAACCTGATACCCACCCATTCATCATCCTCCTCCCTATTATTTCAGTCCTGGGGGTTTGCGTACTCCGGATTTTGGGCACGGGAGACCGGACGCCTAGTGGAACAGCAGGACGCAGCACGCAAACTTAGGTCACTTCATTATTTTCATGTGGCTTGACGGAGTCGTAGCTCAGCGCTCGGGATAAGCGATAACCCCTCTTTTACGCCAGCGGTTGCCACAGCGTTGCGCATTCTGAAACCTCTGAATCGAAACCTGTTTTCGGCGTATGCAGCTGCCACACAAGAAGTTCCAGCAGATACATCAGCGCCGCTGCAGATTCACAGCCCGGAGCTTCAGGGCTGTCGGTTTTCTTCGAATTAAAGAGAAAATGTGAATCTCTACGTGAGTTTACTTTGTAGCTAAGGTAAGTGCGAGCTGACACAGTCATTAACCTGTTATCGGTATACGTGAGTCATGATGAGCGGTAGCGTAGATGTCAGACGCGGAGTTCTCTTTCTTTGATCGCCTGTTATTAGTCATCACTAGAGCAAGCTTAATACGTCTGCCCTGATGTATTATACCAACTGCCTCAAGCTTTATGCTGTATTTGGATGTTATAGCGCGACCAAGAACTCACTGAATAGGCGTCAATCTGCAGTTTAAGCACAGCAACATGACTGAAATTTCATCGGCTTTAACATTTGAGCCTAAACAAGTGGTAGATAGGCATAACTGTGGTTTGCCATTCAGGAACTGTCCAGTACCCCATATAGATTGGTTCTTAAGATTTCAAAGTGCATAGATTAAGCAATACTAACACCTTTTGGCTTACTACTTTATAGAGGAGAGATAAAATACACACAGAATTTATTTTACAATGCATTGGTTGAATAAAAATTCTGAATGAATGGCTTTAATATTAAAGTGCAAAATAAAATCTTAGCAGAGCGCTGAGGATTAAAGTTCGGCGTGGTGACGTGATGTACATCATATCCTCGACCTTTCAGATTGACAGTGTTTCTCTGTTTACAGGCAACCGTCACACGACACTTATAAGACCATCCGTGGAGAGAGGCATTGTAAAAATGGAACTTCTGGTTTTCTCCGTCTGCCAGTTCAGTTTGGCTCTCACGTTTATCCTCTCTGGGATTCAGGTATGATCAGCATCTGCCAGGATTCTTGGTTGTGATCATATTATTCATGTCCATTATTAGTTTGTCCATTAACAAAATAAGATTAATTACCTTAAGAAATGAACGACTGCATCACCATATCATGATGCTATGTCTGTTTTAATGCTATGGGAAACAATCACATCTTGTTTATTTTTTTTATTATTATTATTTTTTATTGTCTTGTCACACACTGCACTTCTCGATGGTGGAACGTCATGGCGACATACAACGCACGTGTTTTTTTTCTTTTTTTCCCCTTCTCCTGGAGCGTTATGTCATCAAACCTGTGAAAACGAGCCGCCTTAGTGATGTGGTTCGGAGTGTAAATTAATATTCATTCACTTTCAGTCTGTTTGATGATATATGAGGAGCAACGAAGACAACAATACACTGAGATCTGAGATTATATCCTCTTCATATCTACAAGATCTGAGATTATATCCTCATCATATCAACAAAATCCGAGATTATATCCTCATCATATCTCCAAGATCTGAGATTATATTCTCACCATATCTCCAAACGACATCCCTATCTGTTTTTTTTTATTATTATTATTATGACACTGTTCGGAATATGGAGCCTATACCATATCTGATTTGAAACCA
Source organism: Tenebrosternarchus preto (assembly GCA_025802075.1). Classification (NCBI taxonomy): domain Eukaryota; kingdom Metazoa; phylum Chordata; class Actinopteri; order Gymnotiformes; family Apteronotidae; genus Tenebrosternarchus; species Tenebrosternarchus preto. The sequence goes on along the minus strand of JAOYMR010000001.1, from coordinate 6,094,479 downwards.
CAATCTGGCTCAACCCTTGTAGTCTGAGTGCAGATTCCTAAATAGAGTTCCTGGCCACAGCACTACCGAAGGGGACCAGTTGAATGTTGTCTCTTTTTATACGAGGCAGAACATTCGGTGCCAGTTATATATAGAGTGCAGTGAGGAGCTTAATGGACATGCTGGCACGCACATAAATGCTGTGACTAACCCATGACAACGGGCAGCCGAGGACCGCTCGATAACGCCGGCTTGTCTCCCGCGGAGACGCCGGCCCGAGTTGGCCGGATGTCTTTGCCTGGCGTTGGCGGGAATAGCAGCGGGCTGAAACCCGAGGCCTGCCTTTGTGTACCTGGAGGAAGCGTGCCGTGTTTGAGTGGCGTGGATACGGAGGGGAAGGGTGGAGCGGGTGGGGGTGAGGGTGGGGGTGAGGCAAGGGGAGGGTAGGCAGAAACAGGAGCAGGTAGCTGCGTGGCACGGGAAGGCACACTTGATCGGGTTTTCCTCCGCTGCGGATTCCCATGCACTTGGATGATGTCACTCAGGATTTCAGGGCGTGTGCAGCATCTCACAACACCGGCGCTTTTCTCATTTCTCTCTTTTTTTTTTTTTTGCCAGGTGCTTTTTAGAACAAATGTTAAATGCGATGTACTGCTTGTTCCTGGCCACTCCAATCTATCACACAAATGTTTTTTTTTTTTACTGATCCACACAATCAGTTTCAATCATCCATCTCTGGGATAACAGCTTGAATTTTTAAAGCTAAATCGAAGCTTTATGCGAATTTACTGAGGTCTTTCTCCGAGGGCTCTTTGCAATAATCTTCAGGAATAATATTTGCGCTGTGAGCTAAACACTTTTGTTTGATTTATGTGCAGCCTATGGGAGAGCCTGAAGCAGACTGGGGTTGAAGCACATAGAGAGAACCGGGGGTGGGAAACAGGTGTCCTGCTTTCTCTATTTGAGAGCTGCTCCTCGTTTTAACCTCTGACTGACAATGTTGCCTTTCCTGTTGACACACACTCACACACACACACACTTTTGAGTGGAAGGATTTCCCTTCCCACAGTACAAATTTGTGGGAGGCTTTTTTATTGGCTTGTGTATGTGTGTGTTTGTGCGTATGTTTGCACATGTGTGTGTGTGTGTGTGTGTGTGTGTGTGTACTACTTTGAGGTATGTCTGTATCAGTGTGTGAGCTTTAGTCTTGATGACTCTTGAGTCATTTAGTCTTGAGTGCATTTACATTTTCAAGAACAAAAATTGTTTACTTTCTCAAGACATCGTAACTGGACTTTTTGCACTGAGCGAAACAGGATGTTTCAGACAGAGGTCCTTCATCAGCTGTGCAAGCAAAATGCTTCTGAAGTTTTATGAGAGCAAGAATAGCCAGAGAGTGTGCTGTAGTAAAAGATGTAATGTCAAAAAAAAAAAAAACCACTTTAAACAGAGGTCCTTCATTAGCGGTGCAAGCAACATGCTTCTGAGAAGAAATACTAGATGTTTAAAAATAAAAAACCTTCACATGATTAAGCCTGATTAAATATATCATCAGTCTTATGAAATTCTCAGGCGGCTCCCAATGTTCACTTCCTTGTGCCTACACTTCCATTCTGTCATTGCTGCTCTGTCTAAACTCAGTGAAGTAATGTCCACATGACCTGCTACTCGTGGGTCTCTGCAATTTTTTATTGCTTTCTGTCATCTATGTAAACCACTTCTCTCCATAATGGGTATCTTAGGAGAACAAGCTCATCACAAGAGCTATTTCTCTGCAGGGAGTGTCTGCAGCTCAGCTCCTCTTCCCTAAATCCTCCCAGAGGACCTTCTGTCTGACGTTTCGTGTCATTTAAGGAGAAAGTCAGAGGCTGACGAGTTCCCAATGGACAATGGCAAATCGAGGCAGGCTGGATTAAAAAATGAAACATGTATTCATGCTTGGCTTGGTCTGTGGATTATGGTGAGCAGATGTTGGATTAGCTTCATGCGTGATTGCTTTTCATTGTTTAGCGTTTTCAAGTACTTCAACGCTTGGGAAGGCCTGATCAGAGCCAATTTTGTCTTTTTTTTTTTACAGAAAAATGTGTATTTTTACAAAAACCAATGCCTGTCCAGATTAGAGTCATAGTTACAGTCATTAGGTGGGATTCCAATTCTAAGATAAAACTTTTTTTTAATTCAGCTCCTTTTACACAACTTTGCATCCTAAAATGTCCAAATGATAGGATACATGGACTTTGTCACTGCTTAATATTTACATAGAATTAACCCCTAACCCTTACCCTAACCCTAAGGTAAACCACTATCCCTTACCCTAACCCTAGGGTTAACCCCTAACCCTAACCCTAGGGTTAACCCCTAACCCTTACCCAGCCCTAAGGCCTTCAGAGTCAGGTATGAAGTGTGTGCAGTGGTAGGTTTCCAGATGTGGGACTGAGAGACACCGCACTCTGTTTAGCACCCTTCAGGTCAAAGGGTAAAGGTTGTTTGGTAAAATGGGACACTGGCCTCTTTTAAGGCTATTTTCAACAAAACTAGGCTTAATGTATTTTGCCATTACTAAACGCTTATGTATTAAACTTTTGTTCCCTTTGACATTGGATCACAGCAAATTTAAAGACATTCTAAGAGAACAAAATATTTTCACAATTTACATTTCATTTTATGTTAACTAGTTGTTGCTACAGCATAATGAATCTATTACAAACCAGCAAAGTAGAGATTGAGGGTTTCCCCACAAACACGGTTTGCTACGACTGAAACGTACGGGTACATTAAGAGTTTATGTAGCGATATGTGTGTCCCACCCAGCGTGAGCTACAGAAGGTTGGTGGCCTGTACAGGGAGAACGAGCATCGTCTCACAGACTGGACAGTGGGGGGGAGGTCTTTACTGCTGTCTGGGTGATGCGCTGGTATCAGGCCGGCTGAGTATAGCTCTCTCCTGTTGTCACTGAGGCAGATGCTCTACAGACGTTTGTTAATGGCGTGTGTGTGGGAGTGTGTGTGTTGGTGGGTGCGTGTCATGTAGAGGTGTGAGACAGCAGCTCATTTTGGCTCTATCTCAGCTTCTGTTGTGTGAACAGAGAGGCAGCAAAGTTAAGCTACAGCGTGTTTGAACAGCTGAGGTATGAAAAACATAGTGGTGTTCTGGACCCTGAGCTGCAGGAAAAGGTGTGTGTGTGTGTTTGTAATAGGGACCCCCGGCTGACATTCTTGTGTCATGGAAAAGAATAGCAACTGAAAATACCTGTTCATAGTTTGAACATTTTTTTTTACAAAGAGTAAGAAATAGATTTAATATTCTTGATAGTGTATGATATATGAGTTAAATCCTCTTGAAACTCTTGGAAAAAAAAAAAAATCCACAGATTGGGTTTATTTGCATTCTACCAGGTGAAACCTGAGATTTGCTTGCGATTGACGTTATCTTGAGTTCACATCGACATGCTTCCTACTTAAAACCCCTTTCTCCATTTCACAGACTCTCTCATTTGCGGGTCTTTGATTTCAGCAGATCTCACGAGGGCCAGTGTATTATAGGCAGATTTGTGAGAGCTTGAGCAAATTTGTGAGTTGGAGATTTTCTCTGCTGATACCGCGATGTTTCAGAACCACGGCTATGGTGCCGTATCCAGTTCTCAGCTCTTTCTGTAGCAGGTGATGAAGCATGGTGAGAATTTGTTTATCACCTCCAGCTGAAGTGTTTCCTTTCTTTTTGGCTGTCGCTGTTAACCTGTTAGCTGGTAATGTATGCCCTGACAGCACTGGAACATATGCTTTTTGGATGTGGCCTGCAGCTTGGAGACCTGACACACAGCTGCTTATAATTACAATTTACAGATAAAGTAAATCAACTCACCATGCAAATGAGTTTTTTTTTTAAAGTAAAGTAACACCCAGGAGTAATGCTGAAATCATTCTGAAATGAGTCTAAATGGATCCCACATGCCGTACCAGGGTAGGCGCCAGACTTCTTGCGCTGGGTTTGGTGCAGAGCAGGAAATGAAAATGAAGAAGACAACAAGGTTAAAGCCCAGCAGAGGAGATGGAGCTGTGGCTGTAAGGGCACCTCGTCACCCTCTTCTTGGTACTTGGGTTGCCTCACTGAATGTTTGGCTTGTCTCAGAATGCATTCAGCTTGGCCTGTCTCTGAGTAACACTTCTTGTGAATTTCTTTAGAGTGTGTTCTGCTTGACCTGTCTCACAGTGTGCCCTGTTTGGCCTATGGTTGGGTGTACTGCACTTGGCCTCATATACAGTATTTGGCCTGTCTTAGAGTGTACTCCATTGGCCTGGCTCAGAGTATACTCCATTTGGCCTGACTCAGAGTGTACTCCGTTTGGCCTGGCTCACAATGCAGTCCATTGGCCTGGCTCACAGTGCAGTCCATTGGCCTGGCTCACAGTGCAGTCCATTGGCCTGGCTCACAGTGCTGTACATTGGCCTGACTCACAGTGTACTCCATTTCGCCTGGCTCAGCACTTCTGAGCAGCTCATGAGGCGTGTCCCCAGATGGCACCCCATCCTTTCAGACCAAGGTGAAAAGATCACTTATCTGCCTTTGCTACAAGCATTCACCCCCCATATGGACTCTCACTCGCTCTCTCTGGACGGAGTCTCCCTCTCTCTCATAAAGCTCTGAAAGGCTCTTTCATGAAAAGGTACAGTGTGGCCATTCACTCTGGTCAGCTGTAAACAGACACGCTCCTGATCTGCCCCCTCTGCACTGTTAATCAGCTGGACAGAATCCTCCTCCTCTCTCTCTCTCTCCCCCTCCCTCGCTCTCTCTCTCTGCCTGTCTGTCTCTCCTCTCTCTTTCTGTCCCTAACCCTAACCCTCACTTTCTCTTACTTTCTCTTCTTCACTCTCTCTCTCTCTCTCTCTCTCTCTCTCTCTCTCTCTCTCTCTCTCTCTCTCTCTCTCTCTCTCTCTCTC
>JAOYMR010000001.1:6022303-6053646 GCA_025802075.1 Tenebrosternarchus preto | reverse complement strand
CCCCCCCCCCCCCCCCCCCCCCCCCCCCCCCCCCCCCCCCCCCCCCCCGAGGTGAGAGGAACGCGCTACACATTGTGAACAAAAACCATCTTAAATGCACACGGTCGATGTGCCTCGGGGATGCCTCCTCAGCTGTCGCCCCAGGCAACAACGTGTCAGGCCGCAGACGGAAGCCTCGCTCAGCACCTTTACCGGAGGTGCTGCCGTCTCGGTCTGCTTCTGAGAATAGACTGTCTGGGGCATGGAAACTGTGTGGGGGGGAATCAGCCTATCAGACGCCTTGCATCTCTTTGCCAGTGTCTTGAAAAATGTCTTGAGAAATAGATGTATTTGCTTTGAAAACTGAGCTGTAGTTGTTGGTCTTGTATATTAAATAACTGAATTAAATTACATAACATACATGGTTCTGTTCTCTTATTATGAATATACCAAATATGCACCACATTCACTCTAATCTACCTGGATTACCACTGAATGTCATGCCGTACTAAAAGCTGTCAGTACCTTAGATGCTATATACATTTTTCCATAGTTTTAGTTTGAATTGGATGTGCAGTGAGACTTTTACCCAAAGCGATGAAGTGCTTTGTGCTGGTTAAGTTATGAGAACCTCTCGGTTTTGCCGAACACCTTGAAACATGTGGTTTCAATCGGAGGGCCCTGGCGTGGATGGTGAGAGACTAGGCTGCTACTCGCGTGCGGAGGAACGGCGTGAAAACGAAACCCAACACGGCCTCGCCCCGGCCATGCCTTTGATCTCCATGGAGCCGCGGTAAACGGGTTCATTTGCGCTTGTCAAAGCTCCTTGGAGATGTCGGTTCGTTAACCGATTACGCAAAGGAGGGTTGTGGAACCAAAGAAAGGAAGAGCTAATGTGTAGAACACATGTTAGTACACAGTTGGACACAGATACAGGTTAGTCCCACTCACTGGATATGAACAGAAACGATGCCTGTGAATTGCGTTTGTTTTTGCAAAAAAGAGTATATATGTGCATATTTTGTGAACCATATAGGAATCAAAGGGCTCTATTTACATGGCTTGACTGTGTACAAAGCCTGAAAGTCTTTGTTCCATATAAAATCTCATGCACTCAAGTGAACTGGCAAAACTCTTTCAAATTCCTCACACTACAGTGACTTCTAAGATGAGTGAAGCAGATAAAGAACTATGGGTGTGAGTTAGTGTGGGTCTGAGTGTGTGTGAATGTGAGAGCCTGTAATAGCAAGTGGAAGTGGATATTTTCATATTGTTTTCAGAACGTTATGGAGAAGGTTCAGGATGTAGATGTAGGGTTAACTCTTCCATTCACCGTGATCCCTCTCACCTGAGTGTTGCCATTAACAGATAAACTTGAGGGAATTATTATGTATTTGATGTAAAAATAAACAAAACAAAACATATACAGACACTTTTTAGGTTCACTTTCAGTCACATGGATAGCACCAGAAAATTTGTATTGACCTTTTGTGAATTTTTGCATGAATTTCTCTAGAATATTTCACATTTCTAATGTGAATATTTGTGTGTGTGTGTGTGTGTGTGTGTGTGTGTGTGTGTGTAATTCTATAGCCTTATATAAAGACATTTCAAACAGTGATTTAGTCCAGCTGGAAATGGCCACCTCTCATGAATTCTTTAAATCTTTATCGCTCTTCGTTAAATTGTCCTCCTCTTTCATTCCCCTCTTTCCTCCATTTTGCTCCTCTCCTCTCCTCTCCTCTCCACTTCTAAATGCATCTCCCTTTAAAATCTGATTCTGGCTTTGTTACAGCACTTGCTTAATTGCTCGCATGGTGTAAACTGATGAATTTCAAACGTTCTCAGTTTGCATGAAGATAAAACTCAGAAAGTTATGTTTGGACAGGCTGATCTTTTGGACAAGCATTACTTTCCTTGGTTCACTGGCTCATTTGCGAAGAATCTCATGGTGATTTCAGACAGCTTCAATCTGATCAGCACATTAGCTCTGTAAAAATAGTTTCTTTCATTAATCGGCTAAGAATTTCAGCCAAGATAAAGGCCTGTTCGTCTTTTAATGATTTTGAAAAGGAAATTCACGCTTTTATCTTATCTCGGGTAGATTACTGTAAGTCTATGTTGGTGTGGATCAGCTGTTTTCTCAATTACTCGTTATCTCATAAAGCTGCAGTTCACCTTTGACCCCTGAAGAAGCAAACGTGACCCCTTACTACATTTTAAAGTCTCTTCACAGGCTTTAGAATGGATTTGAAGATTTTATCGTTGATTAAATGGGATGGCACAAGCATAACTAGTATTCCACTGTAATCTCCTAGGCCTGCTAACCTAACCTGGAGCAGCGCTGGTCAAGCATTTGCAGTAGCTGCCACTGCTCTCTGGAATAACTTCACTTCCAATATTAGGACTGCGCATCTGTCTTAAAATATATTTTATAAGTCAGTGCTTTGGAGTTTTACCCTAGTTGAGTTGGTGTAGTAATTGTAACTACTTTACTGCGTCATACTGTGTTTTACGATTTCTTTACTGTGTTTTACGATTTTCTTTTAGTGATTAGATGTTTATATGCCTATTACCTTATGATAATTTGAAATATTAAAATTGTACAGCACTTTGGTCAAAAACAGTTGTTAAATACCTCTCCTCTCCTCTCCTCTTCTGTCCTCTCCTCTCCTCTCCTCTGCTCTCCTCTCCTCTGCTCTCCTCTCCTCTCCTCTCCTCTCCTGTCCTCTCCTCTCCTCTCCTCTCCACTCCTCTCCTCTCCTTTCCTCTCCACTCCTCTCCTGTCCTCTCCTCTCCACTCCTCTCCATTCCTCTCCTCTCCTCAGTGAGTATAACTCCAGCCAGACCAGATGTCTGTGTGTTTAATTCTCTCTCCCTCGCAGTGAGGCTTTTTGTCCTGATTTTGATGAGACTCTCATGGACCCTGTTGATCTCTCCACCTCCCACACACACACATGCATGCACACACACCGAAGTGCACGCACACATGCATCTGGAACTGGGATGGATATGATTGATGAAGGACTTCCGCTGGTGGCCGGTGGTCTGTGAGAGCGAAGGCGTGGAGGTCAGGCTCTCCCACCGCTGGGACCCTTATCACCCCCTTCCTACACCCACACTTCTCAGGTCACCGTGTGTGGGGTGTGTGTCTTTGTGTCTCTTGACATAAGTATGTGATTTCATGAGTGGCAGCTAATGTATATACCACACATAGGTATTTGTGTCCCGTGTGACGCTCAATTATTGAAAGGGTTTTTTTTTGTTTTGTACTTCCGTGTCTGATATTCAAGCTCGTTCTTCCTGGGAGTTTTGAGTTCAGTCGTTGCGAGTCGTTGTCCTGGCAACCAGATGACGCCACTTCATCGCACGGAGCACAGATCAGCCGGAGACCCCAAGCGCGGGGCGGCTTGCCGAGGAGCGGGAACCACGCAGGGAATATTTTCAACAGAACAGATCCGCGTGGCTGTCAGTGACAGAGAGGGCGTCGGTCTTCCTGCATGTTGTTCAGTTTTGTTAATTGAGTTCATTTCAGTTCAACTCGGTGAGCTTTACTGTGGACTTGCATCAGCAAAATAACAAGACCTGCCACGATGTAAAAAATGATGAGATGTTGATTTTGATTACAATCAGGGTTTTTGCAGTTGGAAAGACGTATGAATAAGATAAACAAAAAAATAATTATTTACAAATACATTGTGAAAGATCACAGTCGTGAGTTTTGCTGTCTGTGTGTCTTGAGAATTTCTCAAACACTTTTTCCATCTCTTGGTCTCCCTCCTGCTCTCTATCTCTCCACCTCTCCATCTCTCCACCTCTCCCATCATATGTTGGAATTTCACTGCCTTCTCCAAAGCGTAATTTAATGGTTCTTCTTGAGGATTGTGGACTAAACTGTCCATAGCTCCCTCTGTCCTGTCTTCTGTACTCTCTCTCTCTCTCTCTCTCTCTCTCTCTCTCTACCTCATACAGAGCAGGTCTTATACATCTTAAACAAAAGACTGCAGCAGAGAAGAAGCCAGGATGTACTTTGGTCCTGCACAGCACACTCGACGTCCTGTTTGAGTTGACGCTGGGCTGCTTTGACCCCTCAGTTGACCTTTAACTTCAGGCCGTAGGTTTTGGCAATTCCGTTAGAATACCTCATAGTATATACATGCATTATATATGCATGTGTGCGTGTATGCATATTGCATTATTCCATGGCAACCGAGCACTAGGGGCCAGCTCCACCCTGTACGTGGGTTCCAGAGAAAAGACGTAGTCTTGAGCGCCTAGTCTAGTCTACACTTAAGCTTTATCTGGCTCTGAAAAAAATGTCCCTTACGCTGCCCTGCTGATGTGGTACACTATCTCTCCTCACAGGCAATAAGACACATCATCTCCTTATAGTCTTGTTGATTTCGTTTACAGTCACTGATTGGGGTTTGACCAAAAACTGCTCTCAGTTCAGATGCTGTCAGGAATTTAGGTACAACAAAGCTGCACTTCCTGCACTGAACTGATAGGAAGCTTAGGGCTCTGAATCCAAGAACAAACAGTCAATGACACATTGACAATGACACACAAGAACCACGTTTAAAAAAAAACTACATTTTTTTCAAAAAGAACTATGTTTACGGACTGCAAAATAAACAATGTAATCAAACTCTCCACATCACACAATATGTTTGGATGAAATGACGCACCCAAACAATTACCTAGTGAATCAAGGAGACGGCCGTCCATGGGCTGCCATAACAAGCCAAACCATTTCCTCAGAGCCCCAGACGAAGTGTCCCGCCCAGTGGGTCATCGGGAGCATAGAGCGTGGGGGGCTGTGATTTAAGCTTAAAGTGATGCGCTGTGAAAGGTTGCTGGTCCACTCCTGGTCCTGTTATGTTGTCTACAGCTGTCATGGTTGGCCGCTTGGAACAGGCGGCACCAGGGCACCGTTTGAGCCACTCTCAGGCTGTGTTGGAGCGGGTGGAGCGTCACTGGGCAATCAGCTGCAGACCTGTTTTCATTGGCAGCTGCCAACGGTCTCTTTAACCAGTTTTGCCGTAGGATGCGCTCTCGAATTTCTAACACGGCCGGCCAACTTCTGGAATTAAAACGTGCTGTACATGCATAGTGGTGCATCACATAGACTGCACAGAAGCCTAGATATTTAGGCAAGAATGTGAAAACCCACACACACACAGACACAGACACACACACACACACACACACACACACACACACTTATTTTCAAATTCTAAATTTGCAGAGACACACAGCTCCCATTCTGAAAAACCAAAAAAAGACATAAGCATGAGAAAGCACTTTAGAAATCTTTGACAATAAGCTTGAGGTTTTGAGAAGAATTCTCTGAAACTCAGCTTTCACTCTTTGATTCTCTCCCCAGTTCCCATGGTTACCTCATATTAGGCACCGATTTCTATTTTCTAGAATGTTCAGCCTTACTGACAGGGTTTCATATTATGAATGTATATTAGCAGTGAAAGGGACTCTCAGCTGGATCGTCTGTGGTTTTAGTGCATCACTGTGATAACCATGTCACTTAATTTAGAATTTAATCAACCTCTAAAATCACAATTGGTTTCACCAGTAACCTGATAAAACATGTTTTGAAGCTCTGTTTACTGTTTACCTTATTGAAGTTTGTAAACAAAGGCATCAGAAGTTTTCATACATTTATTTTTTGCTGAGCCCTTGAGGCACATGAAGGGAGCGGTCTTCATGGGCAAATGGAGGCAAGTTGTCTGGAATAACAGCTCATGGGATTCGGAGTGGGTAACAGATTCCAGGAGGGAGAGGTGGGGGATGGGGGGAAGCCCTGCTCATGTTCAAGGTTGTGGTTTTGGGGGCACCCAGACAGGGCTTAGCCATCGACGACTCTGCTGGTGAGGGCGTTAGAAGGGGAATCGCCACGCATAAATAACGTCAGAGAAGAAATGGAGAGATTCAGAGTCATGAAGAAAGACCTCCCCACAGGGCCAGTCGACCTGCTTCCATCCTCTTGGCACTGGTGTTTGGATCACGTTGTTTTTTTTCTGTATTAACTGACGTTCCGCACTACTCTATCCCCCCTCATCTCTCTTAAATTCTTCTTCTCTCCATCTATCTCTCTCCCTCCAACCCCAGTGAAATGGAAGGCACCTCCAGCTGACGTTCCTCTCCCAACACGCTCCGGGGCTGTGGGAGCCAGAAGTGGTGAGGCGGGAGGGGAAGGGTTGGGGGATGCACCCCTCCCTCCCTCTGTGCAGGGTGCTGGAGATCTGTTCTTTAGACATGATAGTCAGGACGGTTGCTGGAGTCAATGCCAGTGAGACAGGGCCCATGAATACTACAGAACAGCCTTGCTGTAGGTGCATGGGTGGTCTCCATGTGATACATTTTGCTGGAGGGATTTGAACTGGGATTTACTCTCAGTTTAGAGCGTAGAAGAGGTTTTGGTCCAGCCAGTCTTCTCTCTGCCCAATACCTTTATCTGTTTTGTTTTGTTTTTATTTTTTTTTTCTTCAAATTTCCTACTCTCAGTTAGCTGTTTCTCATTTTTATGGAAGGTTTGTGGGTTTTATGAGCAATTTTGTGTGTGTGTGTGTGTGTGTGTGTGTAATCAAGGTTAGGAATGTCCTTGGATGGGAGTGAAAGCTCACATTTTGTGTGTGTGTGTGTGTGTGTGTGTGTGTGTGTGCGCGTGTGCGTTTTGCAGTCGTCGAGGACGACCCGCTCAGACGTGGAGAGGGAAAGCGGCTGGGACGCTTGGGGAACATGGAGCGACTGCTCTCGTACCTGTGGGGGAGGGGCTTCCTACTCTCTACGCAGGTGTCTCAACGGAGGGTCAGTGATCCACACATCCACACTCACATCCAACACACATTTGTATCACACATACAGTACAACCCCCCCCTTCTTTCTGAGTCTCACTCACACCTTGCAGGGCGATGCTTCTGAAAAAAAAAACGACACTTTTTCATTTTTCTTTCTGCTTTCACTACTAATTCCGTGGATTTTGTTCCGTCGCCACGTGCCGGAGTCTTTCCTCCCAGTTCCCCAGGTCAGCGCTTCGGACGCGAGACAGCAGGCGCGGGAACGCACGAGCGTGACTCCACGTGTCAGCGCAGTGTCAGGGTGATGTCGACGTGATGTCAGTGCCAGAGCCTGGCGCGCCCCCTCCCTACGCCGGCCCATTTCCACGGAGAGCGGAAAATATGACACGGGGATTTGGGATTTCGCAAGCTTCCTTGATTTCTCTTTTTCTGTCTCCCCTCTGTCTTTCCCCGTGTGCTTGTCTCTCCTGCACCCTCAGGCTTGATATCTCATTCTCACTCTCTGTTCTTATTCCTCCTTTATCTTTCTTCCTCTGTCACTCTTTCCATCTGTCCGTCTCTCTCTCTTTGTCCAAGTTTTGCTGTCTTTCTCTTTGCCTTCCCCCAGGATAAGATACCAGACTTTGTTAATTATGCATTCTTGATAAGGTAGTAATTTCATGTTACCATATCCACAACTGCCAAAAATACCTTAATTATGCGCATAATTTACAATATATTATGGTGAAAACTCATTAACTTGAGGAGAGGAAGACATTGCTGAATCCCCTGAAATAATAACGCAGACTTCCTTTACATAATATTTTTACTTCCTGCAAGTCCCTTAGTAAATTATTATTGCTGGTTTCTTTTAATTAAAACATTTTATTTGATTTCTTACTGTCATAATAAAACTGTACTATATAACCTATTACCTGTTTTGTTCAGGTTTGTGCAAAACCTTGATAACATTAAACACTCCAGTTTTAATCTTGATTATTAGGGCAAAGCAGTTGAAATCTTTTTAGATTGCTTTGAAGATGAAAAGTTTTCTAACTTGAGATAATATGCTTGAATTCACATGACATTAGAGCAAACTGCCTTTTATTGAAATAACTTTTTTTTAATTTTTTTATTACTCACAAACCTTTATCTCATATAGCAAAAGCCTTACCTTCACAGTTTGAAAAAAGGAAATGTCATTAGCATGTAGCTTTTGTGATATAGAAAACTCATTTGCGGGAATTTGCATAAAGAACCAGAAACGAACCAATTATTCTGTTTTGGGCCTTGTTTTAACCACGTTCATTGTGTTTCTCAATTGAATGTTTCCTGTATACAGAGATGCATTCTCTGTAAGGGCTGTAGGGTTTCTTATGAGACACAGATGTGTTTCATGTCAGGTTTCCTTCATGACCCCTTCCAACAAAGCACATTTGTGTTACTCTATACTATACTCTATACTCTCACTAGTGTTACTCAGTAAGATTTTTCAATAGTCTAAATGTGATAGTAGTGTCCTGTGAATTAAAGATGTCATGCCTAAAGACAGTTCACTTGTGATAGTTATTAACTAATAACGTACTTTGTTTGTGGTAAAACAATGAAAACCCACAAGTAAACTATGTAATGTATGTTATGTAACTACTTAGCCAGTACAACAATTGAAAATAATAACAATGCTGATCCTAAAATAACATGAGTATAAGCTACTGATAATGTCATGACCTACAACCCATCTCACTCCATTTGGCCTCTGAAGATCATTAGTGACACATTAGTTGAAGGTTAGGTCCCATTTTGGACCAGGCTATATTGTCATTGCTTTCCACTGATTATGGGTGGATCTGGAAGTGATTCTGTATGGTGGATTTTGTGGCAGTGGATAAGGTATTCATACAGATTCATTTAAATTCATACAGATTCATAGCATTCAGGAAACGTCAGTTTATCCTCTAGTTTGGGCAATGAAGGTGGACAGGATCAGGTGCTCTGGGCGTTTGCCCACACAAACGTGTGGAATCTGGGGAGTCAAATATAACGTAAGAGAATGAATGGGCCATGCCGTAATAATATAGGGAGCTATAGATCCCTCAATTCAGTTCAATAAAATTCAATCTCTCAACTCAATTCAGCAGTAGTGCACTCATGCAGTCATGGCTTCTACAGCGACATCTGAGTTCATGTTTACTGTAGGCTCATGGAAGGTCATGGAAGGTCCAGTGTCATGGTTGGAGAGTTGCTGAGGATAGTCTGAGTGCGTGGCATGTTCTCCACAATTGGTGGTTAGGTTCACGCCATTGTGCGTGCTCACATGATCCTCTCTGTAAACGTGAGATCCAGAGGAAACCTCGGCAGCACCGGGCCACACGACAGGTGTGCCATTCCGCCTTTGAGCTGTGTGAACAAACTGTTTTGCTCTTTATAGCCTACAAAAAGCTCAGCTCCCATACAAGCGCTACAGATATAGAAGATCAGGTGTCATAAAAGAGGTTTGACGCTTTCTGGGCAGCATCTAAACATGCAGATGTGGAGAAAATGATGGGATGTGATTCAAGTCTGAGTGTCTCATGTTTACCCTCACGCCAGAACGTTTACAAGGGAGTCAATGACTAGCAAAGCCAGAGGGGGGAAAGGTGATGTCATCCTGATGTCTGACTTGATTTTGCTTTGCAGGAACTGTGAGGGGAGGAATATTCGCTACAGAACCTGCAGCAACACAGTGAGTCATTCCAACACCATGAACACCACGATGATGTTGCCGGATAAAACAAAAGAGTCAAAAATGTTAACTGAATTGATTTTAGTTAAGGGTAGAACAGCACTTTATAGGAATCAGATTAAAATGGACAATTGAGAGTGATGCACAGGAATTCTAACAGATGAGAGCACTTTATTCTAAAAAGCACAGCCACTGGCCCTAACCTTGCTTGTGATTCCTTATGGTTATCAACTCATGTGGATTCTTTTGAATTTGCAGTAGTGAGAGCATGTTGCACGCCTGACTTGGACCACATTTAGAACAACTGAAAGAATTTATCCAACACTATAGGTGTTAGTTTAACACCAGAGATTGTGCTGTGTGACAGCATTTTGGGGATATTTAACACGTCAGGTCTAACTGTAAACTTGAACTTGAAGATTTGAAGGCTATGCAAAAATTCTAATTGCTTTCCAACCCTTTTTCAAACTAGAAAAAAAAAAACTAGAAAATTTAATGTTTTAGTTGCATGCCTCCTCAGCTAAAAACATATGAGGTAAAAAAAATTCGTCATTAACACAAAACTTATGAGCTGATACTGCCTGGCAGAGTTTTTGTAACTGCAGCTAGTACAATGAGGCTTAAGGACTGTTGGCTATCAGTTCCACTCTGCTCTTATGCTGTTGTACAGCATGTCACCCTCAGCCTCCCAAAGCTAGTCAGAAATAGAAACTTCTCATCCAGGTTTTTGTAAGACTGTGGTCTAGCATCTGGTAAAGATTTTTTCATCGATCAATGGAGAAAAAAATAGAATTTTACAAACAAAAATGGTTTTACATTGTGTAACTAAGCCTCCCAAGTCTTCATGAAGTCACGTTTGAAGGCATCAGAAGCCTGTCCTTCTCCGTCCATTTTAATCAGTGGCCTGTTTTTCTACTGTTGAAGTGGTTTCATCTGGGTTCATGGTCCACCTGTAAAAGCCTCGATTAAGACCAGTTGGGCAAATGTCCCTGCATAATGTTCACAAAGCTTCTGTCAGAATGATGGATGTAGAGACCGAGAGTTCTCCGTCAGCCATTGATGGGGCCTAGCTGGAGAGTTGATTTCTGAGACTTGTGACTGTTTATTTCTCTTTCTGGCCCTGTAGATGAAGTCGTGTCATGTTGCGTTAAAGGCTCTATTTATGGAGGTGCTTCAATCAAGAGCATCTCCTGGGTTGGCAAGCAGGATGTCTGCATGTGGGGGGAGGGGGTTAAAGCAATGATGAAAAGCAAAAGCTTAGAGGAAACCAAGAAGAGTAGGAAAAGGCCTGTGGCATGTCATTAGTGATGATCTGTCATGTCATTAGTGATGATCTGTCCAGCCTTCCTCTGTCTTTTTAGGTCACTGAAAACAGAATCAACACTGACAAGTTTAAGGCCGAGAACTGATTGCGTCATTTAGGAAATAGAGTCCATAAGATTTGAAAGCAAGAATGGAAATCTGTTACAGATATGGATCTTAAAGTTTAAGAGTTATGTGGCCGAGTCTTGTGCATAAATTAATGTATACGTCCAAATGTCTGCCTGTATTTTGTCAGATTTTAATTTATTTAGATTTTTTTTTTTTTTTTTTTTTGTCAGAGGTAGTACTTTGGTTAATCGTGCACCTGCCATGTTGAGATTCAAGTCATCAAGCTGTCTAAGAAATGTTTGTTCCTCCACTCAGGACTGCCCTGCAGAGTCAGGTGACTTCAGAGCTCAGCAGTGCTCCGCCCACAATGACATCAAATACCAAGGACAGACATATGAGTGGATTCCAGTGAGCTATGACTCTGCCTCACTCTGTGCTCTAAGATGCCAAGCTCGGGGGAAGAGCTTGGTGGTGGAGCTGGCACCCAAAGTGTTGGATGGCACTAGATGCAAACCAGACTCTCTGGACATGTGTATCAATGGTATATGTCAGGTGAGTTCTGTCATCTTGATACATTGGTGGATGTCAGAGACATCTGAACTAAGGTCATTTTATTTCCCATTTCATTTCATCAAGCCAGATGGGTGAAATCTATATCCAGGTAGGGAGTGAAACTATTAGATTAGGAACAAATACAGATTCTAAAATAAGATATGCATGATCTGTTTTGCTCGAAACGAATAAAACATTTTCAGAAAATAATAGAACCCATATTTTGCTGTTAACTAATTCAGTTAGGTACGTTTGAGAGAGAAGTGTTTGACTTACGACTCACAGTTGAACAAATACATTCTCGAAGGGTGTCTCCAAGGATCCTTGATGGGATCCTACAGTGCAGAGTTGGGGCTTGAGGTAGAACATAGACACAGGACTGCGGATCGAGCCCAGATGTCATCTAGAGTTTGTTTGAGTTCTCTCTAAACCCCAATTAAATACAGGCCCCATGAACTGTACTTATCCTCAACCATTTGAGTCATGCTATCAGTCTCTATTGCATCTCCTGAGAACTGTGTAATCGTTTTGTGATTTTCCATCCTGGATGTTTTTTTGAAAAATCCATCTTTCCTGCCCTGCTGATCATCAGAAACTGTACAGCAAAAATGAGAATGCAATGTTAAAAGATATAAAAAATATTCTGTCATTGAATGACTCTATCTTGGATGGTGTTGATGATATATTTGTTTTTTTCTGCCTGGTGCGCCTGGTGTCTTCCTTTTGCCCTGTGAACTATACATTTCATTTCATAGTCTGTATGTATCATATATCACTGATATTCCAGCTTGTACCTTGTGGTGTTCAGGTATCTGTGAAAACTGTTCAGGTTGTCTGGGTGAAGTAGGTTAGACAGAGGAAATTAGGCCATCTTTGCTCGATGTCAAAAGAAACAGACGGGAGCAATATGTGAGACAAGACAGTCCTTCCGAGACTGCATTCCTGTGTGTGTGTGTGTGTGTGTGTGTGTGTGTGTGTGTGAATGAGAGAGAGAGAGAGCAAGAGCAAAAGAGGAGGCAGTCTCGTGCCCTCAATTTAACAGAAATTGAGTTTCCACTCGACCCTGACTTGAAAGTCTGTAGACCAAACATCCATAGCACTTCATTTTCACCAAGAAAAAACTTCTTGGAAACTAGCCAAATTATCCACCTCCTCAGAATTAGTACATTTATTTTAAGATGTTGTTTAGTAGTACAGACCTCTGAGCAGACAGCTACTGTTACAGTGCTGGGAAAGTGATACAGACTGTGTGAAATGTAAGTGATAGCAATGATTTGGACCTCAGCTAAAGCCCTAGGATTCTGCTGTTTGATTGGATGTCACACTGAACAGCTTTTCTGCTATCACTTTAGACTCATACTTCCTGTGTCGGGTATTATCTTCATCTAGTACTTCCTGTGTCTGGTTTGACTTGCTGGATATCTCATGCCATTCTCATACCAGTGTCGCATCACCATACGTGATCTCACAGAAAAAGCTCACTGCATTCATAATGTGTCGTAATGCCGCTAATTTGACCTGACCCCAAAGCAGCCTATGTGGAGTGTCTTAAAGAATGCCTGACTGTTTGTTTGTTCTTGTTTACTGGGGCAACTGGATAAAGTCTTATCTCATCTCATTTTGTCTGATCTGATCTGATCTGATCTGATCTAAGCGTGGCACAGTATGTTTTCATTTTGTTTTCAGGCAATGGTTGTTTTGTTATTTTGCTCTTTTGCAGTGCTGTTCTGTGATGTTTGACAGTGGGATTTAGGAAATCGGCACTGACAGATGCACAAATTAGATGGTAAAGGACTCGTTTTAGCCTCTTTGGGGAATCATGCTAAGAGTGAAAGGCTAAAACGAAGCTCTTCGGGCCTTGTTTATGCTGAATAAGCACATGGTACTGGAACTACTGGGCTCTACTCCAGTAGTGACACTGTGCTGTAACAGTATTTGCTAGGGCCGTAATACTTGCCATTTACTGTTGATATATGGTGTCCTCCAGTTGGCTGGCTGGGTAATCTTGGTACATATATAAACGTACAATGGAAGATCTTGGTACTGCGTATGCAAGTGGGAAGCTAGGGTCATATCACAGAACAGGGAAGGGTTGTTGAGCATGTAAATAAAATATTTCTTTCTCTTCCTCTTGTCTCCTCTCTTTTTACAATTCTTCCTCACTCCTCTTCATCTTATTTTCCCTTTTCTTGATCTGTTCTCTGCTGTACCCCTGCTCCTCTCCTCTTCTCTCCTCTCTCCCCAATGATCATCCATGTCCTGTGCTGCAGGAGGTGGGCTGTGACAGGCAGCTGGGCAGCTCTGCCAAGGAGGACAACTGTGGCGTCTGCGCTGGAGATGGCTCGACCTGCCGGCTGGTTCGGGGCCAGGCTGTGCCCCACGTCTCGCCTGAGGAACGTAGGTGAACTCCTCAGGTGGACTCCTCCCACTGATCCGAGTTCAGTATCGATTCATCCTCCTCAACCAGCCACACCTCGACACATACCTCAGATCAGTGGTGCACTCTCCTGGTGTGTTTTGGCCTGGTGAGAGGCTTCATGAGGAGCACTGCCATCTGGTCTTAGTGACCCTTCCAGATGAATGTAACTGAGATGCTTGTTGTTTGGCATACAAGTTTTTTAATTAAGTACTTTTAATTAAAAAATTAAAACCTGTGGGGTTTTTTTTTAGGTTTAATTAAACTTAATCAAAAGATCATAAGTACATGTATATTTAATACTGTGGTTGGCAGGAACATGATTGAAATGTGTCAGAATGCCATTTTCAATGTTTTGGATTATTCCTGAGATGTGCTTCCAATTTTTTTCATCTCGAGTTACTGGATAAAAGCATTTACATTTGTTTTAAATACTGTTGTGTTATGCTTTTGAGGTAGCCTGAGTATTTATTTAGTGCATTGCCTGTAAGTGTGGCCTGAGATTGAGAATGAAGGACCTTTTAAAAGGTCCTGTGATTTTGAAAGCTTTAAAAGGTTCGGGCTCCCCCCCCCCAAGTATTTTAAGGCCATTCCTGCATTCTTCGAGTTCCGTGGTCTTTGGCTAATGACGCAGGCGCTGGCAGGTTTATTTGCATACCGGATTTATAGTGCAGCCAGCATACGTATTATTTAACATGTTGGGAACGATGATGTTCTTGGCTCCCTTCAAAGAGTTATTGATTCCCTACAAGGCAACTGACGGTTTTTTTTTTTTTTTTTGAGTAAGTAGTCCTCCTGGTGACGTATAGCAGCTTGTCAGTCACGAGCTGTTGCGTGCGTCGTAATTCTTCCTTCGTTACCGTTGTCGTTGTTTGGTTTTGCTTACTGGGTTTTTGACGTTTATGAACGTATTTGAAAGTTATTGGATATGACTGGAAGGACTCGCTAGTCTTATCCAATAATGTGTTTGAGTGTTTTTTTCACCTATTCTGTTTCTTTTTCATGTAGGATAGCTGAAATATAGCCAGTATAATGTCCACTGTATCATTTTTATTTATAAAAATCACATGAAAACTTCACAAAAAAGCTGTCATTGTGTCACAGTTTCAGATATGTGTTCAGCTCTGCAGTGGTTTTGGAAAGGCCCAGGCCTACGTGTCGGTGTTGTCTAGCGAAAACCTGTCAGTTGTGGTTCCGACAACCTTTATCCTCATCCGACAATGTGCCCAGAGAGCTCTGATCCTCTTTTCAAAATGCTTAATTAAGTCTTTTTTCCTCGCCAGACCATTGACCATGTCCCAAAACTTTCTTTCATTATATCCTCCATTAAAATCCCAGGCCCTACCGATGACTTCCAATTATTAGGAGCCCCCCCACTCCAGTGTGTGTGCGTGTATGGGGGGGCAGGAGAGTTGAATTTCATTTGCTGGATGCAGTAGCTTTTGCCAGGATGGGAAGACTTGCTTCTTGCTAAGAAAAATGTTTGCCCCTCTTGGTAAACTTGGTAAAGCTCACTCCTCCTGTAGAGATTTCCCTCAGCCTCTGTGATGGGACTTTCTTGGCTAAAAAAAGTACTTAAGCTTGTAACTGAACTGGTAGCAATTCAGTGGCAGTTAAAACCCTGTGTAAAATATTATAATCATTATACACGTAACAAAATGTGTGAAATAATCATGAGTTAACAGCTACATGAGATGATTTGTGTTGTAATAGAGCAAACAGTTTGTAAAAAACCATACAAGTCTTTATCAAGATCTCCTCTCCTCTCCTCTCCCCTCCCCTCCACTGTCCTCCTCTCCCCTTTTTCTGGAAATATTTCCTCAAATTTAGTGTTGCTAATAATCAGGGGTTAGTAATGGGTGACCATTGTCTATTACAGCAGATAATGGCTTTCAGAAGCGCTAAGCCATATTCCATTTAGCATCTTTTGGGTGGCATGTTCACTGAGCTGAAGGAGCTCTGTCCTGTCATTGTAATACTTGCCTGTTGTTTTGATCTTGCTGTAGCCATGAAGACCGTGATTGAAATTCCACTCGGTAGCAGAGGGCTGAGACTCACAGCCAAAGGACCAGATATCATAGGTAAGTTATAGTCTCTTTATCCATTTTTTTTTTTTTATGTCAGTCCAACAAAACCATTGGGCCAAACAGTTGATATGTTTAATTTGAACTGTTTTGCAATTCGAGGCTGGTTCTGAGGTATTATTTATGAGAGAATCAGACCACAGTTTATGACTAATTACCCTTTACGGTATTTTGTGGGGTCATGATGCTGACTGGTTGATGGTTAGTAATGGTTAGATTTTTTCAGCTCTTTTATAGCTATAGTATTGTATTTAAGAGTGTTGTTATTGCAGGCTAAAAGGTTTCTGTTAGTGTTAGAAAAGTAGTGAATTCTCAGGTACTGACTCAGTTTTATTAGAGGGATCGCTTTCTCTAAAAATAAAACCAGCTCTTAAATTTGTCTTAAATGTCTTGCTTTTTCTCTTATTTGCTCTTTGTAGTTCTAATTCACACTCTTTCTAGACCTGCCTTGCTTATCTGCATTACTCCTACACCTGTATCTCTGCTTTTCTCACCTTCCCAATCTCCAAGGTTCCAAACCTGTCATTTTTTAGAGAGAGAGAGAGAGGGGGGGGGGGTGAGAGAGAGAGAGAGAAATTGCAATTCTGTATTTGCAGTTGTGGAAGTACTGTGGAGGGTAGTGGTAGTGAAGGAGGGACAGAACTCAAGGGCAGAACTGAGGTGCAGAGCTGAAGGACAGGAGGCATAACTGTAGGCATCACAAATGTTCTTGTGAACTTGGTCACAGTGGCCAGAATCACCATCTGCCAGAGTTCCATGGTTGATGTGTAGAGTGAGGAGAGTTATACTGTTGCATGTTATACAGAACATATACAGAAACACACATATATGCACACGCATTTCATACTAGAAGTTCATCGATCTCGTCCTTCTCACATGCCCACGCTGTTCCAGGCGTGTGTGTGTGTGACTTTACTGGCTGAGAGCATCTCAGTTGCACCCACAGCTTTGACTGAATGTTTGCCTTGTCAGACGTTTCAAAAATGGGGTTTGGTTGACCTTAAAATTACTTCCACAGGTCATTTATCAAATATCAGGAGAATCACAAAATGGATCTGGAAAAGTTTAATCTAGACAAAAAGGTAGAAAAAAAAGACCACAGAGAACACAAAAAAGTGTTGGTTCAGAACCCAGGAGTCAAGTTCATGAACTATAGAGAAACTAAATGTTATCAGAAGCTATTTAGAAGTGGATAATCGTATTTCCTCTATACAGAATCATGGTAGGATTTCAGCGTTGAGAGCTGTTTCAATTATGAACAGCTCCTTAACACGAAATGGCAAAGCTGTGTTATTGTTTAATCATTTCAAGTTAAACCAATTATTTCTTTGTGGAAGTATCATACACAATCCTGACGATCTGAGACGTGTAAATAATAGAAGAAATGTTTGCTATTTAATCTCTTCCAAATGGATCATTTGTTTTCGGAATGGCTTAATATGTTCCACTGCACATGCACTGTAAGGAGAAAAAAAATCAAACGAAAAAAAAGAATGAGCTGAAAATTTTGCCAATAAACAGCTGAACATGATTATGCCTCTGCGCAACACAAGGTTTGTTTTTCGTACCTACTTGATTTTCTTTTTTGGGGGGGAGGGGTGGGTTGTTAACTGAAGAAATCAGTCAGTTACCATTCACATTGATTTATACAAACACACCACTGGTTTCATAATTTTCTCTACAATGTGAAAACAGATCGAAAATAACTCTGTCAGGAAGGATTTGAAATTCTACACACATGAATTATTTGAACAGCACCTATGTTATACATTCAACAAATGTGCAGTTTACAGAGTAGATCACTTTAATGGTTGTACGGCTGTTTGTCAGTGATTGAGACCCACACAACCAGTGGCAAGAAAGAAGAGGTGGTGTTCAGCTCTTCTGGCTCCTTCACGCTGGCCAACAGCACCGTGGATTTCCAGAGAGGGAGCGAGAGACAGGCCCTTCGTTCCCATGGGCCTCTCTCCGCAGACTTCACTGTCAAGGTGAGCAACAGCACACGCGGGGTTAAAACTACAGCACCCTACAACACTTTAGGTCAGCGACGGTGGGTCAGGGATGTTTAGCGTTTAGACAGGTCAGATGATTCGGTTATGTTTACTGTTTAGTATGAGGGCTGAATAGAGAGAACTGGTTTCTGTAGAGAGAACTGGTTTTGATAAATGAGAACGTTCTTTGGGTGTTTGTGTGAGATTTCCACTAGTTGTCATTGCTCTTTTCAGACACTTAACACAATACCTAATTCACACATCCTTAATTACAGCGCCCCCATCTGCCTAATTCAGATTAGGTACAGATTAAGATTAGGCTCCACTCAGCAGGAAAACAGCACTCTGAGATTGTTACGCTGCTTCTGATTTTTATATGTTGCCACTCTTCCTGTTCCTATGTAAATCAAGTCATATATTTGATGTCTGGAGTTATTTCAGTGGTAAGAAAAAGGCTGTGAATTTGCTCAGATGGCTTCAAAAATGTGATGAGATCTTCATTTAAGTCGTAATAACACATGAAAGCTTAATTTATTAACAGCAGCACAACAGCGCACACCTTCACTGGACAAGTAGGGTGAAGAATCAAGGTCACTGATGGAAAAAAGTATGGAGACCTCTAGAATAATGAGGTAATTGGAGTCAAACATTTCCATTCATTCAGCTGTGGACTTAACCTGCCCTGTCAGTAAAAAGATTGGCTATCTACTCTTTACAACAGAATTTGTCATACGTGTAATGTAAAAGCGGACCTCTGGAGAACAGCTGAACCGCTAAAAACATAATTCTACACTAATTCTACACAAATGTCAACCACTGTTACTGTTGCTAATTCACCAGCAACATTACTCTCACTAGGAGCACATATCCTACATAGACGAGAGTACAGCACAGAGTCATCACACAAGTGGCAAGAGCAGATAATGATCTGAGAGCAGATAATAATACAGAAAATAATAATCTGTAGGCATCTCTTGCACTTGACAATGCCTGTGTGTCCTTGACTGTACCAGAAAGCCATGAAGGAAGACAATGAGAAGGCAACTGCTACTTTAAAAATAAATAAATAAAGCAAAATAAAAGCCATTCCCAAGTTTGCAATAAACCTCTGCGGAGACAAAGTTCTATGGGTGTTAAAAGCTTAAGTATTTGTGAAACAGCGTTATGTTCAGAAAAAAGAGAAATGCATCCCAGCATCCAAAGCTCATCCTAACTGTGAAAATGTTGAAAGGCTCGTGATGGTTTTTGGCAGTTTAGTCGCTTCAGGGCTTTGGATGTGTTGCGGATATTGAGCGAGCAATGAAGTTGTATCATGAATCTCTGTAGCAGAATGTCGGATCACGTCTGGGATCTAGAGATTTAAAGAGGCTCCAAGATGACAATGGTTCAAAACACAGGAGCAAATCAACTGAGTTACTCAGGTTACATATTGCAGAAGGCCAAGCCAGAGTCCTGACCTCCGTCCCGTTGGGGTGCTGTGAGGTAATCAGATGCAGGTTCTTCAGTAAAAGCATTCTCAAGGTACACATGGCCAAAAACAGTTTCTTTATGGAGGAATGGTCCAAAATACCTTCTGGACAGCAGATACAGGTTCTTCTAGTTACTTAATGTGTTCTTCTTGTTACTGAAGATGATGGTTCATGGTTTATTTTTTCAACAATAATACAGAACTGCAATTTTTAATGTGTTTATTGTTAAGACATATTTTACAGTACCCAAAAATGACGCCTTAATGAAGATCAGATCACATTTTTGGAGCAAGAAACAACAACAACATTATTCCAAAAGTTGTGCAGACTTTTATTTTCAAAAATGAATGTGTCTTGATATTGTGCTACTACTTCTTATTATAATGTTGCTTTCTTTGAGTATATGTACGTATTATGGCTAAACTGTTTGCTAGAGCTCTCAGCAATGATTTATAGAGTCATAAACTACAAAAAGATGAGGAAACAACAAGCTTGTATTTCTCTAGCGGTCTCATCAGATTTGTACACATTGCCATATGTGATTATGCCACAGGTATGCATCCCTCTGAATTAAGTTACACCCAGATGAGTAAGCTCTAGAATCATGATCAACTACTGGTGTCACCACAGCTTTATACTAATTGAACATGACTCATTTCTCTTGCCAGTTGAAGAGGTACACAACAGCCTCTTAGCTAATCGCTACAGCCTCAGAAACCAAGTATGGGGGAGATCGAGTGTCGAGCGATGCATGCTGCTTTTCTCATGGAGTCGATGAAGTCATAATATTTTGCCGTTACGCTGTGGTCTTGGACGAATTTTGCATTCTTAAGCATCGGACAGATCTTGGTTGTAGAGTGACTGATGAACTAATTAGTATGTGAGGACGTACCTCTGAGCCTTTAATGGTAAGTTAGAAACAGTTGAAGCTGTGGGAACTGAACTAACATGTTACGTTGGTGCATTTTCTAAAGTGGGGGCAAGGATCCCAATAAGTGCTTTTATTAGAATTGTTCTTTTTGCTCCATATCAGCTAAAGTATGCAGCCCCAAAAGACACTGTGCTGCAGTTCATGTTCTACCAGCCCATCCGCTACCAGTGGAGAGAGACCGACTTCTTCCCCTGCTCTGTGACCTGTGGAGGAGGTACAACCCTGGACTCATACTTCTCAAGAAGCTTTGAAGGACTTTAGAGGAGATGGAGGCCTAGGCCTGTCCCACGCTGAACTATTTTTGAACTATATTTCCTCACTGCTCTATCATTGCAAGACGGCAAAACTGGCCACGTATTGTGGACCTGGGGTTCAGTGGTGTTTGGGCATCTATAAGTAAATAACCTGGTATGGGGGACTGCTCACATGCTGGGGGATAATGCCGTGCCTGGAACCAAACACTTCACTTGTATTGTTCCATGTTCCATGTTAAAATATGGAGCATTTGTCTTCACTTTTCCACTTAAAGAAAAAGACACATTTTCTTCTGTTGCTTTTTATCTGAAAGCTGTCAGATTTCCAAGTATTTGTTATTTGAAATATCCATTCGTATAAAATTAAATGGATTGATCAGCAAATATTCAATTCAAGTCTGAATAACTTCCCAGGGTACCAGCTGAACTCTGCCGACTGCATGGACATCCGGCACAACAAATCTGTCTCGGACCACCACTGCCTTGGCTACCCAGAGAACACCAGGCCCAAACCCAAGCTCAAGGAGTGCAACATGGAACCCTGCCTTGAAAGGTTGGGTCTAACCCCCCACCCCCCCACTCCCATCCTTTTTTGTTACCACACAGGCTCTGGGCTGTAGACATCTGTGATCCATGTCAGACAGCATGCCAAATCAAGCAAACTTCAAGACAGTATTCAGAGGTTTTCCTTTATATGGCAAACACGAGGCGTCTGACAGTGACAGATGTGGACTAATAAACCGGTGGAGAGGCATGAGTCACGCTGCATGACATATGTGCTTTTTTTTCACACTGCATGACATACGTGCTTTTTTCATTTAGACAGCAAGGACAAGTTGAGATTCTGATCATTGTTTATTTTCTCCGCAGCGATGGCTTCAAGGAGGTGATGCCGTATGATCATTTTCAGCCTCTGCCACGGTAAGTTGGTCGTCACGGTGACCATTATTTTACCCAGAGCAGGAAGGTTATGCTGGGATCAGCTGTCTGTTTCGTGAGAATATAAAGGCCAAAATGAATCCCAAGTCATATGGATTGATGTTATAGAGCAGGGATCCCCAACAATAATCTTATCCAGCCAATTAAAGAGCTATAAAAACATTAATCATGTGAATCAGGTGTGTTAGGGTTGGGCTGAAGCTCTCCTGGAGAACAGCAGGAGGTCCCTGGTTACAGAACGTTTGGAGGAGAAGTTTTATGAATGTGGACCACTGTATTTATATCAGACATGAATACCTCTATAACATTTTTAGATGTTATTAATAGATACCATAAGAACTCTTACAGTTTCTTCTGAATAATAATTTAATGAATGCACTGTTTGATTTCTACATTAATGTCCTTCATGATTCATTGAGTTTGTTTAAAGTTGTCTTACTGTATACTTCAATCCAGTCATACTTCAATACTTCAGTGTCAGACTGGTGAAATTGTCTTGGTTTCCCTTTTGAACCTAAATTTGTTTGGCTATCAGGTCTCAGAAACAGTAAGAAATTTGAAACCAACCCCCAAAAAGAAAAATCACAAAATAAGCTCATTTTGAACTCGACCAATCTTGAAGTAAACTGAGATCTACTGGAGTCTCTGTGCTAATGTTGGAGCATCAGAGTGGCTTATAGATGTGCTGGTGACCATGCAGGTGGGAGCAGAACCCCTGGACCTCGTGCTCGGTGTCGTGCGGAGGGGGCAACCAGGAGCGGAGCGTGGTGTGCGTGGAGGAGGACATGGAGGGGCAGGTGGCACAGGTGGAGGAGTGGAAGTGTGCCCACTCACCCCGGCCATCCACCAAGCAGAGCTGCAACTCATTTGACTGCCCCAAGTGGGTGGCCATGGAGTGGTCTCAGGTACCCACAGCTCACCTTTCAGCTCCAGCTTCTGGTAGCTCACCTGGTAGAGCCGGTGGAGAGCGGGGTTAGCAACATCATGGGTTCAAATGCTTATACAATATGTAAGTTGCTGGGTACTTTTAAAATGTCAATTGAAATCAGACCTGATGAAGAGAATTTAATGTATGTGTATGTGTGTTTACTCTGTGCTGTGTTATGTGTGTGTGTGTTTTTCTTCCAGTGTACGGTGACCTGTGGCCAGGGTCTGCGTTATCGCGTGGTTCTGTGTATTGATCACAGAGGCCAGCACACAGGAGGCTGCAGCTCCAGCCGAAAACCACACATAAAGGAGGACTGCCTGGTGCCTGTCGCATGCCACAAACCCAGAGGTAGGTGACAGTCGTCGTGGGCAACGAGGACCAATGGAGGCTGAATCTCCCTTACATACTCATGCATGTCCTGAATCTTCCTTACACGCTCATGCATGTCCTGAATCTTCCATACACACTCAAGCATGTCCTGAATCTCTGTTACACACTCGTGCGTGTCCTGAATCTTCCTTACGCACTCATGCATGTCCTGAATCTTCCATACACACTCAAGCATGTCCTGAATCTCTGTTACACACTCGTGTGTCCTGAATCTCCCTGAAAACCCATGTGTGTCCTGAATCTCCCCTACACACTCATGCAGCAACCTTAGAGTCTGCTGGGGTTTGTTTTACTTTGTTTATTAATTCATCTCTCCTTCTCTCTCAGTGCTTCTCTCTCTTTTTATCTCAGTGCTTCTCTCTCTTTTTATCTCTCAGTGCTTCTCTCTCTTTTTATCTCTCAGTGCTTCTCTCTCTTTCTATCTCTCAGTGCTTCTCTCTCTTTCTATCTCTCAGTGCTTCTCTCTCTTTCTGTCTCTCTGTGCTTCTCTCTCTTACGAGTCTCACACCCTCTTATTGTCCCCTTACCCCACCCCCACAAACTCTTAACATGTTCCATTGCATTTCCTCCATATGACAATCAATGTGTCGTTGCTTCAGAAGAGCACAAATGATTCACAAAACCTACATGAAACCAAAAATAGAACATCTGCATTTTCCCTGAAGTTGCACCAAATATAATCCTGGGTTGTGCAATGCGCTCTTAGCTCCACATAGTCCCTTTAAACCAGGAGAACAGACCAAACATAACCTACAGCTTATGCAGACTCACAGTGTGAATGTAACATGAGTTCGTGGCATGAGGGCTCTACTGACAGCATGTAATCAAAATTCCCAAATCCCATGGACTCTAAATGGAAAAATCAAGTTGCAAATCCTAATTTACATATGCATTTCTCGCACAGCCTTTTGAGTTACTTTATGTGACCTGCATTCACACTTGACCCACTTGTTCATTCTGGTGGAGCTCAGTGATGGAGCCTGTTCTTCTTATCATTTGGACTAGGCTGCCTGCTTTAATGCCAGATGTTTGCTGGATCGCCGTTAACAAAACCCAGGATTCCCGCAAAACCCCTGAATCGAAGGCCAAAGCCTCAGTCCCCAGTACATCCTCTCCAGAGTCGTGTTAAACAATCCTGGTTTACTGCAGCTCCTGCAGTTCCCACAAGCTGTGATAATCGCACCCCAGTTCAATAAATGGCCGCTAGCATAAACGTTTGATTGACATGTGGAGATTTATACAGGCCTTTATTAGACATTCTTGGAATCAGGGGGACTTTGGGGGCTTTTTGAGTAGGGTGTGGGCAGGGTGTGGGCAGTTGGGCATGGTGAGGTGGGTTTACGGGTTGTGGGGTTTGTGGCTGGGAGGGTGGGCTTTCCGTGTTGGGGTAGTTTCTTCTATTTTGGATGTGGTGGGATCGTAGAGTTGGTGTGGTTTGGATGTGGTGGAGATTGTAGCTGGCAGTGTTTATTTTAAAACAGCATTTAGAGGTGGATTATTAGTCAGTAATTTCATGGGCCAGTTTGGGAGCGTGTTTGGCCACTTCCTGTGGAAGTCCACCTCTCCTAACCAAGTCCATTCTTCAGGGAATTAAAAACCAACTGACCTCAGAACAGCGCTCCCATACAAGGATGGTTTTCAGATTTCCGTGTTCACATAGGAGAGGACTTGCTGTTTGGCGCCAGGATATGTTAAAGTGTAATCTTCCGCGCACTTTGGCACTGTGTGAGAACAGGTGTTAACCCAGGATCTCTTGTAGGTACAGCTTTTTTTGAGAGTGTGAATGAGCTGTAGTGGGGACTCTGTTAATGCTGTTACCTTTAGTGCTCACGTTTCTTGTGTAGAGCGTCTCTTTAAGATATGGACCACTAAAAGCAGGGCTTTGTGAGTTTCCTGTAGCACCTGCGTTTGAAGTTGAGAATGCCTGGCCTACTTTTTAGACAGACAGTGTTTAGATACACAGCAATCTTTTGTAAAGGAGTTCTGAAAAGGTGGCCGTCCATTATGGTACAGTTCATGGTTTGATTTGTGTGTGTGTGTGTGTGTGTTACAGAGAGTGTGCCTGTAGAAGCCAAGCTTCCATGGATAAAACAAGCTCAAGAACTGGAGGAGACCAAAGCTGCAAGTGAGGAGCCAACGTAAGTTTTTCCCTTCAACACCTCTCCATAAATAAATAAATAAATACACAACCAAAAAACAATAACAGTAAAACGAACCACACCCCATGACATAATTTACTGCTTTTACATTCCACATGTCTCTTTTATTTCTGATTGGCAGATAAAGTGTCTGCACATGTTGAAATGTTATAACAGAAATCATTTTTTGTGTTTATGACAGTGCGCAAATTGTTTGACTGGAGCTCTGGAAGTAGTTAAAGCCCGAATTAAATGCCTGTATTTTTGCTGACAGATGGACAGTTGCTCCATAGGCATTTCTGAAACCAGATTCTAAACATGCTTTACTGTGCACACCCGTGCCTGTGATTTGGTTTACAGGGGGGGGGGGGCTCTCGTTCAGCTACTGCTTTTCCACCATTGGTGTGGCTTTGCACCTCTCACTAACCCTGACCTTAGGCTGCTCTCTCCTGACCCTAGGCTGCTCTCTCTTTCCACCTACTCTGGACTGGCAAGACAAATTATTCTTCTTGGTGGAAATGGTGGAGAAATGGCTATGTGCCAACTGAGTCTTCTCTCCTCGAATCATCTCCATGATTCTAAAGAAGCATTCCATTCTAATTCAAGCTCCTCCCTTCTCCCCCTCCAAGCACACACACACACACACACACACACACGCACACACCTTCTTAGGTATTGTTAGCATTATCTTTCCCTATCACTGAAACGATGCCTCCACTAATAGCTGCCAAGGGAGCGAAAACATCTCAATGCACACACACCCCCCCCCCCCCATCTCTCCAACCCTGAAAGCTGCACGCTGAGCCTTCCAGATCCTGCGGTGTACCAAAAGCATCCTTCAGTGAGAATTGTAACAGAGAAGAATGAGGGGGAAAATTATTTAAGGGGTGCAGCACAGGGAGCCCTCCTCTGTGTGTGTGTGTGTGTGTGTGTGTGTGTGTGTGTGTGTGTGTGTGTGTGTGTGTGTAAGGCAGGAGCTAAGATCTACTGCTTGCCTGATAACTGCTCTTGAATTACACCAGTCAGTGTGGTATATCAATCAGCTGGTTGTGCAGCTGGTCATTTGCTGGTGTGACTCTGGGTGTCGAAGTCTGTGTGAGCATGATGGTACCCCCCCCCCGCACACCCACACACACCCCGTCGCTTGCCCCGTGCCCAACACGCCCCAATCGGGTCACCGTCCCGCACACCACCTCAGACCCAAAGCCTGTTTTCTCGATTACCCCACAAAGCTGTTTGAATTCTGACATCATGATGTCCCCATAATAACACTCCCGCAATAGACCAAACATGACATGTTTGGGGCTTATGGGGAATTACAGGTCTCATAAACCTTAATCCCTTAAGCCAGGAGTGTGTTTGGACAGCAGGAGCTCAGGGGGTGTGTGGACCACTTCAACCCTCAACTCCCTCAGCAGCCTCAAGGTCTTCTACAGGCTCTGCGAAGAAGCCACCTTTTCTACTGGAAAAAACCCCAAAACCTGAAATAAACAAAGTATAGGTTCATTTTGTCCTTCATGGGCTCACTGTGTGGTGAGGAAGACTTCCCTGGCCCCTCTCTCTCTCTCTTTCCCTTTCTCTCTTTCCCTCTCTCTTCCACTGCAGTGAATCAAATTGCGCATGTATCAGATTAGCTATGAATGTCTGCTCTGCTTTCCCAGCGAAGCCCGTTTTCCAGTTGTCTGAAACGCAGCATGGCAGAGGCATTCTGTGGTTCATTAGGAGTCTTTGTGATGTCTATTAATATTGCGATGTTTAATCTCACTTTAACTCTTTTCTGGATCATAAAGTGTGCTGGACTAAGTTCAGGTTATTTTTAGTGTCGTAACCCAGTATTATTTTCAGATCACTTTAGTTTTATATGGACCCAGCTGGTAATTAAACCTCTATATTATATTGTTCTGGAAGTTATAAGAGACCATGGTTCATGTTTAGTTGACTTGACCTCCTGAGACTAAAATACTGTCTAGAGTAATTTGACAGCAATTTGGAACATGAGTAAATGTGGGGGAAAAAATTCACAGCGAATATCTCCCATGACTGACAGTTTTCAACTGTATTTGAAAACCATATTTTCCATATTTGAAAAGACATATTTTTGACAATAGAATCTTTTCTAACTATTTATATTTGTTTATATCTGTCTTTCTTATAAACACATATGTGCGTACATTTTGATTGGAATAATTAATACAGTCAAATACACAAATCAAATAACACACAGCCTGTGATAAGTGTGTGTGTGTGTGTGTGTTCAGGTTCATCCCAGGCCCGTGGTCCTCCTGCAGTGTGTCGTGTGGAATGGGCTTGCAGAAGCGTTCAGTCAAGTGCAAGGTGCTGCTGTCCTTCACCCAGGCCGAGGTGGAGCTCCCCGATGAGGAGTGTGGCGAGCAGTGGCCCCCGCTCCAGAGGGCCTGCAACCTGGGCCCATGCCCGGGGGGCCCCATGTCCCCGCAGTGGCTCCCGGAGCTGCAGCCAAGCCAACCGCAGCAGGGCTACCTGTGGCAGTACAGCAGCTTCACGCCCTGTTCCGCCTCCTGTGCTGTGGGTGAGCCACGCTCACAACTGGACACGATGTGGAAGGACCTCTTTTCCCACAAGCAGTCCTTGACTTGTACAACTCCAGCAAAGAAAATACTGGGAATAAATTCACTCATGTACTTGGAATGAATAAGGTACCATGTGCATTGCATCCCTGAGATGCCTTCTGGTCACTCCCGCAGGGAGCCAAACAGCTGTGGTCCGGTGCATGAGGGCCAAGGGACAGGAAGCAGTAGACGACGGGTTCTGTGACGACTCGGTCAGACCCCCCGCCATGGTCCGCATCTGCAACCCGCAGCTGTGTCCTGCCAGGTAGGGCCTCGCCGCAATCTCTGCTGCATTCTGCTCTTAATTATGCAAATCTTAGCCCAGAGGGCCAGTTAAAGCCTGCAAGCTTTTATTTTGTAGTAAGAACAGGAGTTTCACATAAGAGTGAATCTAATCGCTGGTGTAGGACCCACCAGTGCAGATTTTGAATCACAAAGCAAGCTGCTTTCACAAGTCTCTCGCAACTGTTGTGCAACCATACTGGACTAATGGAAATCCAGTATGAGATTTTATGGATTTCCGTTACCAATTAGAGGCACTAGAGGCACATTTTAAATGGGGCAGTCGAACAGAGTCGGCTATGGCTGGCAGGGGCTTGTGCTGGGCAAGAATCTCTGGGGTTGAGGATACCCTGGATCGCACCACACTCCCACTAAGCCGTGCGATGATGGGAGAGAGCCTCTACACCCCACCCCACCCCACCCCACCCCCCCCACCCGAAAACATTGGCCTGCTGTTTTTGGGAGTCAGGCCGAGGAACAAACATTCCCGTGCCGCCCAGCGATCAGCCAGGCTAACGAGAACCTGACGAATGCAGTGTTTCTGCAAAGAAAGTCCCGTTACGCCATAGTTTACAACACATCACATGTCACCAAGCAAACCTTACGTCCTTCAGCAGAATGTTGCCTGTTTCTGTGTTACACATCCAAGTCTTCCCTTATTTGCACTTTGAAGCCCATGTAGAAGCAGTTATCTGTAGTTATAGTGGAGGTGGGTTGGTTTTGGGTGCGTGACTGGCAATGTCATTTGAAATAAGCAGAAAGAGTCATGAAGCTTTATCAAGCTGATAAGATCAACTAAACCTTCTCTAAATATGTGAAATTATAGAATATTTTTTGTAACACATGCAGAAAACAGGTGGTTCTAATATTTTTCAGAGTGCCTTTCAGAGTGCGTCTTTCCTCATTATTTTCGGCCACACTTTTATTCGGAACAAGGACTGGACTGGTCAAAAAGTAAAAATGACTTCATGTCTGGCTTGGAAAATTCGCACATTGTTTTCCTCAGAAAATCTACACAGAGGAGAGCTTTGCGCTATGAGCTATCTTAACAAAATATGGTCACAGCTGAAGTTTGCTGTTTGCCCCGTAGCATTCTCTATTGCAATAAAAAAAAAAAAGTGAATAAAATATTATGTGTAAATAGCATGATGATGCATGAGCCAAGGCAAGGAGCTGACGTTCGTCTGTCTTCTGTGGTCCGTGGTGTCTTGCCGTCACGTCTTTGACCTCATGATGGTCACCCAAATGACTCTAACAGGCAGCTGTCATGGGATTTTATGAGACTGACCTTGGTATTAATCCAGGAGAGCTGGTAGTGCATCCAGGTTGACGAGTGGAGGCAGAGCACGTTCTGGAACAACACCTTTGCAGGTGTTCATGGAGGTGGAAAGTTTTGGCAGTAACACTAACCTGCAGGCTTTAGAAAAGCAGTCAGCAACAACACGTATCAAAAAATGTCCATCAGATGAAGGAAGATCAGTAAAACCCACAGATAGGTCAATGCAGGATTGGTGCAGAACAAGAAGGATTTTGAGCAAACGAACTGGTAGCTGGAGGGAGAATTTGCCAGCGGCACATAAATGTTATGCTTTTATGTACATTTTACATTCTCTTGGCCAGGCCACCAGAACATTTCAGAAACTATCTGCAGTGTTGTCCTGATCCAAGATATCCTAAACTCAAGGAAGCGTGTGTCCACTGAACAACCTAGTAAAACCATTGTGAGGCTCAGTAGGCTCCTCTAGGGGCGTTCAGCCAGAGTAGGATGGTGAACCTGGACCGCAAAATTTCCCAATTAATGAGGGCAACAAAACATGACAATGGAAGAATGGACTGATAGGGGCTTGGCAGTTTTGTGTCACCATCATGAACTTTGCATTGGGCATCGATCTTGGAATTCTTTGATGCTGGGAATGTGAAACTGAACCATATAAAAAGCGAAACCATTCTAGCCTCTGGTAGATTTCAGTAGCATTTGGTTGATTTCATATACTTCAGGTTGTTCATGTTGAGATCATCAAAAAAGGTGGGTTACTTTCTCCATCCATTGTCTCCACTTCCCTAAGGCCAACCCTTAGGACAGCAGGTCACGGTTTCTCATGGCATAACTGAATTCTGCAGGGCTGGGTTTCGAAGAAAAAAACTAACACTGTTCCTACACTTATTTCAGATACATCCACCTCTAACAAAGGGCCTTGTAGGATCAGTATGGACTAGGACAGGAATGGAAGTGAAAAGCTTTCCCAATGCCTCAAAAGAACACTCAGCTGCCTCAAAGGACACTCTGCTGCCTCAAAAGAACACTCTGCTGCCTCAAAAGAACACTCTGCTGCCTCTGTCCATTTCAGAACATTTATTCTCCTTTTAAGGAATTCCTAATAAATCGTTGTGAGAGTTTGCCCAAAAATCTCTGTAGTTCCTTTTGAGTCATGTGTTAGTCCACTTGGATATGGCCAGTAGCTTTAGCCTCGTCCATGTTCACCCCCTGCTTATAATGTAGCCAACAAACGAGGTCTCAGACAGATTAAAAAAGAGCATTTGTCTAACTTGGCAAACAGTTTAATTAAGATCATCCCTGAATAATGACATGGCCAATATGTTCTTCTAGGATTCTGGAGTAGATGAGGAAGGCTTTATTGTAAACTAAAATGGAGCATATTGGTATATCACATAACACTAAGGTTTGCAACTCTGAAGGTGCATTAATGAGGCCTTATAACGTTACTACGTATTCATAATGACCAGTTTCTGTAACAAAGGCCATGTTTCATTTGGGACAGGGAGTAAATTCAGGAAAGAAACCAGTGTTGAATGAAATTTCCTGGGGCTATTAATGCTGAAAAAGAAAGGAGTGGGAGGTTTACTTCACGGGTACACAGAGGTTTCTGTTTGTAATTTGAGGGAATACTGTTGGATTACCAGGCTGTAGTTAGGCTTCATAACCAATGAGGGTCATTCCCCTTTGAAGAGAGCCAACTTTCAGCAGAAGAGATATAGATTTTCCTGTAGGTGGCGCTGTTGCTCATCCAGTGGCAACCTTGTACATCCCACATTTATGGGTTCTTGATCCTTAGCCACTTGAGAAGAGCCTAGGTTGAGGCATACTGCATCTACGATAGGTTCGGATTAGACCATCTATGTGAAACCAGACTTGGATAAATTGATGCAAATCCAAGTAAAAAAAACTAATTCAGACTTTAGAGAATTGTTAAGGCACTGCCTGTAAAGAGCTTTAAGCGCATTATTGCTCCACCAACTCTCAACTGCCAAAATTGGAAGCGAGATGGCATGTTCAGAGGCTGGGGTTTTTCCAGGTTTTAGATGAAGCAGCTTTTCCCCCCACGTCTTTGCTGGGTGGGAAATACTTGAGGACAGCATCAAAAGTTCTTTCGGACTCACTGTATGATTGGCAGTCAGCGGTGAGCTGATTCTATATAGCGGCAGCCCATTGCTATACTTTTCCAGTAAGCAAAGAGTCGACAAAAAAAAAAAAAAAAAAAAATTATATATATATA